>RDRW01000372.1:0-437623 GCA_007896445.1 Puccinia hordei
TAGAAATTCATCCAGCCTTTCATACACATAGCTAAAAAAATTCTCAGATTTTAGACAATACTTTTTACTCCATAATGTATACTTTTTATTCCCTTTGGGGTTATTGAGGCTAATCTATCTTGATGATCCACATAAGTGATACAAGATAGAGACTGAGAGGGATTGACAAGTATGATAGTGGTGGTTGAAGTGGGAGCTACCCCACATAATTTTACATTCTGAGTTGATTTATATAACAATATTTTATAATATCTTATTATTTACAGCAGCACTATAGTTTTTTTTTTATACTTTATAGTTGAGTCAGATCTTAGGATACTCTGGAGTATCTCTAGGGCTGACACCATTGGTCTTCATTTCTTGTAGTAACCCATTGATTTTCTTGCCTGAGAACTCAGATACATTGGAAAGGGGCCCCCACCACTTCTTTTGCTTGGGAATGTGGAGGGCATAGTGATGGTTGGGAATAATCTTTGGTGATTAAAAGACCAGCTTGGATGTTTTTGTGTACACCAAATAGCCTCCAAAAATTTGTTTGCATCAGTTTTACTGGTTGATTTCCTGGATATAATGGTGGTGCACAAGAAAAGTGACAAGAAATTGAGCAATGTAGTTTGGTTTGCACCAGTTGCCCCTCTAGCTGGGCTTTCAAAAAAGAATTCAACAATTCTGACGGGTAGATGTTTGAAAAAAGTGAATGCCATTCACTTGCTTTGAGTTTTCTGTGCTTTGGATCTCCAATATTGTGGGGGACTTGGGTAACACCACGAGTAAGAACAATATTGGGAAAAGCTTTTTGTATGTGTGAAAGTGCTGTGTTATGAAAATCCAGTGTTGCTTCTGAGGTATCAGAGTTGGCATCCTCCCAATCCTGAATCTTGTCATTGTGTCTAGTGTTCTTGGGTGGTTCTGGTTCAATTGCCCAATGGAAACTGTCAGAATTCAGTTTTCCTAGCCATCCACGCTCAGAGCGCGCTCCGCTCTGTTGCCATGCTCTCAGTCTGTCTCACTCAAATATTTCAGTCTCAGCCAACTGATCTGTTCCACATCCTGCACGGAACCATCACCTTCAGGGCTTGCAGCCGCATTCCCTGTTCAAAAAAGGGTGTGCATGTTGCCTCCTTGACCAGAGGGAATGACTCTGGCAAGGGGGGGTTCAAAACCTCTTTGACCGGAGGGAGTCCCCTTGGGTTGAGGAGGCTAAGGAGGCTATACAACCTCCTCAACCGGGGGAATCCCTCAGGTCAAGGAGGCTGTATAACCTCTTTGACCGGAGGGATCCCCTCTGGTTGAGGAGGCTATAAAACCTCCTTGACTGGAGGGAGTCCCTCTAGTTGAGGAGGTTGTATAACCTCCTTGGACAGAGGGATTCCCCCTGGATGAGGAGTATGTATAGCTTCCTTGACCGGAGGGGACTCCCTCTGGTCAAGGGGGCAGCTTCCTGAAGGGCGTGCAAACCACCCACCCATCTGTGGGGGTGTCACACGCCCATATGTGGGGGTGTCACACGCCCATATGTGGGGGTGTCACATGCCTGTAGATGGGCGTGCAAGCTTCACACCCATCTACAGGAATGCTGACGCCCAACACAGGGCGTGCAGCATTCAGGCTGGTAAAAAAAAGAGTGTGCGGGCTGCACACCCTTTTTTTGATGTGTGTGCGCTTATCAACCCCCTTATTCCAGCAACAAACATTTTGTTGGTCTTGGTTTGACTATGAGGGGAAAGGTCCAGGCAAGTAAGGGCTATAAGCCTCATTGGGGCTTGTCTTCCAGCAGGATTATTACCAAAAGGATTTAACCAGTAAATGTACAGAAAAAATGACAGGCAAAGCTCATTCCCAAAGATACTTTGGCCAGTCTTGGTTTGAAAAATTTCCCACACTTGTGATAGTTGGATATCAACAATTCTGTTGTCAGTAGTTAATCAAACTTTCTGTTTCCAAGTATGGATCTTGTCTTCAATACCAGGAACATTCAGACACCACTTCAACCACAAATCAAACTTCTGAGTGTGATATGTTAACCAGGTAACAAAGGGCTTATTTTGGGCTTAGTCCGAGCTTTCTTTGATTTTGTATAGGTACAGCTGATTGGTGATTCTTTGTGTTTGTAGATTTTGAACCACTTAGGGCAGAAGGTACAGATTTCAACTTCCAGATCTAGCCCAAGCCAATGAGTGATGGTTTGCACATCTTTGTGAGTGTTTAAATATTTCTGGTGTTCTTGAGGTTTGCAGAATATCTTGATGATGAAGACAATCCAATCTTGAGCAAGTCAACAGTTGCATTCACTGACACCCCATACCAAGCTAAGCCACACAATAAATTAGAGGATATATTCTGTGTAATAGCAGTCAAAGTTCTGTCAGTACATGCACAAGACTTTTGAGATGCAAGAGAATTGAAAACAATTCACTTGTGCATTCAGGTTGAGTTCTACTTTCCGTGGACTCATATTTGGACAAGCCTGGGTCTGGGTCTTCAGGAGGAGGGGATGGGGATGGAAGCACAAACTTCAGCTTGTGAAGATTGTTCCAGGGCAAGGATTGCTGTGACCAATGTCTCTGTTGGGTTGTTGGGTGGACCCAGGTGCCATGAATTCTTTTGCCATTGGGTGATCTTACAATTTTTTGACACATTTTTGGGGTTCATTGTTGGGTTTTGAGTAGAGATTGTTTGGTTCAAGAGCAGAGGAGGCCAGCCGGTTGGTTGGGCTGGCTGACAAAATTGGAGGGTGGATGGAGACAGGTGACAATGGAGTCCGCGCACAAAATTGGAATTGAATATTCAAAACATCACCACAACAAAATATTGATTACATCACCTGTTTGCGGGCTGTGAGACTATGAGACACTTTTGAAATGATAATGTCTAAATTCTGTTTTATTCAGAATAGTGAGGTAACAAATACAAATAAAGATAATGAACTAAAGAATAATTATGATTATTCAAGCTTTCAGTTTCAAGTATTACATAGTAATATCTTGGTGGCTGAAAGTTCAAGGATGAAAAAGAAATAAAGAGCAAGTGAAAGAAAGAGATGAGTGTAATGAAATGGTTGATGATCAATAGTTAAATATGGCCAAATCAATAATAACCTACTGTAAATATAAGTCTCACACTCTGGAGACAGAGATTGAAGAAGTCAATGAGACAGGATTTTTGATATGATTTCTTTGAGAGATATTGGTGGTTATGAGGCAGGGATCAGCTAGTAGCACACAGGGAGAATTCAAGAAGAAGGGAGTGGCAGAATGCATGCAAGAGAAAAAAATTGTTGAGAGAAATAAAGTGTGATGATGTTAATGATGAAGGAAGTCAATGGTGGAGGAACTTAAGCTTGAGAATGATGATGATGAAAGCTAGTGATGACAAATATGTGATTTGGGAGTTCCCCCAGAGGAAAGATTTCCTAGGTGCACAATGACAAGTTTATATGGGAATTCAAAAGAGGAGCAAGCAGAGAATCAGCAGAGAAATTCTGAGGGTCCAAGCAAGAGAAATGAAGACATAAATCAAGAGTGATCACAACATAAGAGGATCAAGAGTAAGGAAATGAAGTTATTAGAAGGCCAACTGGGTTAAGGCATATGGTGCACGTGCACACACGCAACAGCTGTGTTGAGTTGCAGAGGAATGTTACTTAAGTCTCAACATTGGCATCACCTGGGCTGACAGTAAGATTTGAAGGAGTTTCTTTGCCCTGGGTTATTACCAGAAGCAAAGCATTGGTAAACTAACCATGTTCTTTATGGAAGGAATTAATGAAAGCCCACTTTGGCACCAAGCTCTGGAAAAGTGAAAAGCACCAAGCACTTGAGAATGATTCCCTTGACCCACAGAAATGTTTACACAAAAAAAACTCACATAAACCAGAACCAGGACCCATACAGTCAGTCTCCTGACAACCAGTAGCCTGGGCTTTGGTCTCAGGTTGGACTACCAAACCACCATGTATGTATGGCTGACATGAATAGGGTACTCTAAGCCTACCAAGGAAGGATGGGCTAGACTGTTAAGATTTCAGCTCTTCACAAAAAGTCAATGAAGGTAATTTCTTGATGAACCTGTGACAGGACCAATTAGGAGCTGGTGTAACTTGGTGATTGATTGTTCAAAATGCTCATACTCAATGATGAATTTCAATAATGAGGAGTAGATTTATATATTAACAACTAGAAAGCCCCCTTGAAAGATAGCCTACACATGAAAAACCAATAAACATGACAGGAAAGGGTAGACAACATCTCACTTGAGATGAACTGGTGACAGGAACAAACAGGGGACAGTTACTGGGGCAGGAGACAGGAGACAGGACAGGGAATAGGGAACAGGAAAATATACTGGGGACAGGAAGCAGGGGACAAGGCCACTTGGCCATACAGGAGAAAACAAGGCCACTTGGCCTGACAGGAAGAAGGTGAGCGGAAGGTGACACCAGAATTCTGACATAGACTCCCCCTCTGCCCTAGCAAGAGTCATATCAATCTGATGCTCATCCAAGAGAGATCTCACTGGTTTACTGAGAGGTGCAGGTGAGGGTTCCAAGAATGAGGGTTCTGTTCCCCAAATGTTTCTTAAAGTTCTATCCATGAATGATGTTGACTGAACTTCCCTGTGCAGGTAATTTTTCTAAACCAGTTAATTACATAATGGTGGATTTAGTCATACTTGATACCCGCTAAAATTTACTATTCCATGTGAGTGTAATAATGTCTCTTTCTGTCATCATGCTTATGCTTTATTTCATTTTGTATTAATATTTTGAATTTATTTTGTTTATTATTATTGTCATAGTCAGGATGACTCCTCAGTGAGCCATGCTGATTCAAAATTCAGATATTGCTCAAAAAAGAAACCATGTGGACCTTCAGATAAAATGTTGTTTTTTTTTAAAAAAAGAAAAAAAACCAAGTGCAGATTTGATAAGCCAAATATTCATTCATGCATATGGCTCAACCTATGACATATCACCACAAGATGCCAAACCAAAACACAGATTATGTCCACAAAGGGACAAACTGCTGTACTTGAACAGAAGGCAGAACGGAAGCCAAGGGGGGTAAGAGGTGGCAGCAAAAACAAAGATGAGATTGCAAAAAGAGAAGAAAACATATCTGAAGACATGTGCCAATGGATGTGGCAATTACACACACACATACATGAAATGTGGGTGTGTGATGTGAAACTATGTACTATTTTTATAAAGCGGATCTGTGAAGAGAGGAGAGAATAATGATGATGCTATTTATGTATATAGGAAGAAGATACCAACATAAGGAGAAAGAAGGGGGAATGGGAACTATGTAATGTGTAGTGATGTCGAAGAAAAATGATTGAATATATGATGAGAAAGAGATAACAAGCTATTTACTCAAAATCATCCAAATGAGGGGATACACATAAAAAATGATGTTTTGGGAATGAGCAGATAAAACATATTGACCGATCCCCCAACAAAGGAAACACCCTAATAAAAGCAAAGGGCAAGGCGGAAGGAGAAAGAATAGGGAGGACTCGAATCGACTGGGTATGGGGAAAGGGAAATGGAAAGGATGTAGTTACAGAGAGAGAGGGAGAAAGAGCTTTAGGCGAAAACAGTAGAATCGAAGGATTCGACAGCAAAATCTCGGTGTTTGATGCTTCCTTTCAAAGGCAATTTACTTGAGTATTTGCCGCTCAAGAAGTTATCTACGTCGACGGCGGCAGCCCGACCTTCTTGGATGCCCCCTATAAGGACAGGTAGAGTCGAGAGTCAATCCTTGAATGATGGAGAAGTAGGCTACTGAGATTAGACTTACAGACAACCAAGCTTTGTCCACGACGACAATCTCCAGCAGCAAAGACCCCATCGATACTAGTTTGGTACTGGAGTCGTCGCTCGTTCTCCACCAAGTTGGTGACAATGTTCGAGCGCGGATCTTGCTTCAAGCCCAGAGCTTTAATCATCGATTCTTCTGGTCCCAAAAACCCGAGAGCCAGTAAACATAATTCACATTCGTAGAACTCTTCCGATCCGGCTATCTCTTTCATCTTCCATGCTCCTCTGGAATCTTTCTGTTTGCGTTGCGGTTTCACATCAAGAAATAATCGGTCAGAGAACTGCTCAGATTACGTAGCTCTTGTGGGGTAATCAAGTGAGTGAACTTACAGTCCATTCTACTCGGACGGTGTTCAACCCTTTCAGTTTCCCTTCACCGTCGGAAACGACTGGAAAATAGCAACCGCAAGAAGGAGATATGAGCGACTGTGGACATACGCATATAAAAACTCACAGCTCGATTGACTAGAACTAAGAGCAAACGTACATTCTTTGGTGGAGATACAATACTCCCTAGGATCTTTGCCGAAGAAGTTCTGCACCTCGGAGTGGCCGTAGTCGACCCTGAAGACCTTAGGCCACTGAGGCCATGGGTTATCGGAAGCACGGTTCTGAGGGGGTTGGGGTAGCAGCTCGAAGTTAGTCACTGACTTGGCCCCGTGTCGTAGCGAGGTCCCAATGCAGTCGTTCCCAGTGTCTCCTCCACCAATTACAATCACATTCTTTCCTTTCGCTGACAGGTAGCTCGAGTCGTTCAGCCCCGAATCTAATAGTGACTTGGTGTTCAGTTGTAAGAATTCCATCGCGAAATGAATTCCTGATTTGATCATGGAACAGAGAAACTATGTTAGTTTCTGTAAACATGTTTTCAGCAAGTAAAGAAGTGAATAATATTCACCATCCAGATTTCGGTTGGGTAGGTTCAAGTTACGAGGCCAGGTTGCTCCGGTAGAGACGACAAGAGCATGATTATCGGCGCGAATTTCGTTGACGTCAGTGGATACACCGACGTGAGCGTTGGCAACGAAGTTGATGCCCTCGGCGGCCATGAGGTCAACACGTCTCTGAACGACCTTCTTATCGAGCTTCATGTTAGGGATCCCGTACATGAGTAGCCCGCCGTGACGGTCGTTACGATCGTAGACCGTTACCGTGTGACCGGCCCGGTTGAGCTGGTCTGCACACGCTAGTCCCGCCGGGCCGGACCCAATGATCGCTACCTTCTTGCCCGTTCGTTCCACTGGTGGTCGGGGGACTATCCATCCCATCTCGAACCCTTTGTCAATAATGGCACTATTCAAACAAATCAAGGCGAATGTTTAACTCTGGTTCACAAATGAACAAACATGAACAAGATAATTTACCATTCAATGCTTTTGATCCCAACCGGAGCTTCATTGATTCCCAACACACAGGCACCTTCGCAAGGTGCAGGACAGATTCTACCGGTGAACTCGGGAAAATTGTTGGTCATCAAAAGCCGATTCAAGGCGTCGAGCCATTGGCCTTTGAACACGAGGTCATTCCATTTAGGGATAACATTTGAAATAGGGCAGCCGGTGTCCGACTGACAGAAGGGGACACCGCAGTCCATGCATCTAGCGGCTTGGACCTTGAGCTGGCTCTCGGTCAATCGGGTTGAGAGTTCAGCCCAATCCTTTGTTCGAGCCTTCGGGTTCCTGTAGGTCTCGTTGAGCCGTTTGTATTTCATGAACCCTTTGGTCTTGTCGAGCTTTTCAACGATCTTCTTGGCACTCTCCTCATCCACCATGGCGTCCTCGAGATCAACCACCGGAGGTTCGGAGTGACCGAGCGTGGCCGGGGGAATTTCGACCTGGTCGTTCACATTAGTCTTCGCCTTGTCCTCCGCCGGGCTGAACGCATCACCCTTGATGTCAAAACCCGGCATGTTTTTGCGGGGGTCAGATTGTATGGCCGCTTTGGAGCCAGCCTCGAGGACCGCCTTGTAATCCAAAGGCATCACCCGAACGAAACGGGGCAAGAATTCGTTGAATTTGCGGAGAATTCGGACGGCTTGCTCCGATTTCGTGAAGTGACGATGATCCTCAATCATTGCACGCAGCTCGGCGATTTCGTGAGGATCGTTGACCGTGCCCCTGAAGAAATTAGATCATTCACGTTAAGATCCTTTTTGTCAGCCACGATGATGTGAGATAAATTTGAGCAACGTCAAGTGCTCACAATTCAACCATTTCCATATTGACCTTACTCTTGAAGTCACGCGCCACGTCTAAGACGTATGCGATACCGCCGCTCATTCCAGCTGCGAAGTTCCGACCAGTGGAACCCAGGACGACGACTCGCCCGCCCGTCATGTATTCACAACCGTGATCACCCACGCCTTCCACAACGGCAATGGCACCCGAGTTTCGGACCGCGAACCGTTCGGCAGCGATTCCTCGGAAGAAGGCCTCGCCGGAGGTGGCACCGTACAGACAAACGTTACCGACAATCACGTTTTCTTCGGCCTTGAATGGTGAGGATCGGGGCGGGTAGACGATCAGACGACCACCCGACAAACCCTTACCGACATAGTCGTTGGCGTCGCCTTCCAGCTCAAGGGTAATACCTGGAGCTAAAAAGGCTCCCAAGGATTGACCAGCCGAGCCTCGAAGATCAACATGAATGGTGTCCCGTTCGAGTCCCTGTTCGCCATATGCTTTGGAGACCCGGTTGGCCAAAGAAGTACCCAGGGCGCGATCGGTGTTCTTTACTTCAGCTTCGATTCGGACTGGCAATCCTTTGGCGATCGCCGGTTCGGCCTCATCGATAAATTTGTTATCGAGACGGGTGTACATTTTGTGGTCTTGTTGCTTGGTCTTGAATGTGGCTACTCCAGGGCGCATCTTCCATGCAGGTTTGAGAACCGCACTCAAATCAATATTCACTGTTTTGGGGTTGCGCAGGGTTTCGTCCACTTTCAGAAGATCAGTCCGTCCAACCATTTCGTTCAGGGTGCGGAAACCAAGTTTGGCCATGTGCGTCCTTAACTCTTCAGCAACGTAGTAAAAAAAGTTGATCACGTGCTCCGGCTGTCCAGTGAATTTAGCTCTCAATACTGGATCTTGGGTGGCAACTCCTACAGGACATGTGTTTCTACAATTGTGGAGAGAAATGCCGGGCAGAGAGAAAGTGTGGAGGGGCCAAGGGAGAGAGGAGTCAGTAAAAAAGTTTTTGATTAAGAATTAAAGCGTCGAACGAGGGATGAATCGACTGACTGATGACAACGTCTCATCATGATACAGCCCATGGCGATCAGAGGGGTGGTAGCAAAACCAAACTCTTCAGCACCGAGGAGGGCAGCAATGGCGACATCACGACCGGTCCGGATCTGACCGTCGGTCTGGAGACAAACCCGGCCTCTGAGGTCGTTCAGGACTAGAGTTTGGTGGGTCTCGGCTAGGCCAAGCTCCCAGGGAAGACCGGCATACTTGATACCAGTCCATCTGGAGGCACCTGTACCACCATCATGACCTGAGATCAAAATATGATCAGCTTTGGCTTTCGCGACACCAGATGCAACTATACCAACTCCGACTTCCGACACTAGCTTCACCGACACTCGCGCCCTCGGGTTGGCGCATTTCAAGTCGTAGATCAATTGTTTCAAATCTTCGATTGAATAAATGTCGTGATGCGGCGGCGGTGAGATTAAGCCAACCCCAGCAGTGGAATGACGGGTCTTGGCAATCGATTCGGACACCTTGTGTCCAGGTAATTCTCCTCCTTCACCAGGCTTCGCACCTTGCGCCATTTTAATTTGGACTAAATTCATAAAAATAAAAACCTTCTTAGACACTCTGGGTTGAAAACTTGGGAGACGAAAAAGGGTCAACATGGAATATCAACTAACGTTCATCACTATCGGCCAAATAGTTGGAAGTCACGCCGAACCGGCCCGAAGCAACCTGCTTGATAGCCGACCTCATAGTATCTCCATTGGGCATGACTAGAGATCGAGAGGCGTCTTCTCCACCCTCGCCGGTGTTGGACTTCCCGCCGAGCCGGTTCATAGCGATTGCGAGAGCACTATGAGCTTCCTGAGAAATAGAACCATAGGACATAGCACCGGTGCAGAAACGTTTGACGAGTTCGTGCCAGGGCTCGACTTGCTCCAACGGGATCGATTGGGCACTCTCGTAGTCAAAATCGAGCAGCCCACGAAGAGTGACCGCACGGACTTGCTTCTGAGCGTTCTGACTGTAGACATCGTAGGCCGACTGGTTCTTCGACCGGACAGCATCTTGCAGGTTGGCAATTGAGACGGGGTCATTGATGTGTGCTTCTCCTCCATCACGCCAATGGTATTCACCGGATTCGGGCAGACCTGGCGGCAGGACGACTTGACGGGAAGGGAAGCCGCGTTCGTGGAACTCAAAAGTGTCCAATGCGAGCAGTTCAAAGGTGGTACCTTGGATCCGACTGGCCGTCCCAACAAAGCACCGTTCGATTACCGTCTGATGTAAACCGAGTGCCTCGAAGATTTGGGCACCCTTGTAGCTTTGAAGGGTCGAGATACCCATCTTACTCATCACTTTGAGTATCCCATTGTTGGTGGCATGGCGGAAGTTTTCGATCAGATCAACGTCGGTCAAGTCTACTTTGACCAATCCCTCACGGCGAAGTTTAAGGATAGCTTCCATGGCGAGATACGGACAGATGCCGTCTGCACCGTAACCCAACAAGACACACAGATGGTGAACTTCTCGGGCCTCGCCAGTCTCAACTAACAGGGCTACCTTGGATCGTTCTTTGCTTTTGATCAGGTGATGATGTACGGCTCCCGTGGCAGCAAGCGCCGAGACTGCGACACGGTCCGCACTTACCGCTCGGTCAGACAGAGCAAGCACCCGACAACCGGCTTGGACGGCTGCACTGGCAGCTTGACAGATTCGGTCAAGCGTGACTACATACCCGGCCAGGCCACTTCGCTTCTCAAAAGTGATATCAATGGTTTGTGATGACCAAGCAGGATTGTAGACGTGCAGTTCCTGAAGAGCTCGAAATTCTTGAACGCTTAGGATGGGACTGGGCAAGGCTAACCTACCAGCTTGGCTCTCATCCAGAGCAAGTAGGTTACCTTCCGGTCCAACATAACACTCCAGTGACATCACAATTGATTCTCTGATGGGGTCGATGGGTGGATTAGTTACTTGAGCAAACAGTTGACGAAAGTAATCGTAGATCAAGCGAGGCTGAGTAGCCAAGCAGGCGAGCGGTGCATCATTGCCCTAGGGAATCAGAAAATGGTGGGAGTTAGTGACTAGACGGGCCAGGTCTCGTGAGGAAGATTGACTAACCATCGATCCCAACGCTTCCTTACCATCGGAAACCATAGGTCTCATCAAGAGGTCCAGTTGTTCGAGCGTATATCCAAAGGCCAGAAGACGAGGGTCTTCAGAGATTCGAGTTGCATCGAGAGCATCAGAAAGGAGAGTCGAGCTGATAGATTTGTTGTGACTAAGAATGTCGGGTAACCGAAGCATTTGGTTATTGATCCACTCTCGGAAAGGTTTTTTCTGAGCGGTAGCCATCTTCAACTCCGTGTCATCGACTATGCGGCCCTCTTGGGTGTCAACTAGCAGCATCTTGCCAGGTTGAAGACGTCCTTTACGGGTGATCGTTTCAGGCGCAATGGTGATCGCTCCGACTTCAGATGCACATATTATCAGATCTTCGTCGGTGGTCACCCAACGACAAGGACGCAAGCCGTTGCGGTCAAGATTGGCGCCACAGTAACGACCGTCGGAAAACGTGAAAAGCGCCGGTCCATCCCAAGGTTCCATTACACAGGCTGCCCATTGGTAAAATGCACTTTTGGCGGGATCCATGTTGTCATTGTTCTGCCAGGCCTCGGGGACGAGCATCATGATAGCTTCTCTGTGGATACAGAGGGAGTGTGTCAGCTGGTAGAAGAACATGATGATATACAAATTGAGGTGTTGCGTACGGGAGGCTCATCACACCATTGACGACTAGCAACTCCAGAACGTTATCAAAAGCAGCGGAATCGGATCCGCCTTCTTCAATGATGGGGTAGAGGGACTCCAATTGAGCACCAAATTTGTCTGATGACAGGTTGCCCTCTCGCGCCCTCATCCAGTTCTTATTACCGCGGACTGTGTTGACTTCACCTTTAGTGGAAAAGATTATAAATAACTTGTCAGTTTATCGCTGGGAAACAAGAGATAGTGGTGACTGCATACCATTGTGGGCGGCCCATCTGAGTGGTTGGGCTCGGTCCCAAGATGGAAATGTGTTGGTAGAAAAACGAGAGTGAACCAAGCAGAAATGAGATTGAAAGAGAACATGGTTGAGGTCGTAGTAGTAATCGTAAACTTGACCAGGGCTGAGTTGGCCTTTGTAGATAATGACTTTGTTGGATAAAGAGCAAATGTAGAACCAATCGGCGAGGGAGATGGCATGACTGGCGTGCTTTCGTAAGACGTAGAGTTGTCGTTCAAACTCCTTTTCATCAAAATAGGCATCAGATTCGTCAGAGTCGGGTACCACGAAGGGTTGGAGGATGATAGGTTCACGGCTGAGGGCAGCTGGGCCAAGGATCGAATTGTTCCTGGGCAATTCACGCCAGCCCAAGACTTTCAGTTTGTGGGTGAGCGCGATCTTCTCAAAGGTGGTCTTATGCTCGATTAGAGCTTCGATCGGGTTGGGTCTAAAAAAAACGTTTCCGACCGCATAGCGACCCTGGGCGGGGAGATCGATCGACAGGAGTGAGGCCTCCCGGAGGAAGAAGGCATGTGGAATGCCGGTCATCACCCCAGCACCGTCTCCATCACGAGCATCGGCGCCAGTGGCGCCACGATGGGTCATGTTACATAGTAGGGAGCGAGCATCGGAGACGATCTTATGGTTTGGTTGACCCTTGATGTGGCAGACAAATCCAACGCCGCATGAGTCTTTCTCTTGGTCGGGGTCGTAGAGGCCTTGAGGGGCTGGCAAGGCACCTGCCCAATGGTTAGAGGATCGGATGACGTTATTATCAGATTCTGATTTGAGCTCTTTTTGTTCTTGGTTGTTGTGAACCTTAGGTGCCATCACAAGTCCAGATGGATCGATGGATAAGCTTGTATTTGGGACTTGATCGGGGGGTAGATGCGGGTTTCTTGTGTTGCGTCAAAAGACTGTGTGAAGACAGACAAAGTTTCAGCAATTGGTTGTCGAGTGAGCTTATCAGAGGAGACTTACTAGATTGGTCTATAGCAAGAGGGGGATGAAGATATTTTTATTTGACTTTATTGGGTTATGCGGCTGCTGAGAATGACGAATGCTTCTTTTGATTGTTTTTTTTTTTTTTGCTTTGGTTGTGAGGTGGGAATGTAGGGTTGTTGTGGATGCTGGAAGCGGAGTTGAGAGATGGAGACGAGTCTGACTGGGGAGACGAGGGACAAAAGCAGGGTGGGATGAGGGGAAGAGAGTTCCTTGAGTAAAAAACTTTTTGTGACTCCTCCGATTGGTTGGTTGGCTCGCCGTCGCCGACTCCGCTACCTGGGGTTGTGGTTGGGACGAAGATGTGTAGGAGATTACAACCCCATATGTACTTGCAGTCACACATGTACATACATACATACAGCCCAAAAGTGGGTGGGCTCGGAATGAATACAGACAGACAAAAACAGATTAAACTAGAGAATTGGGCGGCAGTTACGGGCAGAAAGGGCCTTTGGCCCCACATACATATGTCATAGTCATAGGGTCTTAAACCCATAATCTTGGTTCAAATCTGAAACAGCCTAGCGGAGGTCGAACATGTGAAAAAACCATTACACAGCAAGGTGTGCTGGGGTGTATGCGAGGCGGGCATACGTAACACACAGAACCTCATTACGGAGAGACCACGGAGAAACTCGCAACGGGTACTTCATGGCTTGGTGATTGAAGTGTAACATACAGGAAATCGTTTGACAAATATTTACTTGATTTACAAACCACTCGGTCGAACCACGCCCAAGGATCCCTATCCCTAGGGGTTCCGCTCGCTATCGTAAACTCGTCAGATGAGCCCAGATGACATAATTAAATGGATGAATCCTGATTTGGGACTACAATAACTGAATCCGAAACTAAACCTGTTGCGTCCTCTCTTATCTACGTCTTTACACGCTGATCTAGCTCGCCTCGGAGCTGCCTGGGCTCTTGCGGATTGGGAGGGTACATGTCCATTTACGCATCCTGAATCGAGGACGGAGAGATCCTCCAGATCGAATGACCGCCATCATCGGCTGGGTTGCCTTGAGCACCACAGAGATATCTTGGAAGTAACCGGATCGGATCATCACCGGCATCATCCTTCTTCGGCCCCGCCTCCGACGAGTGAAGCGACGCTCGACAATAGGCTAATGAACTTCAAGAGTGCTATTTACTGGGGAGCTGCCACACAACGAGCCAGGAGTGATGTGCTAGCTGAGAGTCGGTTGAGAACTGTGAACGTTGTGTGCCTCAAGCTTGTCCACAATCATTGCAACACAGCGAACAGGTCCGGCAAGTCCTTCATCCGCAACAATGACATCAGATCATGAGATCATTGAACCCGGGTACTTATCTATCTATCTATGTGCACTGCGGCCCCTGCGTCCAGATCACACCCAGATCGGCTTCAATCCTATCTATTTTGGGTGTAGCGTCATCGAGACTTGTGCACTGCGAGCCGAGAAACATTGAAAACCAATGGGTAAGCAAGAGAGTTTGAGTGCTATAATCAACATTGTCATAGGTTTCAACTCTAGAAGGCTACTGGTTGATAGGCTGTATGTAATCTGCAATCATATATAATTCTACTGCATTGAAGCTTGGTTGATCCAGCATGTGAGAAAGGTTAGAGTAACACCACCAACTTCCTCAGGGTTTCTGTATGTTGACTGCAGGCAGTTGAGTCAACAGTTTTTTTTAGTGCACTAACCTGTAGAGGTGGTGGGGGGTTGGTCTTGATCTTCAATTCAAGAATAAACAATGAAATCTTTTTTAATTTCTCCTGGAGTGAGTTGAGTTAAAGCAAGAACAGCCAGTTCAAATGGACCTGGTCAGCAGCAAGCAATAGTCAATAAATTAATTAATTAAACTGTCAGCCACAGAGTACATGCATATCACAGTACCTGACATGTACCAAGTAACTGCTCCACAACTTTCTGTCCGCAACCAAAAAATTTGCACCTCCACTCACCCCTATCCTTTTTATCCCCCACACCCCCCTAAAATCACAGGAATTTTCTCTTTTCCTTTCCCCCCTGGGCAGCCAATGCCTCCCCACCCCCCTGACCCCAGCCGGCCGCCCACCATGGTGAACGCGGACGGCATGGAATTAGCCAATGACTCTGAGATGCGGCTGCCTCAACAACCCAACGCCCAACCCCCCTCTTCCAGCCTCCACATTCTGCTGTCCAAGCTCCTTGGCAACAATGCCCACCGTGATGGATCTGGCGCCGTCCGCTTAGATGCTCAGTTCGTGGAGCTGATTCTTGATCTCTTGAATAACAACGAGAGAATGATACACCGCCTTGAGGAGACAGTTGATCAGCTCAATGCAAAGGTTGACCCAATGATTAAGCGTATGGCCAAGTTTGAAAAGATCCTTAAGAACGGTGCTCCTTCTCACACCGGCAACAAGAAATCATTTGTGTTGGTTGCTTTGGCCGCTACCCCAGGCGTTTTACCAGTCTCTTCTATGCGTCCCCCCCCCCCAAACTAGTCTGTAGCCTCCTTGAAACCCAAAAACGTGGTGATCCACTCCAACCCAGCTAACACCACCCTCAGAGACGCGCCTTGATGTGCCCTTGTTCAAAGGGCTAACAAGGCCCTTTTGAAACTTGATGCAAAGGTCAATGGCAAGACAGTTGCCATTCAAGTTATCAGCATGTTACCTTCTGGAAATGTTTCATTCTAAATCAAGAACTGATCCCACCAGAAGTGTGTCAGCGTTCTGTACTCTACTCCACTTGTTGTGGCGTGTACAGTAAGGACTAAAAGAACAATATTACACTTATAAAGTGTAATGAACCAAATTACCAATAAGAATAATAACTTAAGTGTTATAATAACACTAAGTATCAAATAAGAACAGGTTATTACCCTGCTGCCAAAACTTCAGTTGTGGGAATAAATCCTCTGAAGGGCTAACCAGATTTGAACACGGTTCTTCCAATCAATTAAAGGTATTTAATTAATTGGGGGGGATTTTGCTTGAAGAATTTTAACTAAATAAGATAGTACATAAATAAAGGCCAGTCCTCCTTACTTACAGGAGAAGGTGAGCGCCTTTGTAGCTTATAATAAGTTATCTAGTGTGTGTTAAAATTGATGGGGGGAGGATGTCTTCTATTTGGTGAAGAAACCTCCTCCTTAAATAATAAATATTTTGTATTAATCCCTCTGCAATTTATTTGACAGTGGGGATTGGGGAAATGTGTACAGGTGAATATGATCAGCCTGTTCGTGGTAAGAAGTAGAATATGGTGTAATTTTTAATTACAATGATGCCATATTTATTTCACATTAATTAAATTAATATAATGTCTATTTTTCTTAATTAAACTAAATATTATTTAATCACATGTACATGTAACTTCCTTTGGGGTTAGTGCTTGGAAAAGCGCTTGCTCTGGAGAGTAAAACAAGTGGGAATTAATTTATAGATGATTATTGCATAATTATTATACTTTACATAAAGATTTACCTTTATTTATGTATAATTTTATACTATAAATTACTATGGGTTAATCTTGGATCTTCCAGGATTTTCAAGAAGAAAACTATGCCAATAAATGGTTCTTTATCCATTTATTGCATGTTTGAAAATTAATTTTCCAAAGATTTTCATTAATTAAATTATAACTTAATTTTAGTAAAAAATAGATATAAATTAAATAAACGATTCCTATTGAATGTGGTCATGAGTGTGGCTTGAACTCAGGTGCTTATGAAAATAACAATTATTACTGAGCCAATTTTTAACTGTTAGGCTATTGTACCATTTGATAAAATGATAAGGTCTAATTTCCCTTTTGTACAGACTATATAAAAAATAATAATAATTAAAATAAAGAATAATAATAATTATTCAAGATTGCAGTTTCAAGTATTACATGTCACATAATACATGTAATATCTTGGTGGCTGACAAAGTGGCTCATGGAGAACAAACACCTTTGGTCCAAGGAGGTTCACCCCGACCCAGAATCTACACCAAGCATGTTTTCCATCATGGCTCATGGTGTCCCCAAGACATTTGACATTGGCAAGGCTTCCAATATTTCTCAACTCGCCTCAGAGAACAGTTTCCAGTCGTCCGATCTAGCCCAAGTACAATGGATGGGCTCAAATGAATCATCAGCTAAGAAGGCCGGATTTCTGATTCTGTCTTTCACCAACAAAGACCTAGCCCTACGCATTGAGAAGGCCGGAATTTTCTTGAACTTCGACTTTCACCGCACGGACAGATTCAAACCCTGGCCCCCTCAATGCTTCAAGTGTCTACACATGGGACACTTTGGGAATTGGTTTTGAGAGAAGGCTTGTTGCGCAAAATGTGCTGCAAATCATCCCACCAATGAATGCCCTGAAGGCCTTGGAGGAGTCACTTCCTGTATTCTTTGTAAAGAAGGTGTCAAGAACAAGATAGAAGGCATCTCATCTGTTGATCATACCCCCTTCAATATGGGCTGTCCCTTCAAGAAGGCATGGTTTGATAAACGCTGTCTATCTCCTCAATGATAGATAGGCCCACAGCAACCCCTGATCATCCCTTGCTTCAAGTCCCAGCTTCTCCCAATACGTCTGATGCCTTTGGTCAAGATTACATTGCCTCATCTACTCACCCACCCCTCTCCTCAACTTCCCTTTTAGCTCTCCAATTAAACTGCCATGTCTCCAAATGGTTCACGCTAAGTGTCATCAATTCATCAATTCATTTTGATTATCTCATTTTACAAGAACCTTGGGTTAATCCCTTTAACTTAATTCTTCCTCAACACCTCACCTGGTGTACATATGTTGCCTTCAAACCCTCCCCAAGAATATGGAACCAGCAACACAAAGCCATCATTTATGTTTGACGTTCCATCCCGTCAGAAGCTGTCGGGTTGCTCAAAAGGGGCTCCCAGACCCTTGTGGGCGTGGAGATCTCCCCTTTGTTGGGCAATTTTTTTTGAATCTTAAATATTTACAATCCCCCCCCCCCCCCCCCCCCCCCCCTCTTTCTCTGCTGTTGCTGAAATCAAATATTGGCTAACTATGTTTTACTCTTGGCAGCAACCTGTGATCCTTTGCATGGATGCCAACCTCCATCACCAACACTGGAATTCCCCGGGCTGTAGGAAAAAGGAATCTGAGGCCATTGATCTGCTAAGTTCACTTTCCACCTTTGGTTTTAGACTCACTTCCCCCAAACACATTCCCACCTTCTATTCTTCTAAGGGAAAAGGAACCACCATTGATCTTGTCTGGTCCAACTTCCTTGGTTCCAAGGTAATTTCCAATGTCAGGGTTTCCAGCAACAATTTTGGTTCCAACCACCAGGCTCTCCACTTATTGCTCATGTTTCAACGCCCCGCCCCAACTTTCCACTGGCAGCCTCCTGATTGGTCAATGTTAACAGCTGAACATCTAGACCCTTTTTGAGCTAAGTTATTGAGCTCATTGATTGAATACATAGCAGACCCAAATGACCAGATCTCCCGACTGGCCTCTACCCTTCAATCTGCTCAGCAGTCTCTAGGCCAAAAATATCAGTCAAACGTGGCTCGGGCCAGGCCATGGTGGTGTCGGAGGACGCTGGATCCGTTTCTCCGTACTTGGAACCATGCGCGGCGGTGGATGATCTTGTCCAAGTCACCTGAAGCTTGAGAATGCTATTGTCAGTGGAATGATTACTTCCTGTCCTTAGTCTGATTCTTGAAACTGCATAACTGGTGCAAGTTTCTTGAAGATCCCTCAGAGGGGGATCTCTACTGCGTTTTGTTTTTCCAATAGGTTGTTGGGGGGAGAAGTCCTACCGTTGCGGAACAGGGAGGGTGCCATCATTCATGATAAACAGCAACAGGCTAAGTTACTCTTTGAAGGCACCTCTGTCACACATACTCCTATTGATCTGTTGGATAATGAATTTTACTTGAACATTTGCTTTGTCAGCTATCCCAAGGTCTCCGACTCAGAGGTAATGGGCGCTATCACGAGGATAAGCCCCAAAAAGGCTGCGGGGATCAATGGGATTGCCAACAAGTTACTTAAGTCTTTCTCAGCCCCCCCTGTCAAATTCTCTGGCAGTTGTGTACAATAACATTCTAACCAGGAGTGTTTTCCCCTCTTCCTGGAAGGTAGAAGTCACGGCAATCATCAGGAAGCAGGGTAAACCTGATTACACCAGTCCCTCGGCATACCGACCCATTGCACTCCTCAGCACAATGGGAAAGCTCTTTGAGTTGGTCATTGCCCGGCGGCTCACAGCTTGGGCCGAGAACACTGGTGTCCTAGCCAGTGGCCACTTTGGTTGCAGGAAAGGATCTGGGACCGAGGACACCCTCTTCACATTGGAACATTGGGTCAAAGCCAAATGGAAGGAAGGCAAAGCAGTTGCTGCCTTGTTTCTTGATGTCACGTCTGCTTACCCTTCTGTGCACCCCTCAAGGCTGATTAACTACCTCTTCCATCTGAAATGTCCCACCTACCTTGTTTTGATCATTGCTGACTTCCTCAAAGACAGGTCAACCACAATTTGACTTGATGACTTTACCTCTGAAGATTTCTCCATTGATTTGGGCCTCCCACAAGGCTCTCCCCTATCTGTAATCTTATACATTCTATACAACAACTCTCTGCTGAACCAGTCTTTCTCTACTTTGACAGATGTAGTTTCAATTGGTTATGTTGATGATTTAGTTCACCTTGCTGCGGCGCCTTTGACTGGCAAGACCAAGGAGAAACTCTTCAAAGAAGGCCTCCGTTCACTCAAATGGGGAAGCACCCATGGTGCTATCTTTGATACGGAAAAGGCTCAATTCCTCTGGCTGACTAAAGGAAAGCCCCCCAAAGGTGATTTCTCATTTGGCAATCAACAACTCAAGTCCATGTCCAAGGTGAAGTGGCTAGTCATTTGGCTAGACCGCAAACTTCTTTTCAACCACAACTTCAAGACCTTGGATGAGAAAGCAGGCAGAACAATCAATCAGCTAAGAATCTTTTGCAATTCTAGATGGGGAGCAGGGGAAGCTAACCGCACCAGATTGATCAGATGTCTTTTGTTCCCCAGATTAACCTATGGCGCTGAAATACGGGCCACGGAGTTGAATAAAGGGAGACAGCAACAGTGGCGGCCAAAGTGGATTGTTTGGCAGGCATCTTTGCTTTAGGTGTATTTAAGTCCACAACTGCTTCTTTCATTTTGGCAAGATTATCAGCCCCTGTCTTCCTGAACAAGGTCCTCAGGAACAGCTTTTCTGTTTTTTACAGGAAACTCACCTCGGTCAAAGCCAACAACCTTGTCTGCTCTTTGATTCTGAGCAGCAGAGAAGAGTTGTCAAAACACTTTACTGATGCCGCTCAAACGGGACAAGCGTTGAACCTGATTGACACGGCGCTAGGAATGGATCCAGAGATTTTATCTCTCCCCTTGGATTTCTCAATGACCCCTCAAGGGAGCTGACATATCTCAATGAACGTTATACCAAGGAAATGGCCATCAAATCCATTGAGTCACTTGTCTCAACTTGTTCTGTGGATCCAACGGTGCTCCTGATCTTCAGTGATGGGTCCTTCCACCCGGAGAAGGGAGGGGCTGGGGCAGCTGTTTTCCCTACGCTCAATGTGTTTAGCTCAATCTTGCTAGCCAAACAAGCAGTGATCTCAAACCATGAGTGCGAGGCGGCAGGTGTCCTAGCAGCGGTTGGCCTTGCGGTGGAGCTTTGCAAGACAAAAAACTACTCACATATCCTGTTTCTAGTTGACAATCAAGAGGTCATCTGTTGCACTCAATGCCCCAATATCCCACAAACTGGCCAGTGGTGGTTTGGGGAGATTGACAGATATTTGTCTCTACTACCTCTAGCCACAAAGGTTTCTTTTGTATGGTGCCCAGGGCTTTGGGATATTCTAGGCATCAAACTGGCCGATCAACTGGCCAAAGAGGCTGTGGAGTCCCCCTCCCTACCTTTGTTTGACGTCAAGGGAAACTTCAAAAAAATTTGACAGATTTCCACCACTCATCTCACCCTCAAAAGAACCGTTCCTTCAAGTCTTCCCATCTCATTCAGCTTGCTAATCAATCAACTGGTGTTGGGTCACAGCGCACTGAAGGCTCATCTTTTCCAAAACCGCAGAGAACTTGATCCCCTCTGCCCTGTTTGCAGGGGCAGAGAAACTGTTGGACATGTCATGACCTTTTGTTCTCACACCAAATCTCACCACTCAATCCTTAGCCGGAATCTTTGCAGACTCAAGATCAAGTTCAACCCGGACCGGCTTGACAAGCTTCTTCTCAATTGCTGTGCTGAAATTGCCATCATCAACTTCCTGACAGGATCAAATTGTTTTGCCAAGAAATTGGCCTGTTGATTCCCTACTCCCCTTATTTCTCCTTTTTCTTTCTTTTCCTTTATTGTTCTCTCTTGTTTCTTGCTTTTGTGTCTTCCTTTTATCAATGTTCTCATGTCCTACCCTTAGTCCATAACTCCAGCGCTTTGCCATAGTTTTGTTTGGTTATTTTTTTTTAGTTTGTATTTTGTCTACATGTTTTTTGTTACTCAGATTCATAATGTGCAATGCCATTGGCCAAATTACACTTCAAAAAAAAAAAAAAAAAAAACTGCAAAGTATTACGAATTATTATTATTATTAATTACTATTCATTATTATTATTGTTATTGTTATTATTATTATTATTATTATTATTATTATTATTATTATTATTATTATTATTATTATTATTATTATTATTATTATTATTATTATTATTATTATTATTATTATTATTATTATTATTATTATTATTATTATTATTATTATTATTATTATTATTATTATTATTTTCCTTGTCCCTGGAATATTTCACTTATAAAATATATACTCGAATATCCCATGAATAAAAAGAACATATTAATATTATAATAAATAATACTAATAAGATGTGTCAATAACAAATGACACAATTATTAGTTAATATCTATATTAATATTAGTAACAGATCAGTTAATATGATTATCATGATGTGATCCAATAACACTAAGGACTACTGATCAATGATGTGTCCCATAACACTGCCTTGATTTAAGCTCCCCTGTACCTCCCTGGTCATGGAAGCGCTCACAGTTCCCCCAAGATGTGTTGAAACTCAACATCCCTGTCTGTGAAAATTGTAACTGCGGACTCTTGTGGTTTACATCTCTTGGTTTTTTTACTCAAAAGAACACCAAGAGTTCTTTCCAGGGATCTTAAGATCAACTCATACAATCTCATCATTTTCTACAATCAATATCAATCATCTTCTAATCTTCAACTCATACAACCATCACATTGTCTAAAATCAATATCAATTGTCTTCTCATTACATCAATCTCAAACTATTCATCTCATCTATTGGATGTCTTGTCATACATCCAACTTGGTGAGAAATGTGATGATGGCACTCTTCCTCTCCTTGCTTTCTCTCTCCTATTTTATATTTCCTTTTTACTATTCTTTTTTTTATATTAGTCCTGTCCTACTTTCCTAGTCCTGTCCTGTTCTCTCTTTCTATCTAGTTGTCTGTAAACTTATACTAAAAAATCAGGGTATGCTGGTATTTCTTTGTCATATTGATTTCCTTTATTCTGTATAACTGTTTTGTCATAGTTCTCTGGTTTCTGTTTTCAATTAATTCATTATGAGTTTCTTTAAGATGATATCTTAGAATATATAAACAGCTTGTAAACATCTGTTCATCCCCAGAGAAATATGAGAACACCAGCACAGTACATACCTTAGATTTATTTACCTTTCCAGTTCCCATTCTCCACCAATACCCCAATTCTGGATAGTATATGGTTTATTACTGTGATACCATCAAGAATTGGCCACACATTACCTTCTATAAGGTAAGAACCACAAACCCAAGCAAGTAACTCCTTGGATTCCTATTAATACTCTGTATTGATTTGCATGCACCCTTTGTCAGCCTCTGTCATGCCAAGAACTGGATTCTTCTAGCTACACAGGGTGAAAGTTAAAAACAGCTGCGGGTTGTGCAGTGAAAGGTGGGTAAAAAAGGTGAAAAGATATAAAAAAACTATAAAGTTTTTATTAACAGAGGGGCCTGAGTTACAGGGGTATTTACTGTGCCCTCTAAAATATTCAGGACCTGAGTGAACAGGGGGTATTTTGGGTACCTGAAAGTCTAGTCCTTTGAACAAGGAGTACACCTAGACAATAACTACTGAAGGAATGGAGGAAATAGACTTACTGCTTCTATTTCCTGTCAGGGGTTCTTCAGGGAGTTGTAGGTGTTCCATGTCAGCCACCAAGATATTACATACATTATGTAACACTTGAAACTGCAAGCTGAACAATTAATAATATTTAATTATATTATTATGTATTTTTTATTTTATTTGTTTTACCAGTTTTTCTGATTATAACAGAAATTATACTTAACTGTTTCAACAATTGGTATACAGTCTAGCAGTTAATAACAAGCCTAGAAATATCTGGTTAAGATAGTTGGCTCTGTGTTCAAGCCACACTCATGACCACATGTAAAATATAATAATAAAATTATTTAAAATTATATCTATTTTTATCAAAATCCAAGGAAATTTAATTAAAGAAAATCCTTGGCAAATCAGTTTTCATACACGCAATAAATGGATAAAGAAACATTTATTGGTATAGTTTCTTCCTTGAAAATCCTGGAAAATCCCAGCATAACCCATAGTAATATATACTACAAGATTACATATGTATTTAATTACATAACTTATGTAGTATGTATTAAATACATAAGTACATGTGATTTTAAATTACTGATCACTCAGGGCAAGCGCTTTTTCAAGCCTTGGTCCCTAGAAAATTTATTCACAAGTAATCCTTAGTGAAATAATTATTTAATGCTGAAATAATTATTTCCCACTAAGCAATTTATTGTGAAATAATTATGGGGTCATTCCACATAGTAATGAAACCATTTTTCACATCAGATCACGAACAGGGTGCTCAGTTCCCCCTGGTGATCTTGCCCTGATCACTGCTTCCAAGAAGCTTGTGAAATAATAATTATTTTATTATATAAGAAGGAGTTTTTCTCCACTAAAAAGAAGATTACTCCTCATCAATTTTAACACACACTAGATAACTTATTATAAGCTACAAATGCGCTCAACTTCTCCTGTAAGTAAGGAGGACTGGCCTTCATTTATATACTATCTTAATTAGTTAAAATTCCTCAACCAAATCCCCCCCAATCAATTAAATACCTTTAATTGGATTGGAAGAACCGTGTACCAATATGGTTAGCCCTTCTAAGGATTTAAATCCTTTAATAGAAGTTTTGGCAGCAGGGTTATAACCTGTTTTTTGATACTTAGTGTTTTTATAACACTTAAGTAATTGTTCTTATTGGAAATTGTTTTATTACACTTTTAAAGTGTAAAATCATTCTTTAGTCCTTACTGTACACGCCACTATAAGTGGAGTAGAGTACAGAAAGCTGACAGTCCAGAAGCGCTCACAAGGTTTATTAACAGGTGGTTGTTGAGTTCTGAGAAAGGTAAAAGGGTTGTTGAATGAACTTCAGGTATGAAACAAGCAAAAACTGACTATATAACAGGCTATAAGGCTGGTTGATATGGTGGTTAACAGCTGGTAAATGTAAATTAAGATGGGGATATCATTTCGTGGGAAGGAAGGGCTGTTTATATATCCATTCTGGGCTCTTGGGGGCGAAGCAGAAGCTCTGTTATGCCTGGTCTAGTCTTCTACTAAGCCCTAGTTACCTGTATAACTGGTTTGGTTACGGTAGGGCTTAGTTACATGTTTCAAAAGGCCCAAAGTGGTTTAATGTTCCCAGTAAGTTGATTACTTTCGTTTCTTCCTTCCTTTTGGACCAGTAGTCTATTTACAACCAACCAATTGGGCTATCTTGGCCTTATTAGGAAAAGTATGGCTGCGGCGTTGGTTGTGGCTTTTATTACAGGTGCAAGGTACATGTAACTATGGAAATGATGATTTAAACCTTATTTATGCATCATACCAGAGCTCTATTAACATTAATTACATAGTCTACTAGCATATATTTAAGGTTATGTAGATTTTTAAGTCATATGAAAACTTGACAGCCTTGTGAAGGGATATGAAGGAGTAATAATTACGGGGTACTTTTGCTGAGCTACCCTAGGTTAATTTACATGTAGATTCAGAATCTGAAATAATATTCTAATTTTTATTTATAATTTAGAAGTTATATCTAGATTCTGTGTTATATGTTTTGTTTTAATAATTTCTTTTGAAACAAAAGACGTAAGGTGTGCATTCTTTTGAGACTAAGAATATAAGTTGTATATTGGTATAATTTGCTATGGTCAGGCTGTCTCTGATTAGTAGCAGGCTGACACCCTTTTTAGAGCAAGCCTCTCAGACAAGACTTACTGATTGAGGATTAATCCTTCTTACAGGATGTTTCACCAAAAAACCACTTTTAAATCATCAACATGACTTGGGTAGAACCATTAACCACAGGTAGCTTCACACTCAGGCTGACATACTGGGCAGGACACTAGTAGGCTGGACTTGTGGAATGCAGGTTGTAAATATGATGAAGCTGGGTAATTGAAATACAGGGGCAAGACAGGGCCTCTTGAATGCCTTTATGGATCCCTGATGGCAAAGAAAAAGTTCTAATTTTGGCTACAGGAACCAGAAGGAAGGAGGTAACCTTGGTAGAAATAAATGATGTAATTTATCAAATTTCTATATGTACAGAATGTCAATAAATAGTAAAGCCTGTGGATCATCTAATGAGATCATCTGAGGGTGCTTCAAAAGCACCTTTTTTAAAGCATTTAATGTTTTGATCATGTGATGAATCAATGTCAGAAGCACATGATCAAATCAATATACAATGTCCTGTTTGTGTTAAAATTTTTTATGCACATGTACGGCCATTTTCCTTGGGAATGATTGGATTTTGGCGCTTGAACAGCTCTTTATTCAAAAACTTTACTGCAGGTATCCTGGGAAAATGTGACAGGCAAAGGTGACTGCATTCATTATTGATTTTTTTCATGATTAATGGGCTTGCCATTTCTTTTTCAATTGAGCAGGTGTAATTTAATTTATTGAAAGTATCCAAGGCTATCTTAATCCTTCCTTTCATTTTGTCTATTTACTATAATTCTGTTTGATTTATGCAGTACCTATTTGTATTATTTAATATATTTTTTATGGGTCTAAGGGATAACTACATTGTTTAATTGATGCATTATTACTTATTTTTATGGATATCTACATACTAGAATAATTATATACTACCTACGTTTACATCTGGTTAACAAATTTAGTGTTTAGTAGGAGAATTCTTTAAGCTAATTTTATCAATAGAAGCAAAAGATTTACAGGGTACTTTGGCTGAGTTGAGCTAGCTTAATTTGTTTTCTCTTGCAGAATACGTGTAATATTTATGTTTATCTCAGAGGTTACTGAGATCTCAATCATTTTGTATTATTTATTTGTTTTATTTGTTTATTATCTTGTTTCTATGTAACAATGTCTCTATTAATTACATAATATCTTTTTGAGTTAATTTGATTTATTATTATGAATTATTACTTCTGCAATAATTTCTCTATTTTTATTTATCATTTCTATGTGTAATTTTTATATATGTATAATTTTTCTATTCAGGTTGTCTCTGAAGTAGGAGAAAGCTGACATCAATAATTTCAGGGAGAATCACAAGACTTTCAGGGAGAACCACAAGATTTTCGGGGAGAACCACAAAAATTTCTGGGATTATTACTGGTACATAAATCCTTTCTCTTGGGATTCTTCACCATCTTCCTACTGGAATTCCAACTAAACCTGTTCACAGGCCCCAGTGTACTCCAGATATCTATATACTCTACTTTTGAACAATATCATAGAGGTATGAAACCACCCCTGGTCCATCAGGCCCCTCTGGTATCAATGAGATTATTTTTATTCATGTATTTAATACATTGCCTCCTGTATTTTTACTCCAAAATTCACAATTCCTCATTGGAATTATCCCCACCACATTTTTTCCCAGATTTTCAAACTCTTCATTATTTGTTTTTCCACCACATCTAGCCAGAAGCAATATTCCTTGGCATCACATAAGTGGACACAACCTTTATAAGGTCAGGATGAGTGACAGTAAAGCTGAGTGAAACCTATTATTACAGTATTTTGTGGGTTTTTGATTTTCAGCTCAAAGGTGTAAAGCTGTTGGTGCACAAACAGTCACCAGCAGAAAGGTTGTGTTAGAGGTGGCATCTGGTATTGTATCTGAAACCCAACATCTGATATTCAATCAGCTCAAACTGACCCAATGTCAGATTGGTGCATCTGATTTAGTGTCACAGGGCCAAATGAATTACAGAGCAATTAATTGTGGCTCGGTATGGTTGGGATCCAGTTCTTCCTTTTGAGGTTTAGAAATGATCAAATTTAGAACGGATGGTGCAGACGTAAATAAGAGAAGGGCAAGAATGGAGATTAGATACAATTAGGGTACAGTCCGAGAAAGTAACAGAGTCAGGTAAATGGTGAGGATACAGCAGGATACATTTCCAGATTGTTATGCACACAAGCAACAAGGGGAATGGAAGATTCATTAAATGGATAGACAGGGTGTAATTCAAGGCATGAAAGCAAGCAACACATTGAAAGAGTCTTGAAGCGGAAGAAAATAGCAATCACGAAGCCTGTGACAAACACAAATGAGTAAGAAACAATTGAGAACAGGGTGGTGGTGATGTAGAAGAGAGAAATAACTGACATTGGTGGGCTTTTTAGCATCAGCGTCTTTGGCATAAAAGCCGCTGTACCCGTTGTAAAAGCTGTTGGAGCTACTGCCTTGATTCGAGCTGGCTGACATGCCCCACGGTGACGCGTTTGCAGCGTAATTGCTAAAGCTTTGAGAATTCGATCCGGTAGAATAGCCGCTGTAGCCCCCATTCAAGCCGAAAGCAGGATAACCAGAATAACCAGAGTAACTAGAATAACCAGGATAGCCGTAATAACCGTAAGGCGATGGTTGGCGCTTGCTTAGAGACGCATTAGACTCCTCGGATGGTGTCAGGGTTTCTTGGTGGGTCGTGGCAGGAGTGGTCGGAGCGCCAAAGCTACTCTGGAGTAGGGAAAGACCGAAAATGCTAGCCATAACAAACTGCATGATGATGGATTGGTTGATGGGGTTATCGGGAAATGGATGTGGCCGAAGAGGTAGTATTGGAAAGAGATCTGATTGAGTACAAGGGAGTATGAATTGTGATGGATGAGGAGGGGGGAGGAGTGCAAGTTTGGTCTGATTTTATAGTGACCACCACGCTCATGGGGCAGATGTAAGGCAGCTTTGTCAATGGCTTCACTCGAGTGATGGCTTCACTGCAGCAATGGCTTCACTCTAGTGATGGCGGCATCGATGGCTCGCAGCTAATTGGGTGAGAGGGGCAGATATTCACACAATGATGTTTGCAGAGTATCAACTCCGTTACTGAGGGATCGTTGTTTACGTTCCTGCATTAAAAAGACTCCCTTGACTTTCTCTCAAAGAATCTCATCTTCTACTACATCGCCGGCCGTTCATGACATCAAGTCCCATTTACATGGCTCGGTTGTTCAAATAACAAACTTTACCAAGTCCCGTTCCAAAAACGGCATCTCGCCCTAGAGGCCAGACAAGGCCACGTCTGCGACTTTCCCAGCCGAGCGGGGGCAGGAGACAAGTTTGAACCTGAGGGGAGCTGGAGAGATCACCGCCAGAGTCAAGGAGGTCCGGTCCGTCGGAAGGACACGCCGCCAAGAATTTTTAGCCGACCAGCCATGATGAGATCACACCATCAACCCAATGAGAACCAATGTAATTATCCCCAGTGAGAATATCATAGAGCAGGAAAACTTCCCTCGGTTACGGAGTTGATACTCTGCAAACATCATTGTGTGAATATCTGCCCCTCTCACCCAATTAGCTGCGAGCCATCGATGCCGCCATCACTAGAGTGAAGCCATTGCTGCAGTGAAGCCATCACTCGAGTGAAGCCATTGACAAAGCTGCCTTACATCTGCCCCATGAGCGTGGTGGTCACTATAAAAGCAGACCAAACTTGCACTCCTCCCCCCTCCTCATCCATCACACTTCATACTCCCTTGTACTCAATCAGATCTCTTTCCAATACTACCTCTTCGGCCACATCCATTTCCCGATAACCCCATCAACCAATCCATCATCATGCAGTTTGTTATGGCTAGCATTTTCGGTCTTTCCCTACTCCAGAGTAGCTTTGGCGCTCCGACCACTCCTGCCACGACCCACCAAGAAACCCTGACACCATCCGAGGAGTCTAATGCGTCTCTAAGCAAGCGCCAACCATCGCCTTACGGTTATTACGGCTATCCTGGTTATTCTAGTTACTCTGGTTATTCTGGTTATCCTGCTTTCGGCTTGAATGGGGGCTACAGCGGCTATTCTACCGGATCGAATTCTCAAAGCTTTAGCAATTACGCTGCAAACGCGTCACCGTGGGGCTTGTCAGCCAGCTCGAATCAAGGCAGTAGCTCCAACAGCTTTTACAACGGGTACAGCGGCTTTTATGCCAAAGACGCTGATGCTAAAAAGCCCACCAATGTCAGTTATTTCTCTCTTCCACATCACCACCACCCTGTTCTCAATTGTTTCTCACTCATTTTTGTTTGTCACAGGCTTCGTAATTGCCAATTTCAAGACTCTCTGTTTTTGACTGCAATTGTTCTATTAATATTCATTACCCCCTATTTAATCAATGCTCAACGCCCTTGTTTGCTTGTATCTGGAAAACGTTCCCATTTTCGTTGCTTTTGTTCATTCTAAACAAAATATGTCCATGTATGATTTCTCTTCTAATGTATATCGCCTCCAGTTAAATCTGTTGAAGCTGGAACCTGAGACTCCCCCAAGGGGAAATAATAGTTCTGCAAGCAGCATGCTTTATAGGCAACATCTATCTTGGTGAGAAACCACAACCCACACAGCCCTAGCTTAGACGTATGAATTTGTGAGAACTATGTAAAACGAGCGAATCAAATCGATCAACTATCAGTATCCTCTCCTCTTCCAGGCCAGCCAACACACCTTTGGCCAACCCTAACCACATACCTAAAGCGGGAGGCAGAGGGGGCTAATAACTTGCGCTATACCACCTCGAACTTAACGCAAGTCTCATTTGCCTGCTGTGGGCGGCGCTGGAAGTGGCCTTGCCCCTGTCGCATTGCGCCGACCGCAGGGAGGGACTTGTATGCAAGCCGCGCCAAATGGCCTGGATCCTGAGAGCCAAATCTGGAATTTGGCTCAAAATTTACTTCAGACCATGATTACACATCTTTTACCAGTGACAAATCATTTGAACATGGCACCAAAATGTTCACTGGCTTCTTGGCTTCAAGCTCACCCCCCTCTCTACACCCTATCACCTCTGGGTGAGGTCCCATTGGTCCTCAAAGTTAAGGACATCCCCCAAGATTTCCCTCCGTGTCCGTGCCACAAAATGTGTACTTTACAGTATTGAGAATCACAAAAACCCATAATATGTTTATGATGGGTATTTGTTGTACATTGGCCACATACAGTATCACTGTTCCATCCGGCAGAACCTGTAATATGATTCAGTCAGAAAATATAATACCCCGGGCTGAAATGTATCAGAAATTTTAGAAGAATACATCTGACCCTCTGAGAAGATGCCCAACTGAAAAAATTGCCTTGCATACTCATGACCCAGTCAATTTTTTTTTTTCCAATGTTTTCAACATGCTGGCAAGAGCAACACTGAACAGTTTAAGAAATTTAACCGGTACCATTCCCTGCACAAGAAGCAAGGCTAAAAGGGGAACCAAGGCCAAGATGGATTTGGGTGGTTGGTTAAAAAGATATGAATGGATTAATGGAAAAAACCTGATTTTTGGGCCATAAATTTCTCAGGATCCAGGCCAAATTTGGGGTTTTGCAGGTAAGCCTCTCTGTGAGACCCTGCGGGGCTGCCCTCTGGGGCTCTCACTTGAGAGGCTTACGTTAAGCTTGATACCACCTCCGCACGGCCTATTATTATAAATCCCAGGGTATCTGGGAGAGCGTCAAATCCTGGCCTCTTGTCCCCCCAAAATTCATCCAAGTCCTCACCGGCCGCTGCCCACCACCCATTGGCCATCCATCCACCGGTGCATCCATCAACCGCGCCCAACACTGCACCACCGGAAAACTTCACTTCACTCAGGCTTCCGATTGCACTGCATAAACACCCTCAATCACTTCCAGGTTTCAAAACTTGTTCTACATGTGCAACCGTCTCTCATGTGCACACGTCTCATGTGCAAATGTCTTACTCTCAATGCCATTGTAGTTAGCTCCACCAAGGTCTCTAATATTGTTTCAACCGCAGTGAATCAATTGCAATGTAGATCAAATTGAAATCCAAGGTACTACAGTAGTTTCACTTTTTGTGCCGGAGTGTCATTCATAAAAGTGAAACCAAAATTTCCTTGGTGTATCATTCATAGAAGTAAGTAAAACTACAATACTAAATAAATAAAACAAAAAACTGGTGCTTGTGTAAAGGGCATGGTAAAGGGAACCTATTGAACAAGATGAAAGCCTTGCTAGTTAGAAAGATGCCATACAAGCAAAATACAACTTCATCGCCACCATTGGCACTCATACAAGACTCAAGCAACATCATTTTCACCCTGGTTTTCCACGTCCTCCTGTTCATTCCCCTCCTCCCCATCAGTTTGATCTCTGTCGCCGTCTTCTAGCTGTTTGTCTTCATTTTCATTGTCCAAACCTCTAAATGACTCTTCAGAAGAGACATCAGTAAATTCAACCTCCTCATTGGTAGTGCTATGGCTTTGAATTGATGAATCATCAATTAATGAATCAGAATGTCTGCTACGCTTGGTCCTTTGCGTCATCAAGTTGGTACCACCCCTCTTCCTCTTTGGCGGCCTTGGCAGTTCCTTGTTGGACTTTGTACAATGGCCATTGGGCTTGTTGTCTTCCTTGGTATTTTTTTTTTGCTTTTTCTTTTGTTCACCACACACTACTCAAACAGAAGGGTCTCCCTGACCTAGCTGATGGCCTATGGGTGATGTATCTTCATCTGGGGGAGGTCCGGTGAGTTCCACCCATCCTTCTTTTAGCCCCGCCAGGAGTCAGCGCTGGTCCAAAATCAATATGTGTCCCAGGTTCACACAAAATTCCTTAGGAGAGACCTTGAGTTGATTATCCTTAACCTTCAACTCAACTTTGAGTTCTGCCAGTTTCTCACTTGTATGCTTCCCTGGCCAACCCTGTGAATGTTGAAAATTTGTCGCTTTACCTAGAAAAAACAGAAGAAATGTTGAGTCCAATGGCAATCTACAGCCAATAAAGCATGCCTACCCAGAGCATCAATAAGTATTTGACATATTTTATGTGCGTTTTCTACCTTGCTGCCTGAACACCACATCCAAAAGAAATTAATACAAGTGAATATTCCCAGCAAGGAAGATTTACTGACCCATGCAATATTGCATGTTAGCCTGAGTGTCATTTTTACCCAATCGCTGCTTCCTAGGCTTCTTGTCTGCAAATGGAGGAGGATCCTGGCCAGATATTTCCTTAATTTCCTCCTGTGCATGAACGAGTCTGTAGAATTTTGCAAGAGGACTTTGATCACCCGGATACAAATCAAAAAATTGCTCTCCAGCCACGCTTCTGCCTGAAAGAACAAATTAGCTGTTGACATCACGCAAAACCACACCCATGCAAATCACACTTGATGAGGGTTGCCTTCTGCACAAAAGCTCTTTGCTTTTCAAGCCACCCCACTTCCTCCTGTTTGAAATTAAGCCCTAATTCTAACCGAACAATATAATCATAAGGTATTGTGGATTCATCAGTTGCATTGGCGGTTTGTCTAATGCCTACGCACAGAAAAAGAGTGATGAAGCAGTATCACTTTTTGTTAGTACGGTAGTGTGTGTCAGAGTAGAATGTGAATATGTACACATACGTTCTCAAAGGTAATGGATGGTTTTGGAAATTATTTGGAAGTGTGAAATGGCCCATCCAACCATCCGCGCCAGCTCTTGTGCTATCAACCGGAATTCTTCTTGAATTCTGCTAAGAGTCAAGCTGCAATTGATGCTCAATTGAACATTGGGATCGATTTCCCATGGCTCTTTTGACTGATAGTAGAGTCCATCATCCCAGAAAGTGTGGTCAAGCGGAAATGACAAGAAGACTGCATAAGTGAGGGGGAACAGATTTGGATTTGCCGGTGTGTGGTCTGGAAATTCTGTGATATATTCACTGTATCGTTTGTTGTACAAGTTCATGGCTTTGACAACTGCTGGTTTCTGATCCCGCAACACCATGAATATCTTCTCCTTCCCTCTGGTCCCCAATCTGGATCCAATCGTTGGGGAGTTGATCAGTGGCTGCTTCTTGGCTCTTATGTAGGTTGCTTGTAAGAATAGTTTGGTCTTTGCACTCCACAACAGTAATAGAAGTCTCTGTTCTCTGTCTACATTCACAGTTGGAGGTTACTAGTTAACATTGCTAATGAAGGTGGTTGTAGCAGGTGACTTACCATCAATTGGTACCTTACTCTCATGGGTAAGTTCTGCCTTGAGCTGATCCACCTCTTGGTCTGCTTGTGCAATGTTCTCAAGAAGTTCTGACAGCTCGTCCTCCCTTGCTAGAAGTTCCTGCAGTCGTTGGAGCCGTTTACTTTGGAATCTAACTGTGGGTTAGTTGGCTGTACAGTAGGTAACTAATATGCAGGTAATGCTTACTGCAAAACAGCCAAGGTGGCCTCTTTTTCATAGAGAGCAACCAGCTTCAGTTGGTGATCTTCTTCTGCGCTTGTTTTGGAAGTCTTTCTGGGGTGTTGATAGATGCACGCCAACAGCGTACGCCAACGCCAACCCGCACGCCAATTTTTTTTGGCGTGCAGGGCCTACACGCCAATTTTTTTGGGCGTGTAGGCCCTGCACGCCAAAAATAATTGGCGTGCGGGTCCCACATGCAAATTGTTGGCGTGTGGGAACGCCCGTCGGCCGGCCAGGAGGAACTCCTCCTGGCCGACAAGGTTATACAACCTCGTTGGCCGGGATGACTTCCTCCTGGCTGACGAGGTTATACAACCTTGTTGGCCGGGAGGACTTCCTCCTGGCTGACAAGGTTGTACAACCTCGCCAGCCGGGAGGAAGTCCTCCCGGCCGACGAGGTTATACAACCTCGTCGGCCAGGAGGGACTTCCTCCTGGCTGACGAGGTTGTATCATCTCGCCAGCCGGGAGGAAGTCCTCCCGGCCGACAAGGTTATACAACCTTGTTGGCCAGGAGGGACTTCCTCCTGGCCAAAGAGGTTATACAACCTCGTCGGCCAGGAGGGACTTCCTCCTGGCTGACAAGGTTGTATCACCTCGCCAGCCGGGAGGAATTCCTCCTGGCTGACAAGGTTGTATAACCTTGCCAGCCGGGAGGAAGTTCTCCTGGCCAATGAGGTTATACAACCTCGTTGGCCAGGAGGGACTTCCTCCTGGCCGACGAGGTTGTATCACCTTTTCAGCCGGGAGAAGTCCTCCTGGCTGACGAGGTGATACAACCTCGTTGGCCGGCTCGCTCACGTAATTGAGTTGGCCCTCCAACTCAATTACGTGAGCAAGGGGATGTGTATATCCCCATACACATAATACATGTATGTATTATGTGTATGGGGATATTGCATGCGATGTCCCCCCGCACGCCAAAAAATTGGCGTGCGGGGCCTACACGCCAATTTTATTTGGCGTGCGGGGCCCACACACCAAAAAAAATTGGTGTGTGGGAGCCACACGCCAATTGTTTGGCGTGCGCTCCCACACGCCAATTTTTTTGGCGTGTAGACCCTACACGCCAAAAAAAAATGGCGTGTAGGCCCCGCACGCCAAAAGAAATTGGCGTGCGGGTTGGCGTTGGAGTACGCTGTTGGCGTGCGTCTATCAACACCCGTCTTTCTGGGCAGCCCATTTTTTCTTGAAGAAACGCTTTGTGTAGTTGCGGCCATGAGGGTCTATTGGATTTCTTTGCGTCAGAAGTGAATGGAGGGCTATATTGGTATCATGTTGATGGTTCAATGCAGTCGTATACTGCCTGCGTAGCCAGTAAGCTGTTTATTTAGCAAGGAGTTTAGCTTGACGTTTGGAAAAGGGAAAATGTTACAAAAAAACTACAACTGACCTAATTTCTTGATATCTCGAGCATTGTGATGTTTTAATTGGTGAGCAATTGAACCAAGGCAATGTGCCCTACTCAAATACCTTAGCGGGCTGATTAAAGGTGAAAGGAAGGACCACATTTGCTCCAAGCATTTGCCGTCCAAAAGTCCCCACCCTACATTGAATCAGGGATGGTATTTAAGCTGACATAGCCAATTGTGCGTTTATGCGTGAAATACAGAAGTCCCAAATTGAATCCTTTGTTGGTCTTCTTGAATCAATCCTTGCTGTGTGGTAAAGTTGAACATTGGTCAGTTGAAGCTCCTTGATTATAGTATTGGTGGGAATACTCGCCATCTGACAGAATTTATCAAGTGAACACCCAATGTCGTACAGGATGCCAACCTGCCGTTCAGGTTCAAAATTGGATAGAAACTTGCGGAGTATGGCAAGGGGAAGTGATTGTTTCTCACCTGACTTGTGAATGTTAGCCATGTAAACAATTGAGTCATGGCGGCAACAGCACCCCATCAGGCCTGTGTCGCCACAGCCCTTCCAAGTGGTTGCGGTGCGTTGGTCGTTGGCAGCTTTGTGAGATTCAGTACACTGATTGGCCTATAGAACAAAATGAAAGCCCTGGTCATTGAAATCCTACTCTACTAGCCAAAAAAATGGCTGATTTATCACTTACTGGTGTTCCTCTAACACCGTCTAGCTCCACGGAATTTTTATAAAAGGCCATCCCATCAACTTTGTCTTGGCCAATGAAAATTTGTGGGACAAACAGTATTTTGTATTGGGAGCTGGCTGTGGTATGGTGTTGGTGTTAAAAGTTGCCATCAAGGCAGATGATTAAGCGGTTGTGGGTAGCCGCCGGGTACTTGCTCGTGGTTTCTGGTCATGGTCCAAAGCATGCAGGGCATCATTTTCATGCGATAATCTGCTGTGGGTTCAGCTGCAGGTCTTTGTGCGAGAGGTTGGCTGACATATCCTCCATCTCTCAATAAAAGTCAATCGCTGCAGAGAATGGTTTGCACAAATCTCTAGCCTGTACAAGCATGAAGGTATTGAGATTCATTATTGGTTTTGATTATAAATAAAATGAGCTTACATGGGACCAATTCTTAACATGCAATTGTTCCAAGCGTAGCTCAAGCCATTTGGTGATTGCCAACGTAAAGGGGAGCACACTGACATGGCAGTGGTTCCACAAGATGTTGTGGAAACAAAGAAGTGGTAGGGAGAATGCTGTTTGAGGTGTAATCGGTGAGCCCGCAAGGTAGCCGGAGTAGATCAACAGCAACAGATCATCTGTGTAATCACAGAAATTCATGGATGTTAGACGTTGTCCTGCTCAATCAAAGGGAAATGGTTAGATTATACCTTGACAGTGCATGGATGTGAAGGGATAAACTCACCAAATATATCAATCAAATCAATTATTCTGGCTTTGATCTTATGAGGGGGGCAACTACACTTGGGTATTGTTTTTGTTCCCGGGTTTTGAGTCCAATTCTTGGTGCGTGTTTTCATTGAGAGGAAAGCAAAATGGAGATTTTGGGTAACATCCTTCCATTTGTACTCCCAAGCCTCTTGTTGATATTGTTCCTTGTATGCCTCAATGGCTGCATCAATTGGACGGGTGGGCTCTGGTTCTAACCTGGCCCATTCAATTTTGTTTTTGGAGGAGGTGGAGTCGCCATCTTCATCCTCTTGATTTGGCTTGTAGGGATTTTCCATCATGTTATCTGGGATCATGAACTCTTGGGCCTGGCGGATATTTTGTTGTTTACGGAGGTTGTAATCGCAATTCGCAAGCAATCTCAGATATGATCCTTTGTTTTTGGTGGAATTTTGCTGGCGGCGTAGAGGTTGCGTTCAATTTGTGATTAACGGTTTCTTCATTCACAGTTTGCGCATTTTGGGTTATCAGGATGCGTGTTGGGATGAGTGGGTTGTGCACAGTGGGGTTTTGGAGTTGCTGTGGGTTGGGGGGATGATATATGTACATGAAGTTATATTGTACATATGTGGATATTGTGACGGGCTTGATGAGTCAGCAGGGTATGTGTGGCCTCCGGGGGGTTAGGGGATGGTTGTACGTGGTGAGGACTTGGATGAATTTTTTCAGCCCTAGAGATACTCCAGAGTATCCTAAAGACTGAATTTAATGTAAAAAATAATAAAATATTGTATTAATAATAATATATCCTAGAATATTATTACAAGAATCAACTTTTCATACAAAATTAGGTGGGGTACCTCAATCAAACCACCACCAAATTCCAACTCCTTCTATTACTTTACCATATCTCAGAAGGTACTTAGTAGGAGATGGAATAACCGTAAAAAATATAGATTATAAATTATTGTAATAAAAGCTGAGAGAAAATAAAACTTATGTGCATAATTATAAGAACTTAAATTTATGCTAATAAGAAGGAAATTACATAAGTGCGTGGTAATTTCCCAGTATTATTCTATTATTAGATTGTCCCATGATGTGATTGGTTATACATACATGTCATGAGGTCATGGGGAAATAGAAAATACTGTACTCAATATAATACAATTCCCATTACATCACAGTACATTTGAATTGTAATACATTAGAGTAGAATTTAACTTAATATTCTAGAACTTTCCACAAAGAATCTCTAGAATATAAAAGGAGGCCATTACTGGCCTAGGATTGGTTCCTCAGAATTTTCCCCCAGTACCACATTAGTAAGTACTCTGAATATTCTCCTCCTACTATTACACCAGGAAAAAAAAGTTGGCACCTCTATGGAGGTGCCTTTGCTTATCTCTTACCCATCCTCAACATATCAACACTGTATCTTGACTGTATCCCCCACTTCAACAGAATGTATCAATGAAGGTATCTTGTTTTCACATGACTGCTCCAAAGTTGAAGTATTTCCATATATTTAATTAATAATTTTTCAAATGGTAAGTAAATCCCCGATAAACTTCATGAAATTTGACTAGTGATCATGAAAAACCACAAGGAGGGGAATTCACTGTATGTCTCCATTTGTCCCCCACATGTTACGTCTTGCTAACTCAACTTTGATCTTCAGCGCTTGATACAACAACATGTCGCCACCCTGATAGGGTCAAAAAGCAAAACTCTACCTCATCATGATGAAGAGGAATTGCGCATGGATATTGATGATCAGGTGGAGGATCTCTTGAGTGATCCAGACTACCCGTATCCTCATGGTCCTGGTCATCCATCCACTACCCCCAAAACATTGGCCATCATGTGCAGGATGATGAATGCCGCCAGAGTTCATTCCTTCCGCCCAAATTTCAACCAACCAATCAACAGTCCTGATAATGAGCATCTGCGTGATCTGGCCGTGAAGAAATTTGTTGATCTGGTCAAATGCAAAGAGTACACTGGAATTGTTCCCAAAGGTCTGAAAGAGGAAAGCATCCAAAATGCCATTCATCTCCATGTTACCCAGCAACTCAGAAGACGGTCAGTTTTTTCCTGATGCTTTGTTTACCTATCATATTGATTCACGTCTCCTTACTAAACAAATTTCATCAGGTATCGACAAGAGAATAAGTGGTCTAACAGTCAACGAGAAGCACAAGACAAGACTGCTTGGCGCACTTCTAGATTGGTTAATGTAAGCAACAATTGAATTGACCGCTTAAATATATTCCCAGAATAACAAAACCAAACTTTTCTTGCAGCTACGGCACGCCCGAATTGCAACCTTAAGCAAGTATCAAAAGCTTTTGGGCCTTTTTCTGATTGTTGAAGGCGCATGCAGTGACAATGATACCGATGATGAAGTATCTCAAATGATCCAAATGGCTTATTCAAAAAGAAATCCCAAAAAATGCACTGTTCGATCAATCCCATGGCAACATCAGAAAATTTCTTGCATGATGCGTAAAATTGATGATTTGAAGGCTGCTATGATAGCAGCAACCCCAAAAGGCTCTTCTGGTGCTGCAGCCCAGGAGCGTTGGAATGTTTCTTTGCCAATTGAAAGCAAGCTCAAACCACCATCCAATTTTCCAAAGGCATGCTTTGATTGTGAATGGCTTGACTCCCTCACCGAGCATCAAAGATCTGCTTTGAAGTTGCGCTCAAAACCTGATATTAGAGCCCTGGTTAAGGAACTTGAGGAGATGGTCCCCGGAAATTAGTTCTCATTTATAATCACATTTTTCCTTGTACATAAATAATTTATTTGTAAAAACTCGGAGATGGTCCCCCGAAATTAGTTCTCATTTATAATCACATTTTTCCTTGTACATAAATAATTTCTTTGTAAAAACTCCTGTACATACTTGATTGTAATTGTATCTAATTTAACCTGTCAAAATTTATCAAATCTAACCAATGCTTGACTCTGAGAAATATAATTCAACAAAAACTGTGAATCAGAGAAATGGGAAATGAGTTGATAACAATTGAAACAATTGATTACACATGGAGTTCCTGATAAGGATGGTAGCGCTGCCGCATGAGGAACAAAAAAAAAAAAAAAAAAAAAAAAAAAGGGGGAAAAATTGAAAAGTTGATCAATATACCTGATTTTTTGATCAATATACCCTGAGGAAAAATGAACAATCTTTGTAGTAAAAGATGGTGAGGGGAAGAATGAAGATAAAATGAAGCAATTCACAACTGTCAGGTCAAAACTGATGCAGCTTGATTTTAGTAACAGTTATTCCAACAAACTCCAAATCCTGGATAATAAATTAAATATATGGTTATTGTGAATTGATCATAGCTAATAGGCGTAATTCTACATTTATCCTGAAAATTCCATGAAACAAGAGCTTGAATTTGAGTGGACTTCAACTAATCATCCACAGGACCTGCATATTTAGTTCTTCAATGGTTAAAATTGGTCAATTTCAACCTGAAACTGTGTTTGGTTTTCTAATCATGGATTCTGATGGAATTTGAAGCTGGAAATTTCAGTAAAATGTCACAAATTTTCCAAAATATGACTGAAGTACCTCTATCCAAATGCATTCTATGGGTATTCCAAATTACTAAGGAATCAGGGACTGCTTAATAGCGGTTTCTCTGTTCCATGCAAAATTGAGAGATTAAATTCCATGATTCATCAATTTGGTGGAAATAGTTACAATGGACAAACAATATCCTCTATGTCAAATCATGGCCTCCAAGCTCAGCTGGATCGTAATATCAACCATGACTTCAAATTATAAAACAGCTTCCTTAAGAAATTGAAACCAATGTCTTGCTTGGTATATATGGGATATGGTATCCAATTTAGTATCCTAAATAAAATGTAATTCAAGTTTGACAATTGGTGGTTTGTCTGGAGGATGATGGGAGTATTTAAGCAAGGCGCTTATGGGGTTGTTTTATTATCCAATCTTTGAAGTTTGTGTATCTGTTGATAGAGAAGGCTGAAACTGGACATTGCTTCTGAACAGTAAACTCCAAAGAGTACTGTAGAGCAGATGACTTTTGATAGAGGAAATGAAATACATGAGCTAAATTTCTTGGCCCAAAGAGCTAGTGTGCTTGAATTTCACAGCAATCATGGTTTCAAATGGATCAAATAAGAGGTGTTGAAATTCCATCTTTGAAGGTCTCCTTTCCCCTCCTTTTCCCATCCATGTCACTCCCTCCCCCTTCAGATTGAATATTCATCTTGTCATCTTCTGCCCACAACCTGTCCCTCAGTTGTAAATAGCATATAAACTAGTGATCAAGATAGCAATAAAATCATCAGTCTTCTTCGCGCTTTTCCCTGAGGTCTCTACAGCATACAACCTCTTGTAGCGTGTGTGCTTTTCCACCACGCAAACTAGCAGCTTGCCCTCTTAGAGGGCTTCCTTTTGTTCTTTTCAGCCTCTAGAATAAATTCAGAGTCTTTGTTATCACTTCATCCTCCGACCTCTGGCCATAGCTTCATCAAGAGGTTTATGATCCAAATGAACAGCTCTAAATTTTTCATATGAAAATCAAAGCAACTGAGCATATAATCAATCAAAATGTTTCATCCAGCACAATTTATCTGTTTATCAGATGTATAATTGATTCGAGGGATTTGTAATTCCTCTGTGATTGAATTTCCTGGGGATTTCACCTGTAAGGTTAAATTCTTGATGTTGAGTTTCAGTTACCAACTGAAACCCACAAACAGTGAAATCTTCTGTAAATATCATATGATATCATCATTCCTTGGAATATATTAAGCACTCAAAAATACTGGATCATACATGAAATCACTCAGAGTGTGCCTCTTTTTTTAGCGGTTCTTCAAAATTCAAAAGAGGTCAGAATCTTTATTTCTACTATAGTAGAGTTGGTGCTGGGAGAAATTAAAACTCAAGTGGTATACCCTGGAAGTTATATCTTGTAATTTATCATCTAAGCTGAGTGAATTGAATGGATAGTTTTTTCAGGCGGTTTTCTGTGAACCAAAGTTGGAATGTATTACCCACATAACCCTTCAAAATTTATTTAAAAACTTCTTGTCAGAGTTGATCATAATTTATGAAGCCTGAGAGGGATTTGCTTCAGGGAAAACAAGGTCTTTGTATTTCACCACGCTGTCTCCACTTTGTATCCAAAATATATCAATCACTTGATTAAAGGGATAGCAGAGGGATACATATGTTTTATGCCTGATGTCTGGCTATCTGAATCCACTCATATGTATCCAGTTTCGAAATATATCATACTGCAGGGTTGAATTCATCATTTTCTCATGTGGTCTCTACCAAATAAGTGTCTTGGGTTTGATCTAACCTACCCCCCCAAGGCTAGTGAAAATAACACGTGCAAAGAGAAGCACTCTCCTTGAAAATGTCCAATCAGTTATTTTAATGCAATATTTGAGCTGCCTTATACACAAAATCATTGAAGTTTCATCAAATCAAAAATAAATATTTTTGTGGGTGGTTCTTTATGCAAGAAGCGTGCAGCTTGCATGTGGTTATTCAAGATCCTTTCATTCAGGTAAAAACCAGATGAAAAAATTTGCAGTTGAGTTTAATTTTCACTAAGTGTTGGAATTTCATCATTCACATATCTCATTGTTTTCTTTGTTTCCGTATCTATCACGCCTTTCACTTCCTGTCACTCAATTCTCCCCATAAAGATTGAATTTGCATGTAATCCACCATCTTCTGTCCTACAATCTGACCCCAAAGTTGTTGTAAATTTCAAACCTAATGTTTATATAGAAATCAAAATATCTGTTCATCTAAGTGCATTTCCTCAAGGTCAATACTTCTTGTTGGATGAGTAATTTTCTGCAATGCAACCTAGCGGAATGTATTTCTTTGTTTTCTCCTGACTCAGGTCTTAGTATCCAGAATTCCTGTCCACATCCTCTTTATTTTCCCTTGATAAATATCTCTTCAAAAATTTCTGGAAGATCTGAAATTTCCACTTGTACTGTAGCATAAAAGTATAATTATGAGCTGGGGCTTCATCTTAGTGATTAAGCCCGGCGGGCTTAAGCATGGTTGGACCCAAAAAACTCGAGGGTCAGGCCAAAAATGACAAGCTCAGTTAGGATTTAAGCCCGGCGGGCTTAATCTATATCAGAAAATCGTGGCAGTTTTATGTCTCACCAATTAAGTAAGTTTTGGGAAACACATAAAATCATAGAATCTGGACAATTTTTTTTTACATCCAGATTGATTGATATTAAGCCCGGCGGGCTTAAGAATGCTTGGACTAAAAGACTTTGAGTGTAGGGCAACAAGGAAGCACAGGGGTGTTTTTAAGCCCGGCGGGCTTAATCTAAAAAAGATATTCCTGGTGGGCTTGTGCTTCACTAGGTAAGTATGATTGGGTCCCGCATAAAATAATAGAATACATCAAAATTGTTTGGTTTTAATAAAAAATTCATTGATATTAAGCCCGGCGGGCTTAAGGATGCTTGAACTAAAAAAAATATTGCATGTGCAGGAAAACAAGGAAAATCAAGGGTTCTGTTTAAGACCGGCGGGCTTAATCTACAACAGAAAATCCTGGCCGGCTTAGGAGTAATTGGGTAATTAAGATTGGGGTTTGACATAAGATCATAGGATATGGCAAAATTGTTTTGTTTGAATCCAAAATTTATTGATTATTCATGGAAAAAGAATGAGATTTTTCAAATCATGTGAATCATTTCTAACCAAAGTTGATATTATAAAATGACAGATGGAAGCTGAAAAGGTAATCTATAAATACAAGACCAGTGTCAACCATTCTTTGATAACAAGTAATCTTGGGTCTTAGTTGGAAAAAAAGAGTGTGATGATAGGAGGTGAGATCAGAAGGCTTCCAGAATTAATTGGTAAGAGATATGGTACGAAATATATCATCAATTCAATCATCATGATTTTCAATTTATTGCTCTTTCTCAGTAATTTTGCATAACTTACCGGAGGACTTGACATGGTTTTTGAAAATTATCTAAAGTATCATCTAAGGATAATCTAGGATTCAGAGCAGTAAAACTACAACAGGATGGTATACATATTTCAACAACACCACAAAATTATACAGGATATTTGATACTCAAGAGGGCTTTTCCATGCGGGAAGCTTCCAAGTAAATGACTTAAGCTGTTTTTGTGGATATTTAAAAATTCACATGTAATTGAATGGCCAAATTTCATTAGGATCAATAACATTTTTTCTCTTACAATTCTCTTTGGGACTTGACAGGGATACATTTAAGCAGATTTGAAGAGAGAATCAAAAAAAAAATTGATCCCCACTAGAAATCTTGTTGTGTCTAAATTAAATTATGTGTTAGGTTGAAATTTATTGAGACAGAAATGAAGACAGCAATGAGAGATATAGTCTATATCAAATTAATAGGAGGTTGAAATGGTGATTCTCAAATGGATATTAACATATGTGGGGGAAAAAATGATCCTACACCTGGAAAGTGTTTCCTGATTCCAACTAGGGCATTCAATTTGATTTTAGAAAAATCTATATACCATATTTATGAATGTGCAATGTGGCACCAAAATTAATGGAATAATCTTTTGTTGATTTTTTGCAGAATTCAAGGCCCACGTTCCATAGATGCTTTTTGATAGGAGATTTTTACGCTTGTGTTCTTAGTTCAACTTGCACTTACCATAATTACAAATAATCTGATGAAGGAAAAAGAATATGATATCACTGTTTTTCTGAAACTTGTGAACATGGAGGAAGTAAAAAAATTGGGGAAACCAATGCCATATTGGCTTCAAATTGAATAGCTGATGGGTACACAAGAATCATTCTTAACAATGCAAGGTTTCAACATAGACAAGGAATATGTAATAAGAATTTTGTTCCTTTTCAACAGGAAAAGTTGAATTTTTCAGCTTAAATTTTGCAATAAATGGCTTATAATGAATCATGTTGTTTACTTCAAGTTGATTATCAAGATTGGTTTTATTTCCATGTTTAATCCCAAAATATCAAATTTATACAAAATAAAATATTAGTTGTGGTTGAATGACTGTGCAACAATTGTACCAGAGTTGAAAACCACAAGGAGTTCATGTTAGCCATGTTGTAAAGAATATTTTTGAAATCTTGAATTTCACTTGATCAAGCTACTTGATGTTCTTTTTTTTGGATTTTGAAGCTTGTGCATATCAGAAATTCAGCTTCCAAGGTGTTGGCAGTGGGGGTGGTGGATCTCCCGGGGTGATGTATGCACTTTTCAAATATAACTGGCTTATTTCAGAGTTCTATGGTCATGTTTTCCAAGAACTTTAGTAATAGATAAACCATGGTTGGATATAATTTTCATCCAAGATCAAGCTATAGTCTCCATTTCACAAATTATAATTTGTTTGATTTTATTATGAGCTGTCATTTATTAAACATTGGTTGTAATAAAAAGAATTTCTTGCCTCAGAAATTTCTATAAAAACAATTGGATCTTTTGAATTTTTTTTGAAAACTCCTCTGATGTATCATTATGCATTGGTGATACATAATAGATAGGCATGGAGATAACATTGGTGCACACCAAGGATACATAGTAGATAGAGGTGGGATAAGTGGGGGATATAGAGAAGTCACCTCCATGGAGGTTCCAACTTTTTTTTCCTGGTGTTAGAGTAGTGTATCCCCTTTTATCCAACCCAACCTTTTATTACTGGAATAGTCTCAAGTTACCTTAGATTTCCCCATCTTTTGGCCTTGATCTTTTCCTTATAAAGCAGTTGCTGCAAGACTACCACCTCTGACAGTAGCCAATCAGCTTAAGTGCTTGCCAGCTGCTTAATAGCAATTTATATTGCTATATCTTACCCAAAAAGACAAAGAATAGTCAAACCTACACGGTTAACTATTTGTCTTCTCCAACTGATTGATTTGTATGTCAAATCTACAATTATAAGGAGTCTTATGTTATCCTCTGTGCATAGTTTGGACACTATAGAGAGAATAAAGTACATATTTATTCAGATAACCTTTCAGCACAGTGACAGTACCTGGCTTATTTATAAAAATTGAGCCAGTTTTTCATGCTCATAGCTGACAAATTTTGGGGGGACAAGAGGCCAGGATTTGACGCTCTCCCAGGTACCCTGGGATTTATAATAATAGGCTGTGCAGAGGTGGTATAGCACAAGTTATTAGCCCCCTCTGCCTCCCGCTTTAGGTATGTGGTTAGGGTTGGCCAAAGGTGAGCCAACACCTAAATTCACGCCAATCTTCATCATCCTTGATCATCCAGATCTCCAAGTCAGACTTAAAACAATAGGATACTGACACATCACCAACCAGTAGGATCAAACAATTGTTCAGATTCACAAGGCACAAGAAGAACAACCATCCCTTGTTGTCCACTACTTTTACTCCTCCTCTTCCTCCTCCTCCTACTGCTACTACTGTCTCAGAACAGCAGTCAGTCAGCTATCTCACCACGTCCAAACCCCCACCATTCACCAAACCCAAGTTCCCCCTGGTCCTCTGCCATGGCCTACTTGGCTTTGACATCTTAGGGCCCGCCGCCCTGGTTTCAGGATTTGATGCCTGCGGGAGTGCGCAAGCGTGTAAAGAGGGGTTACCCAAAGCAACTTAGTGAGCACGGTCTCTGACCGCTCCTTTTAGACCATGCATATGCATGTGTTCCCAGAGTCAAGGTTACAGAAAGTGCTGACCTTGAACTTTGCCTTCTAGGTCAAACCACATCAAACCACAACAAAGAGCCAACCTCAGAACAGCAAAGCGGACTACCTTTAGTGTAAGTAACGCTAGCTCTCACAGTTGAAGCAAAGAATGTCAACTGACAATGAACCTTTCATTGTACAGTATCAACTCCAGAATTGACATGAACTCAGGCCTACCCGGCTCCAGCCTCAGTACTAGGATTACTCACCCCAACAGTGTCAGCCACTGAGTACATATCACAGTACCTGACATGTACCAAGTAACTGCAATTATTATTAATTATTATTATCTCTAATAATAATTACTATTCTTATTTATTATTATTATAGATTCATTATTATTATTACATTACTATTATAATTATTAAAGTACCTTAATTACAATAATTAATATAAATACTTTAATAATATATTCATTAATAACTCATGAATAATTCTGGTTAAGCTATGTACTCCTGTTATACAAGATACATAACTTGTAGGCCCTTTGCACTCCTTTCACGTGAAATATCCAGAGTAACAGATGTCACTTTTTCCCTCTGATTACGCCCACATTCCTTAACATTGGAATATTTCACGTATAAGATATGTACTTTAATATCTTATTAATAAAAGAACTTATTAATATTATAACAATTAATACTTATAAGATGTACCAATAATAAATGACATCATTATAAGTTAATAACTTTATTAATATTAATAACAGATCAATTAATACAAATGTCATGATGTGATCCAATCCCACTAAGGACTACTGATCAAAGATGTGTCCCATAACACAGCCTTAGTAGAAATCACATCATAAACATTAACAGATCCTCCCAAAAGGATCTGTCTTACCCCTGAAGTTCCACAGTACCTCCCAGGTCATGGAAGCGCTCACAGTTCCCCCTTGAGGAGCTCTTACAATATATAAACAGACTGTAAACAGTTGTTTATCCCTCAGAGAATATTTAGAACACCTTAGCACAGTATATAACTTAGAGTTATTTACCTTGCTTAGTTCCCCATTCTCCAACAATCCCCCAATTCTGGATAATCTATAGTTTAATACTGTTATTACCTCAAGAATTGGCCACAACCTACCTTCAATAAGGTAGTCACCACAAACCCAAGTGAGTATCTCCTTGGATGCCTATTAATACTTTGTATTGATTTGGATGCGCCTAATTAGAGCAATTAGAGCAAGCCTCTCAGACAAGACTTACTGATTGAGGAAGTACCTTTTTACAGGACTTAAACATTACCCAAACCACTTTACACCATCAACCTAACTCAGTTACAACCATTAACCACGGTTAGTTCCACACCCAGGCTGACAAACAGAGCAGGTGAGTAAACGTACTGCAGAGCCCAGATGATTGGCTATAAGAAATCAGCTAATGGATCAATGTGTCATATTCATTAGACCACATCAGCCATAAGCAACTCGCCAATTGTTGTGGAAATAATGGCGACCTTGGTGACAGAAATGGTAGGTTGCCCTTCTTCCTGGTTGGTTCTGGTGGTTCTTTGATTTCCTCTGCGGGATAAACAACTGTTAGTGGATAGTCGACTGGATTCCCTACAACACCTTTTACTCAGCAAAGGGACCGTTCCTCTTGCGTTCGTCTTCCTGATGTTGTCCTTCACAGTTCCACTTGTCTGCACACGCTGAATAGTCGCTGAGAGAGCTCTAAAAACAATGACATTTCTTATGTGCGCTGTAGTTGATAGCTATCTACAAGATGATAAGATGAGATCCAATCCGCAACCCTGGTACAACTCTCTATTTATACAACAGTCCCCCGATCATGTCCCGCAATCCCCGGTACTGTTCCTGGAGCCCTACTTGCCTGTCTCCTCAATCCCGCATTGCACCGCAGCCTTCCCCCAACTGCTATACCCCGTTGACCCCCGCAGTCGACTCCGCTCCTTCTGCCCCCGCTCCGCTTACGGCCTGGCGCCCCAAACCCCGTGGTTCCGCCTGGTCCCCTATGTTGCGCATACTGAAGCGGCCTTTGTCCGCTCAACCAATTGCCCGCGCCAACTATAGAATGTCACATGCTGCGCCCCGTGCTTTTCCCCGCGGAATGTCCGATGACATTTGGAAAGTACCCCCCTTACCTCAGCCTCAGTCTGCCGCTGAGCCCGCGGCTGCGGGCTCAGCTTCAGTGCTGCACCTCTGGTATATAAGTTCTCCCACATTGTATACGAGAATAGTCGTACGTTCCTTACCGTTAAGAAGTGGACATTGCCTTGCTCTAGGTAATGAGCATTTCATTATCTCTGGTTTAAATATGATCAATTACTTTTTCCATTTATTACTATTGTATATACTAGTAGATAGTTAGTTGTCTGACAAGAAATACTATCTTAGTGTTCAAATCCTTTTAGATTTACAGTTGCAAATGACAGAACCTGCAAACACCTCCATATGACTAAGAGCAGAACAAGAGAGACATAAATAAATATTTATTTTTATAATTAATTTAGTGTCTTGGGTCTTAGATCCCAAACATTAATATTGATAAAAGTGTCCACACTTTTTGAAAACATGGGCAATGAGATCAGAGACCTAAATATGTATTGTGTGTTTACAAATTCTTGAACTTTTTGAAGATTTTTGGATGGCAAGGTTATGGGATTAAGGCCCCAGCTCCAGTTTAATCTTCAGGTTACTGCCACGCACGGCATTAGGAATCAGCCATGGTTATCATTAATGACCAGATCATGGGTTTTGAAAAAACATAAAAGATTGTTTTTTTTTGACAGATTTCAATAAATCTTGATGCAAATCAGTCCAAGCATTTGTAAAAACACAATATGTATATTGTGTTGGAAAGATAGATATGTACATATGTAGATGCCACTTTTACCAGCTGATATGTACACCTCTATGGTAAAGATGTACATAAATATGTATATGAAACAATGTTTCATAGAAGGACCTTTCCAGACAATATATTGTAGACAAAGATAGAGAGAGAGAGATCTTGTGATCTGTTATGGCCTGGTGTTATACCAGCACGTGAGAGAGTAGATGCCCACCACAATCATGGAGTTGGGTGGTACCTTTTCTTCCTGTCCCAAGGCTTTTCCAGAGGTTATGAGCCCAGCACTGCCATCATGTGTTTGATTCCAATTGCTTACATCTTGCTTATCTCACATCTCCCCAGCTTGTAACATCTCACTTCACTGACTGCACCATTCCAAACTAATTTCAGACTTGCATAATTAAGCATATTATTCAATATTGATTTAGCTGTCTGGTTGCCTTGAAAATTACACGGCTTATGGGTGCCCAAAATCCCATCATATAATATATATATAGTATCAGGCTTATCAAAAAAGCACAAGTATTAGTATAGTGACAGTAGATGTGAAAGTTGACAGTTAACAGGTCTTTCAGGGAGTAAGAGCATCTCCAATTGTTGGGTTAAGACCCCTCGGTAGCTAACTTTAACAAGCAGATTTCACAGTTGTGTGAAATTAGGCACTCAGCAGCTGAAGAGCTTGTAAAGTCAGTCCTCCCCTGGAAAACTTTACAAGACCTTTCCAAGGCTTGCTAAGGTCCAAACTCGCCAACTTTAATCAACTCAATCTGCCAGTATCCCCCCCCCCCCCCCCCAGGAACACAACTCTCCAACATGGATCAATCCCCACCTGACTCATCAAATAAAAAATGATCTCCCAATTGGACCCCATCTGAAGAAGAACAACTTGCTCAATCCTGGGTACATGTTAGCAAAAGCGCAGAGCATGCGACTAATCAAAGCAGTGTCCAATTTTATCAAAGGATAGCTGATGACTTCAACAACCACTCAAAGACTTGCTACCGTGATTGGGAATGCATTCACACTTGGTTGGTCCTTTGTTTTTCATATTGTTCCTTTGTTTTTCATATTGTTCCTTTTGTTTCATACACTGATGGGGCTTGTTCTAATTTTTACATTGCCAAAGAAACCTGTCTATCCAGCTGGACAAGTATGAACACTGCGGCATTGGAATTCTTGGCAATCTATCAAAATATTGAGCGATGCCCCCCCTCTGGATCAGGTCCAATTGATTGGTTATGATTGGCCAAAGATATGTATGCCCAACAAACAAAGGGGCAGCAGTTCAAGCTCAAACTTGCCTGGGAGATCCTACGAACTCATCCTAAGTGGATGGCTGATGGAGCCCCTTCTGCTTCAACTCAATCAATGGACAACTCCTCATCTGCCTCTGCCTGAATTGATTCCCTTTCTTCTTGCCCTGAGGGTGGTAAGTCAGCCAAAAAGCAACAACTTTGAGAGACAGCTGAAAGCTCAGCCAACATTGGAGAAGAGACTCTTACTCAGCAGCGCTTATCAGCATTAAATCATAGCAATGAACTCAGCCACCAACAGAACAAACTCAGTTTAAAGCTATACCACCTTGAGAAGAAGAAGTTGCAAAGAGATATGATGTCTAATCAACTATTGGTCACCATGCAGTCCGAGAGTAGCTGCCCTGACAATGCTAGTATACTTGCCCTCCAATTGATGAAAAATCAAGTTCTTAAGGAGCTTGAAGAACATGATGATGATTGTCAACAAACTGTACTCTACTCCACTAATTGTGGCGTGTACAGTAAGGAATAAAAAGACTTATACTTAAAAAAGTGTAATAAATATAACAATTAACAAAATTAGTTTGGTGTTTTATTAAAAACACTAAGTATAAAAAATAACAGGTTACTACCCTGCTGCCAGACTTTTGTTATGGGAATTAATATCCTCAGAAGGGCTAACCAGACTTCAACGTGGTTCTTCCAATTAAATTAAGGAGTATTAAATTTAATTGGGGGGATTTGAAGAACTCTAACTATTAAAGATAGTTATAAGTATAAAAAGGCCAGTCCTCCTTACTTACAGGAGAAGGTGGGCGCCTTGGTAGCTTATAATAAGTTATCTAATTATGGTTAAAGTTGATGGGGGAAGGATGTCTTCAATTTGGTGAAGAAACCTCCTCCTTAAATAATAAATATGTTTGGATTAATCCCTCTGCAATTCATTTGACAGTGGGGATTGGGGTAATTTTGAAAGGTGAATATGATCAGCCTGTTCGTGGTAAGAAGTGAAACATGGTGTCATTTTTAATTAAAATGATGCCATAGTTATTTCACATCAATCAAAACAATTTTATTTTTATTTTCTTAATCGAACTAAATAATTATTAAGTAAATGTACATATAAAGTCCTTTGGGGTTAGTGCTTGGAAAAGCGCTTGCTCTGGAGAGATAAACAGGTGGGAATTAATTCATAAGTTGTTATTGCATATTTAATATATTTTACATAAAGATTTACCTTAATTTATGTATAATTTTATACTATAAATTACTATGTGTTAATCTTGGATCTTCCAGGATTTTCAAGAAGAAAACTATGCCAATAAATGGTTCTTTATCCATTTATTGCATGTTTGAAAATTAATTTTCCAAAGATTTTCATTAATTAAATTATAACTTCTTTTTTTGGTAAAAATAGATATAATTTAAGTAAATGATTCTATTGAATGTGGTCATGAGTGTGGCTTGAACTCAGGGCCTTATGCTTATAACAGTTATTTCTAAGCTAGTCTTTAACTGTTAGACTATTATACAATTTGATAAAATGTTAGAGTCTAATTTTTGCTTGGTTAACAATGTCAATGTAAATAAAAGATAATAATAAAAATAAAGAATAATTATAATTATTCAAGCTTGCAGTTTCAAGTATTACATGTTACATACTACATGTAATATCTTGGTGGCTGACAATAATGAAGTAGAACAAGAATCACCATCTCCTTCTTAAATTCCAATCAAACCCCCTTTTCCATTCATGTTTCTTTATCTTGCATTCATATTCTTGTTTATCACACATTTTTCTTTGCAATAAAAAGAACAAAATTACAAAGAAAATCAGTTCAAAAGACCATGTCGGAGCCAGTTTTTTTTATTTTCAAATCTTCCATCAATTGGAAGTGTTTGGATGAATCATGATGGAGTCAAGATTTTAAGAGAGAGTAACGGAATAAGTTGGGATCACGATGGTTTGACCTAAAGGAAACAGATGGAGCTGTTGAGCTAGTATAGGAGTTGTTCATTGCAGGATTAATGCTAGCAGACCTCTCCTCCACAACCATGTTGTGCAGGATGAGGCACGCTTTCATGACATGGTGAATGTCTAATTTATCCACAATCAACTCGGCTTTGATACCATTGAAAATCAACTTTGTAGAACACTCAACGCCCGCTCTATATCCTTTGGGGCTGCTTCTTGAAGCATGCTATGATGCGTTGAAGCATCATCTTGAGGTGACCGAAACGATTTTACAAAGACTGGCCAGCTTGGATAGATTCCATTGGCAAGGTAATAACCGTATGAGTATGTATTGTGATTGACTGTAAATGTCACATCACTCTCTTGTCCTAAAACAAAAGGAAAGAATGATGAACGAGGTCAAAAAATTTTAATGAAGCTCATGTACCAGTTAAATAATCATCAAAGATTGGACTGTTGTGGAGAACATGGATGTCATTAACTAGAGACCCTGGCATTCCAAAAAAGCAATGCCAGAACCTTAAGTTTTGTGAGCCAACAGCCTCTAAAATAATTGTTGTTTCCTTCTGTTTCCCCTGAAATGGACCAGAGCATGTCTGGGGGCAATTTTCCCAGCCCCCGTGCATCCCATCAATGCTTCTGCGACAACCAGGAAAGCCACGGTCCTCGTATTCCTTCATGATGACTCAATGCTCTTCATCATTTGGTGGTCGGAGCCATTCATGCTCATAGAGATTGATGATGTGTTGGACAAATAACTTTCAATCGCCTTTGTTTCACCAATTCTGAGGTACTCATCGGTCATATTGGCCGCACATCCATAAGCTGGTTGGCAGAGGGCACATGTGACTTTCTGTTGGGGGGATAGACCAATCTGCTTGCAGAAATCCTTCCAAACATTTAGACTTGTTAGTATCATCCCATACATGCAAATAGAAATAATAATTCAACATACCATGCATTGAGTCCAGTAAACGTTATAGCTTCCAAGGTCCGCAATGTGTTTTTCAACCAAGGTCCTACTCATACAGAAACATTGCTCAAAATATTCCTTTGGGAATCGCGCATTGTCGCTGAAATAATTGTTGTGTAGTTGGAAGGCGCCAGCAACATGTTCCTGATCAATTCTTTGTCAGCAAATTTTGGGTTTTTTCTTTATCTGATTCATCATCAATGGTCTCCAGAAATATCATTTGGAATTTTTGGGTGAGGGGGAAGTATTGGGAGAGCTTTTTGTGTGTGATTTGATCCTGAGTGTAGAGAAGAGCAAAAAAAATAAAAGCCAATGGTTAACAGAGAAATGTGATGAAACAACGATTGTGAGAACACACTCACTAGCTGGTTACAGAGTGTTGTGAACTACTCTGATTGTGGAATTTGTCTTTGATATCTCACCTCGGTAGCTGCAGAAGCTGGCTAACTAGGGCTTACCTAATGAGAAATTCCCTCAAACGATTGGAGATGCTCTAACACCTGTAGATTGTATGTAGATTCACACCAGTCCATCTGATGTCCAATCCAATATCACCTCCATTGTCAGTGATATTGGCTTGCAGGGGAGTGTTATGGCCTGGTGTTATACCAGCACAGGGGAGAGTAGATGCCCACGACAATCATGGAGTTGGGTGGTACCTTTTCTTCCTCCCCCTATGCTAATAGCTAATCAACAACAACATCTATGTAACGTTCTTACCGCTTTGTTCCAGCTGACCTGGCTGTTAGAGCACACACCTCTGCTTGGACTAATGTGGATGAAGATGAGTACTCCTTCAACCAAAAGCCAATCTAATTTGTAACCCCATTTCATCAACAAACATAGCTGATTCCTGCTGCTGAGTGTGTGCGTGTGTAGCAATAACCAGAAGATGAAACCGGGGCTGTGTGCCGCTAGCAAGCGTTTTACGACCTTACCATCTGGACCTCTTTCAAACAGTCGGTGAATTCACATCATGTGTAGACAAACGGAGAATAGTGATTAATTTTTCCAAGAAGAAGAGGAAGCATTACACGATGTTCATCAAAGAAGGTGCAAAAAAAAAAGTCAAGAAGAACTAAAAGAAAAGAAAAAAAAGGACAAGGGGGGAGCAGAGAAGGGGACAAGGAGAAAATGGATTATGTACGGATAAGATTAATAATACATTGGAGGTAAGGTAGGTGAGATTGGGTAAAAAATAAAAGCTTCAAGATGTTGGTTGAGCAAGTTTCATTTGGGTTACCTTCACATGATACCTGGGCCAATGAAAAGCTGATCGATTACTCCGAAGAGACACAAGTGGAATTAAAGAAAATATGATCAAGACGGAATAAAGGAGAAAAAGACATGATGCTTTTGAGAAGGAGTATAATTTTTTGTTTTTATTTTTGTGAGGGGGTGGATTAAGCTACTTTGGAGAGTTTGTCAGCGCGATCATCTTCGACTATCGATCCGAGAGGAGTAGAGGCATGATGATTATCGAATTCTCCGTTAATGATTCGTTGGCGATAAGCATTGGATCCCAAGACAGAGCTATTCATGTACAACTGATCCACCTGCTCAAGGGAGAGACCTTTAGTCTCGGGAATACTAAGCACAAAAAGATCAAAATGGGTCAGAGGTCAACTGGATGTGAAGAGGAGTGAGACAGGTTGAGGGTAGAACCGACCAGAAGAATGTAAACAAGAAGCACAAGGCACAGCATGCTCCCCAGATGAAGAAGACGTTCGACTTGAGACCAGCTTTGCCCTCTCCAACGTCAACAAGATAGGGCGTGGAGTATCCGATGGCAAAGTTCCTGTGCAGCAAAGTGGGGATGAGTGATGAACGGTGTTAATAGATGTGCCTGGAAGTGGGGAGGCGGAGCAGAAAGACGAACAAGGCCCAGTTGGATGCAGTGGACATGGACATTGCCTTGGCTCGGATGGCCAGTGGGTAAATTTCACTGGTCACAACCCTACATAACCGAGAATCGTCAAGTGATTAGTTAAGGGGGCCTGATAGTTCGGTAAGATGTGCAATCAACTTACCATGCGATCGGGCCCTGCAAAACAGCAAATTAGATCAAGAGGTGAGACTTGGGTTGAAAAGCAGTTTTGAAGGACTGGTAAGCTTACCCAAGTGGCTGCAAACGCCCCAATGTAGATGCACACAAGGGAGATCAAGGCACGCTGGCCGTCCGTGTTCGAGCTTTCGAGTTTCAGTCCAATGATGGCCACCATGAATTCACAAACACACATGACGGCCTATGAAAATAACAGATGACAGCGATCGTGAGCACGATATACCAGGGGATAAGGAGACGTAGGATGGAAGGACGTACGGCTCCAATCAAGAGGAGCGATCGTCGTCCGGCTTTGTCCACCAACCAAATTCCAGGAATGGTCATAATCACATTGACCTGAGGGAGCCAACGGTAAGCAGAAATGTTTTGCGGCAATGTGTGTGTGTGAGGGTTGATTACTCACAATGTTGGTGATGATGGTAATCGTGAAGGCATTCTTAATCCCACTATTGATGAAGAATCTGTAAAAGAATTCGAATGTCATGACTTGGCCACACTGGTTTTCATCACATGGGGAGGGGAAACTTACGTTGTACCGTAATAAAAGATGAAGTTGATACTGGAAAGATAGAGATCTGGTTAGTCCCGAAGAGTTTGTTTGTGGCGGTGGGGGGAGTACTCACCCAGTGAGCTGTTGAAGACCTTGAATTCCCATACCGGTCAAAGTCCTGAGACGGTATTTACCCGGTCCAGATTTGAAGCAGTCGGCGTAAGTGGAGGTCCCCATGGCGCGTTCGGTGCGGAGGCTTTCACATACTTCGTCATACTCGTTCAGGACCTGGGGGGACGAGACGGGAATGGATAGAAGTCTGGAGAGTGATTTCTTGGCATCCTCTTCCCGTCCTTTGAGGATGAGATACTTGGGGGATTCGGGTAGGATGTATAATCCGAGGGACAGAATGAATGCCCAGGCAAACTGAAATGGTAGAGAGGATAGGTTAGTGAGGTAATGAGAGATGGGAAGGTGTGAAGGATTTGTATTCTTACCTGGATGCCGATGGGGATTCGGTAAGATGAGGCATTGTCAAAGTCTTGAGTGGCATTGACAACAATCGCAGCAACCAAGAGTCCAATGGTAATAGCCCATTGATAACAGGACACGACAGCACCTCGAATCCATTTCCTGGGACAGCATGGTGGGTAAGAGGGGGTCGTACTGGAAGCGAATCAAAGTACGAGGAAAATGAACGAACGGGGCACATTCAGATTGGTACATGGGAACGAGGCAAGAGGTCATGCCGACTCCCAGACCTGCGAATACACGTCCAACAGCAAAGATGGGGATGGTGGTCGAGGCGGTTTGAAGGGCCACACCGACGCAAAAGACGGCACAGGCCACGATGATACCCCATCTACGTCCGACTATCAAGAAAGGGGTTTGGGAGAGTGAGTTGGATGGTCGAAGGTTAGGGTGGGGGGTCAGGGTACGTACGGCGATCACCAAAGGGATAGGCTAGGAGTGCACCGGTGAAGGTTCCAGCAGAGAGGATTGAAGTGACGAGTGAGTCGTTAGCAGTTGTGATCTGTGGGCGTTGGAGTGAAATTGGGTGAAGAGAGTTAGAATTTGGGTTAGGGTTCTAGGATGGCGCAGTGAGTGAACCAGAGAGAGTGAGTGTTTGAGGGAAGCGTGCCTTGTATTTTCCGTCTGGCTGTAGATCTCCAAAGTGCTGCTGCCTACCAAGGGTGAATGTGAGGGATTAGATGGTGTGTGTGTGTGTGGGTATGAGTGTCTGTGAGACTGACCAGTAAGGCATCTCCTTGATTCCGGATATGTAACCCTGGATGAAGAATGATCATGCATCATGTCAGAGGTTGAAGTTGAGATAAGAGGGTGGGAGGTTCTACCGACAGTGTCATAACCGTATAAGAATCTGTGTATTGGGGATAGATGATTATCAGAGAGTGGAAGTCTTGGGAAGAAGATGAGTTATGAAGGAGCTTACCCTCCAAAGGCCGCAAACAAAGCCATGGCGATTCCTACTAGTTTAGCTCTGGTGGTGGCAGGTTCCCCCAGGGGGATGACCCGGTGATCGATTGATTTGGTCATGCTAGGATAATGATTATTTGTGGTGGTGGGATGGAGGTATGTAGGTAAGAGGGGAGTAAGCTAAGGTGTATGAGGCAGAGGTTATAATTTAGTGGGGTTGGAGAACAAGAGGAGGGAGCTTGGTTGGTTGGTATGGTAAAAGGTTGATGAATTTTTTTAATTTTAGGTTGGGAAGGGGAAGAGGAGCTTGAGTTTTTAAAAAAAAAAACAGTTGGAGATCTGAATGAATGCGGACCGAGGAGGAGGAGGGGGACAACTGTGGGAAGTTTAGATCTCTGAGGAGCTGAATTGAGTTGGTGAGTGTGGAGTGTGGAGGAAGAAGAAGTCTTAAGATTAATGTACAAAACCACGTGGAGGAAGCCCAATAAGCTGAAGAAGATAAATACAATGAGAGCTGTGATGGACTTGGAATATACATAATCAGGACGATTTCATCTTCCCCACAATAAAACATTTACTCTCTTTTGGTCTAAATCCGGATATCATCATCACCTGGCTTATCCTACATAATATAATTTTCATAGTTAGCCGAAAACAAACAAATATTAGATTTTAACATCAGCTGTTGACTGTTCTATTAAACTTCAGACGATGGCATGGAGCTCACTTGCATCTCCACAGCAATTTAATCTCTCCAGCCAAACTATGTAAATATGTATTTATGTGATTTGGTCAGTTTTCTGCAAGTGGTCGGCCAATTATCAATGTAAAGCGCATTGGGTATAATTATCCCAACTGGCGTACTGTACGTTGCCTCAAACGGTGTATGTACATGTATTTATTTATCTCCCATCTTGGATTTGTCCTTGCAGTTTCAATTTACGCATCAGGGTGAAACCCACACATTTTGTGCAAGGAACGAGACTTCTCAACAACTCGACAAGGAGTCTGAGCAAGATCTGGGCACGACGAGTTAACTGGTTCGGATCAGCAGATTTCTGCATCTTGTAATTACACACAGTTCAACCCCACACAACCCAACCATGTTTTGGACAGTGTGGATGGCCATGACAAAAAATTAAATTAAATGAAAATAAAAGTAACGTTTATGGCTTTCATCTCTCCCAAGATACTTGGCCTCTATGACCAGTGTCCCCCCCCCCCCCCAAAAAAAAAAAACGCTATACTATAGTACTTCAGAGACAGGAAACCTGTTATGGTATCACAAACCCCATAAATTTGACGGTATCATCAGTGTCCAAGAAACTCCAGCCTATTTATATACATCATCACACCCAGTTTACCCTCAACATCCAAAGGGTGAAGCACAGGGGTCTCAGATGGTCACGTAACACAACCGATCGATAGTTGGCAAGATGATGAATGACTCACTAACAGCATGGTAATCACTTACAACTGGGATAACAAATACATTATTCGTGAAAAATCTCAGTTGATGTATCAACCGAGCGGCAACAACAACAACAACAACAACAGGAGTTTAGAGGCGGTGTCATGGGCGCATGGAAGGGAAGACAGTGGCTGACGATGTGGCGGTGATGATATTGTATTTATGTAGACCAAAAAACCTCTCGACCATGTCGGTGACCATGACGCTGCTCGTGACCATCCAAGGCCCGCAAGCCTCAACCGTCTATCGAATGCGTGATCGACGGACATGTACGCCGGCTTGGCTCTGGGCGGTGGCTGCTTGGGTGCTCCTCCGCATGACGACATCGCCGCACGCCAGCTTGGTCACACGACACCGAGCTCCGTCAGGCCACATTCCTACCCTATGTCACTCGCATTCGGGCCCCTGCAGGTCTATCCATCATGGCTTCGGCACGTACAGATCATGGGGCCCAGCAGCCTGTCATCCTTGCTCGGTCCCGACATGCCCTTCGATGTGAGCTTCCCGTCGATGGCCGGGCAACAGGATGTAGTGCGTCTTCTAACGCCGAAACCGCACTCCTCGCATCGCCCCAAGGCGCTTCCATCCGCATCCTTCTCCAGGCCGTGGCACTCAGACTCGTGTGCAGTGTGTCTCTTGCTGCATGCGCTCTGCTGTGGGCTCCCTCTGGCCCTGCGGAGCGCGAGTCGCGGCACAACTCGACGCATCAGGCCGTGTTTCTGTACCGCTACAGGTACCCCACAGAGTCATCGATGACGCATCCAGGGCTGTACATCGTGGGGAAGGTCTGTAATGATCAACAGCGCCGTGTGTGCAGCATCTTCGGGGAGCTTCCATGCGCACTGCGCTTATTAGGAGCAAACCGCAACAGCTCTGTGGCGTGTTCGGCGATGGCACCAGCGGCTCAGGTTAGTGTCCCGGTATCGGTTCCTCAACTCGGTGAATTGATTGCATGTACTAACCTGTGGCGTGTTCGGCGATGGCACCAGCGGCTCAGGTTAGTGTCCCGGTATCGGTTCCTCAACTCGGTGAAGAAGAGAAGAGAAACCGGTACCGGGACCGGCAAGACACAAACTAAATACAACTGGGTGCGGCGCAGTCACTACAATGAATATGCATAATGGAAGATGAATATATGAAATGTTGATCGTCAGCCAAGTGTCACAACCTAGCATCCTAACACCCCCTCCCTCGGTTGTGACATTGACCCCACTAGATTGAGTTTAGTGATCGCCTTTTCGATGAGATTGGGTCCAAGTCGTTTTGTTAGAATGTCTGCGACCTGATCTTGAGTGCTGGTCCATTGTATTTTTATATTGTACTGTCGAATAAAGTCATTGATAAAGAAAAATGCCCTTGAGAGATATTGAGTCTTCTTCTTCGATGCGTTGTCGCCGGCAATTAGGATTGCTGCTTCGTTGTCGCAGAATATGCTCAAAGGTGTATAAAGATCAATATCAATGAGTAAGTTATTGAGGTGCGCCAGTTGTTGAGATCCCATTGAGAGTGCAATGTATTCCGCCGCACAAGTGGATAGCGCCACGACATTTTGCCTTTTCGCTCCCCAAGCAATACTATTCCCATTCAATACTATTCCCATTGTGCCTAATCAGATACCCTGACGTTGATCTCTCATGTTCTCCCCCCCAGTTCGAATCTGACCACAGTTCCATTCCGCCTTTTCCTTTTTTCACCGCCAATCCAAGCTCTCTCGACCTCTTCAAATAACCGATTAAAACGTCCAACGCCTCCCAATGTTCAGTTGAAGGATTCGCACTATAACGGGCCAATAGGTTTACCGAATAAGACAGATCAGGGCGCGTCCCGCCACACAGATACATTAGTGAACCTAATGTTGACCTGTATTCAGTAGGATCTATAGCTGGTCCGTCATTGATGTGCAACTCTACTTCGGGTAGAGTACTGCGACGCAGGTAGGAGGTCCTGGCATAGTCTTTGATGATTTGGTCTACCAACAGAAATTGATCCAGCCTTGTATGATCGCCCATATCAGTGATGTTGATCCCGACGAGTTTCTGCACCTTAGTCGACCATTTCACTTCCATTTCCTTTGATATTGCACTATGTAAATCATCTAGTACATGTTGTGATGAGCCCATGGCGAACCCATCATCAACATGTAACCAGATGATCACAAAGTCATTATTGCGTTTACAGAAATACAAGGAGGGTTCAAGTTCGCTCGCCGTGAATCCAAAATTCGCCATCTTTCCGCTGAAGAATTTCCACCAACATCTCGCCGCCTGACAAGTTCCGTACATTGCTTTCTTTAGTTTCATAATTTTGCCACGCCATTCGGGCATTATTTCAATCGGCGGTTGTACGTATACCTCCTCCTCAATGGGGCTGTAGAGGTATGCGGAGCTGATGTCGAACGAAGCGGTTGGGAAGTTATTTGACTGAGCAATTGACAAGAGCAGTCGAAGGGTGTTCAGCGAAGCCGTGGGTGCATATGTTTCGTTACAATCCGACCCCATGACCTGATTGAATCCTTTGGCGACATATCTAGCGCGGAACTTGTCGATTGATCCATCCGGCAACCGTTTGATGGTGAAAACCCAACGCGCCCCAAGTGTTTTCACACCCTTGAAGGGGTTTATTGGCTCCCACACATCTAACGTCTTGAATTTCTCAATCTCATACTCAGCTGCTGTGCGCCATTGAACTGAATCGGAACAGTGTAGAGCGTTCTTGATAGTTTTTGGCAATTTATGCTCGGCGGCTTGGGGTAAGGCGTCGATCGCTCGTAGTTCTGAGTCAGCAATTTCTTGAGTAGGTTCGCCTCCAAGTACCAGTCGGATTTGACGAATCACTCTGTCCAGCTCAGATATTTCGCTTGGAGATTGCTCAAGTGGGGCGTGCTGGTCCTTGACCAGTGGAGAATGGTCTACACGTGCTTCAGCGACTTCAAGTTCTTGGTACTCTGGGAAGACGGCCGACGTCGAATGGACAACATGTTTCAACTTGGGGGAATAAAACAACCAACCCGATCCAGCCGAAGGATAACCCAACATGATACATTAGGCAGCTCTCCCGTCTAGCTTGTCGCGCAGCTCTTTATGGACATGAACAATTGCTCTGGCCCCGAACGGGTATAATTCGTTTGGGGACGGTTTGATACCAAACAGACTTTCCAGAGGCGACGAAGTGACACGTGAGTTAGGTATCCTGTTGTGGATATAAGCGGCCGATTTGTAGGCGTAGCTCCAGTAGATCTTGGGTAGATGACTATCGTGTAACATCGTTCTAGCCATGTCGCCAAATGTTCTATTGACTCGTTCTGCCTCGCCATTTTGGTCAGGATGATAAGGCGATATAGGTGCAATTTGAGTACCCACTTCGGCTAGACGGTCTCGCAATTTTCCTATGTATTCTGCAGCGTTATCGCACCGTAGGTAAGATGGAGTCCGGCCTACAGTGTTCTTGAGATGTAAGATCCAAGCCATGATTTTGTCCGGCACTTCACTGCGTGCCATTAAAGTCGCACAGAATGTGTACGTGCTCGCGTGGTCTCGCAATGTCAGGATGTAACGGCAACCACTTATATCCATCGGGAAGGGGCCCGCTACGTCGGTCATACAAAGATCCAAAGGATTATCTCGTGGGATGTCGGATACTGCACCGCTACCTCTGACGTCTATTGCCTTGGATTTTGCGCATTGAACACAGAAAAACGGGGTGTTCTTCAGTTTCATATCGGGCAGATTTATTCGGATGAATTTTCTGACGACGTCCTCAGAAGCATGTCCCAGGCGACAATGCCACTTATGTAACTCAGATGATGGCTTCTGGGTGACTTTATTTAGCATTGCATGATCAATAGAGGTAGTAATGACATTCCAACAGAAGTTCGAGAATTCTAGGTTGTACGGCTTCCCATTCGAGTCAATAATAGTCGCCTTTGTTCCACTGTGGACAAATTTCCATCCATCGCTGATCAGGCGTCCAGTAGAGAGTATGGAACCCTTAATTCCTTCACAAAAATACACGTTCTTGATCACCATCCATCCCGTGGGTGTCGGAATCCTAAGAATGCCGACAGATTTGATTGGAGCCACATATTTGGAAATAGCGAGGGACACAGTTAGAGGGATGTCTAACTGTGAGGTAATCATGAAAAAACGTGATTTCCCACTCACGTTGATCGTGGAGCCAGAGTCTAACAGAACGGTACCTTTGTTTGAGTCAGGCACATCAATCTTTCGGATGCGGCCGTTAGATTGATGTGTCTGAGAGGTCGGAGTTTGCTTTTGTCGTTGGTAGCTTTCATTTGCACGTTGGGGTGGTACAAAACGAGACCCTTTTTCGTTATGGTTTGAAGGGGGAGCAGCTACTCGACCGTGGCGAACATCTTCCCAATAGAGGTCACAGTCTGAGTACCAATGACCGGTATCACGGCAGTAAAGACATGCGTAGCCGTATTTTTCCATTAAGGAGTCGGAGTGGCCTTTACCACGGTAGAAAGTGGCCTTTTCGAGTGAGAATTTTGATGCTGGTTGGGTCGTGTTTTCTTGAGTACGACGATGGGGCGGTTCGTAACGTTCATTCGGTTTTCTAGCAGATATTGCATTGACAGACATCTCTACGTCTGAGGGGATCGTTCCAGGCGAGAGGTGGCTGCCTTTGTTAACCTTGCTAAGAGCCGACTGTATGACGGTCGTGACTTGGCCAAATGTCGGTACAGTAGTCATGTCGTCGAGCGGTTGGCTCACAGAATATTCGAAGTTCTTTGCGTCGGTGCCGGGAGGTGCTTTCGCAAGTGACTGGAGGATTAAACCGCCGAATTCGTTGATGGATATATCCGTGCGTTCGATTTCTGACATGATCGCGCAGAAACGAGCAAGCCACGATTCGCTTGCTGGGGCATTTTCGGTAGTGAATTTGAGCACTTTTTCGATTAAAATGATTTTGTGACGTCGACCTGATCATTTGCATTTTGATTTTAACAGGTCGAAGAGGTTCTTGGACGAGGACATTCCATGCGACTCTACAATAGATAGTAAAGCGTCGTCGAGAGTGCTGCGCATCAGCATCGAGACAGCTTTATCTTCCAGTAGGTTTAGCAGAGGGAAATTGTCCTGATCGTCGTTAAGGAAAGATTTTTCGCGTACGAAGGCGTGTTGGAGGGTCCTGTCGATAGCGTTTTCCCATTCGGTATAGTTAGACCCATCGAATGTGAGTAGTGGTTTTCGAGGGTTCACTTCCTTGTAGAATTTTACTGGCGATTTAACGAATTGTTTGAGTACTTCGTTTGCTAGAGAGGGGTTAATTTGTTGGTCGGGGCGATTTTGATGATGATGAAGGTCGCGTGCTGCAGCTGTCAGACCAGAGATGATTTCCGCTTGCTGTCTCATGACATTTTGCATCTCTCGGAATTGAGATTGCAAGGAAGCAACTTGCTCTGGATTGTTGTCCATCATCGATGGAGGTTGAAATCTTTCAGGTGACTTGTCCGATTCGTCTGAATCGCTCTTTCTAGCTCGTTGAAGCGTTTCGCGATAGCTCATTCGTTGGCCGAGGACGGATCCGGATACGGGTACACTGTTTCGGTAGAAATGGCTTTTAACCTATTAGGAGCAAACCGCAACAGCTCTGTGGCGTGTTCGGCGATGGCACCAGCGGCTCAGTTTAGTGTCCCGGTATCGGTTCCTCAACTCGGTGAATTGATTGCATGTACTAACCTGTGGCGTGTTCGGCGATGGCACCAGCGGCTCAGGTTAGTGTCCCGGTATCGGTTCCTCAACTCGGTGAAGAAGAGAAGAGAAACCGTTACCGGGACCGGCAAGACACAAACTAAATACAACTGGGTGCGGCGCAGTCACTACAATGAATATGCATAATGGAAGATGAATATATGAAATGTTGATCGTCAGCCAAGTGTCACAACCTAGCATCCTAACAGCGCTGACCCAACCCCACTCCTCCGCTTCATGAGCGTCCTGCAAGCTCGTGGCACAGTCGGCTCCGTCTGATTTGTCGAACATCACAAGCTTACATATCTCCTACCACTACGCCGGACGGGTCTCCATCCCATACCACTTCACCATCATGTGCTGCCTCAGGCAGCGGTCTCATACATGTAAAGGCACGGGTGTTATCATTGACTGCAGTCGATGCGGCCCAACAAGTCTCCATCATCAAACATTTCAAATCAAATCAAAAAAAAACCATGATCGTTGATACAACAAAATTACACATGGAGGATGTGTCACACGCTTGGTTGGATTGGTGGCCGAGGTGGAGATGATGAGACGTGTGGAGGGAGGCAGAAAATGAGACTGGTCGGGGTAGAAGGGATGACCCGGTCAAAGAAAAGGTCTCGTATTGCTGAGACCGATTGCCAGAGTGAGGACTGGAGCGTCAAGCGCTTCCGATGCTCCCGACGCGTGGATCTCTGTAGGATCCAGCCTGGAGAATGTCTCTCGTCTTTATTCGTCAAATGCGTTCGTTGGGTGGCGGAAGTGGGTTGGCTGCAAAGCCCGTTGCTGAGTGCAGTGGCGCTTCAGTACGGAGTGAGATGGGTCCCACAGGGTCTGGGATGCGAGCGGGAGATCGGGGAGCTGAGTAGGTATTTGTTGTTGGTACTTGAAGTGGGGGTGGATGTGTTGATGAGAGCTGTTGAGATGTTGAGATGTTGTGGGTTGGCCGATGGAAGGATGGAAAAGTGATGTAAGCGATGAGCAGGATAAGTGGTCGATTTGATGGCTGAGATGATAGGATCACGTGATTTAGTATGAAAATCAACAACCTCTTGTGTTGTTGACCGGGGGGGAGACATGAGTGGAAGTGGTGGAGTATGGAGCCAATCAAGAAAAGGGGAGGAACTGGTCGGGAAGATGAGGGTGCCACACAGGCAGAAGTTGCCACACAGGCCGAGGATGCCACACAGGCAGAGGGTGCCACACAGGCAAAATAAGAGAAACTAACACAGTATAACACAACACGACACAACACGACACGACGTGATAACAGCGAGAAACATTACGACTCAGTAACTACATGATGACAGAGAAAAAATAACACACTCCTTTGTATCTATTTGTTTGGTGGACCACACGGCCTGAAAAAGATCTGCTGTTTCAAATAAATCTTCATGGTTTTCAAGGTTTTAAAAAGGGTGTGAGGGTAAGTGGAAAGACTCGTACCAAGGAGCTAAATAAATAGAACAATGAGAAAGGCTCATAACCCTGGGAATGCACGAGGATGCGGTGTGAGGATGACAAGCTTAGAGGACAGATTGCATGAGGGATGGAAGGCATGATGTGGCCATAGCATTTATAGGGCACATTGTGCAAGGAAAAGTTAAAGGAAATGGACCAGGAATGACATGGGAAAGTCTGACGTCTCGTCGAGACCATCCCATACGTCGCTCATGACGTTTATAAGTGTAGTGAGGAGTAATCTCTACCTCAGATTACAGGCCGTACGCGGTCCACTAAAACGGGACATCAAGACCGCTGCAGACGGGCACGGTCTTTGTACGTGACATCCTGTCTAGGCCCACAGAGACTTCCGTCTTCCTGCAGTCGTCCAAGTTGTACTCAAGGAGCAGTGGCAAGACGCTAGGTCCAGGTAGTCTACGTTTAGCTTGTCCTCTGGGCCGTAGGATCTGGCTACCGTACCTGGCGATCGGTCGGTGTATCCATGCCTCATGGTCGTGTCCAGGTATAGGTACAGATCGGCTCTGTAGCTGCCCTCCAGATCAAGGTAGAACGCGTTCTGTGGTCCTTCGTGATGGTGACACGCCGCAGCTTGTCCGACTCCGACTGCCAGGCTGAGGCGCATAAGCAACAGTTGTCGAAGCCTAAGGCGTGAGAACAAGACTTGAGTGTTGGCTGACCGTCATTTCTGGGATCCTGGTGATCAGGCTGTTTTTTTTTTTTTTGGGGGGGCGGGTGGTAGAATAGTTTGATTAAAGTTATTCGCCAGGTGGTTGCAAGCAATCATAGTGGTCGGCATGGGTCTCGGCTGAGAAGGCAATGCAAGCGATTGGCTCGGGAGCTGATGCACGGAGCGTTTGGAATCTTGTGTGCTGTTCTTTACCATCAATCTTTTACAGCTATATGTCCATCGGCTTTATGAAATCTGATGATCCATACATTCTCGGCCCGGTCACAAGACCCAGCCAATCTCTGCAAACACTTGAAGAGAAAGCAGAGAGACGATCGATCTTGAAGAGGAGGTGAATCTTCCGGATCGGTCGGTTTGTTGAATCGAGAAATGAGGAGTCGTCGAGCTTGAAACGAACTGCTCAATCACTCATTCTTGCTCTTTGTTCCTGGAGGGGACTTGGACCTGTTAGCAGTCTCCAAGCTTCTGCATGTCTGCTCTTGGCGCTGATACGAGGTGTGTCTGCAGCCCAAAAACCTGTTTCTTGCTTGGCTTTGCAGCATTAGATAAATCAATCCAGCTCAACCCCCGAGGAATCCTAAAATTCTAACCAGTACCAGTGAGCATGCCAAGGCTTTCAGAGTGCTTGCGTCGTTGCAAAACACAGCAGGCCAAACCTGGACCATCCAATCTCTTTCCCGATGGCCAGATGGTCTCACAGAAACGGCAGACGAGAGAAGGAAAAAAAAAGCGGGAGGTTTCGACGGTTGACCGCCAATCATGAGTATGATTTTTTCGGAAAACTAAATCGACACACGAGTGTTATTTCGGAACTCTGGTACTTGTTCCCGTTGATCTTCATATATTTCTTATAGCGAAGCGTCCTCGTTCCGAGCTAGTTTTCTGATCTGTGTGTATTTCTGCATGGGTACAATCATGTGTCCAAATCCATCTGGTCAGGAACCACGTTCCAACAACATCAATGTGTCATTAAACAGAAACGATTTTTTTTTTAAAAATGGTTTGAAAATAATAGGTAAAATGCTGAAACAGAGAAATTTTCTAACAAATGATAAATAAGTAAAAAACGTTTCAGTAGTGATAACAGTATAATAATCTATGATTTGATAGCTGTCAAAGTCTTTTGGTTTCTTACTAGATGTACAGCAGTTGAGGTGTGACTTGAAGTGATCTGTTCGAGGAGGAAGCGAGTTGTGATCTGACCGGAGTCTCTCAGTTGAGCCGTGGGTCTGGTTGAAGGAAGTCCTCAATCAGGCTATCTCAATTTCGGGGCTCTCCCGCGGACGAGCAAGTTGGGTGTTCAGACTTCTCGTTTGATTGGGATCAACATAATTCCAAGATTTCTGGGCCTGATGGACTGGATTCCAAAGCCTAATTACAGATCTTGTCGCATTGGTGGGTGTCACAGAAATCTTGGATTCCGGTGGTGGTGTGGTTCTCGTCGGCTCAATAACTGCAACGTTAGGATTATCAATTGAATGTAGAAAAACAACGAGGCAGAACAAGAAACACTCATGTATCATCACGATCAAGTATTGTTGAACCTGCCCCTTGTAGGCCACATTTAACAAGGCTCTTTCCAGTGGAGTTTACATGTGACCAATGAGTGAAAGCGTTCATGAGAGTCAGGTTGTTGATCTCCATTCCAGCTTGGCGGGACGTTACTGAGAGAAGCTGATGTTTCTGGAGTACTTAACATAACTGTCCGGTAGAAAAAGTATACTTATGATGGGATTCAAGTCTCATGACCAGTGAAGGCAACTCAATGTTGAACCGGCTAAGTAAAGCCAAAGATCCAGACGAATATTCAGCCTATGAAAAGTAAAGTCTTGTCGCTGGGAATCATCTCAAAGCTAAGAAAATACAGCCATTCTCCAAAAAAAAACACAAAAGGATGTCATCCAACCTGGCCGTATTTCCAGACAAAATATTTCGTCTCAGGGTTTCTCCCAGGCCCAAAATCTGTATTCAAACTTCTATCACAAAGTTGGCCTTACGGATGTTCAGGCTGGCGGGCACACACCTGCCAGCATGAAAATTATCCACCACTTCTGCCAGCTGAGCAACGATTTTCAGCCGGTGGAGGCACCAAATAAACAGGCTTTTGGTTTTCCAACCGGCCCCAAAACCGCAAGTGTGTAACACTTTCCCCATATCTGGTTTTCGCCATTCCCTGAATTATCAACTTTTTTTTCAAACTTTGGGTTTCCCCACCCGATCACCAGGAAATCTAGCCTCAGAACCTCTCATTTGTCATCAGGATCATGAATTGTGGACAAACATTCATTTTTTCCATCTTTATTGTATCCAGAATGAGTCAGGTTTGTGTGGAGAAGACTCCATAATTCCCAAGGGATCAGTTAGAGTCTCCCCGCTCCTGAGAGCAACATTGTATCCCCACGCCCGCAAACAACGGACATCCACCTGTAATATGGGCTGTTGATGGAAAATGTAGTTATTGGCCAAGCTACTCAGGAACATCCTCAACCCTCTCCCAACAAGCTTTGGACTAGCATGGTTTCCAGACCTCCACCTCCTCCAATGCCAACCAACCTGGAGGCAATTTTCTGGCCAGATTTCCAACACCTTGGACCAACTCAAGCATTTTTTTTGTAGATTTTCTTGAGGGACTACACCAGGAGGGCCTCATCCATTGGATTGGAATCATTTCTGGGGAATTCTACCAACAGAATCAAACTTGGCTTTGGATTTAAGGCAGCCAAGGATGTTGACAAGTTTTGGAAGCTGGCTGCAGGAACATATCCAGCCAGCAAGGTTGTATTTTTGTTGCAGATGGACATTCCTAAGGATATCATAAAGAATCAAAGCCAAGTTAGTGAGTTGAAATAAAAACTGTTTGATTAACATGATACTGAATTGTGTGTTGTTATAAATTTAAGGAAGTCAGATTCCTGACCTTTTGCCCATGCAATTTGGTCCTCCAGAAATCCATGAAACACTTGAATGCCAACATAAGCACCAGTGTTTCAAGGTAGGTTTTCTGATCCATGTTACTCTGATGATGGGATTTCCTAATAATATATTACTTTTTCCCTGTCCTGTGGGAATCAAGAAAAAAGCTGATGTGTTGGCACACAAGATCCACTTGATGGTGGCAAGCTCAAGAAAGAGTATTCAGAAGAATTCTTCTAGTTGGTAATCATGTATATATCCAACTTTGATTAATCCCATTGATCCTACTATGGAGATGAAGATCACTCACAAGGAATTGTGGGTGTGGGCCCAGGATATTCTAGCTGGTGAAATGGGGGGGATCTTGCTGAGATGTATCTCTGTCTTTTTGCTTCATTCTCTATTTTATCTTCCATGTCACACTCTGTGACAGGTCTTGTATTTTCATCTCACTGCATAATCTGGGACAATCAGCACTGGAAGTATTCCTTTTTCCCCTTGTCCTTCCAAACACCATCCACCACTTCATTGCTGTTTGTTCCATGTATGTCTCTCTTTCTTCTCATTATTGAAATGAATTATCCTTCCATTCACCACTTCATTGCTGTTTGCTCCAGGTATGTCTCTTTTTCTCTCTTTCTCTTCTCTCTTTTTCTCATGATTGAAATGAATTTTCCTTCCAAACTCCTTTCACCACTTCATTGCTGTTTGTTCCAGACTCATTCATCTCACCAGGTCTGAATCATCCACCACAGGGGCCAAAAGATCCAAATAATCAATGGAGATTACAGAGACAAGTGTTGATGTTACCTACTAAGTGCTCTACTCTAAAAAACACATGTGACTAAATCTAAATCAAAAATTTAAATCCAAGTAGCCTCAGATTCCTCAGATTATAGGCATACTACTCATGAGAAGTAAAATTTGAATGTTGTATCTTGTGATCAAGATGTAAGCCTGTCAGCTATGTGTATGAAACACTGGCTGAATGTCTATAAAAAGCCAGGTACTATCACTGTGCTGAAAGTTTATCTGAGGAATAATTACTATTATTCTCTCTATAGTGTCCAAACTATGCACAGAGGATAACCTAAACTCCTTTGTAATTGCTTATTTGGTACACAAATTAGTCAATCAGGAGAAAAATAACAGCTAACCTTATAGGTTTGGCTATCTTTCTGTTTTTTTGAGTGATAAGTAACAATGAAAATTGCTACTAAGCAGCTGGCAAGCACTTGAGCTGATTGGCTACTGTCAGAGTTGGTAGTCTTGCAACAGCTGATTTATAAGGAATAGTTCAAGGTCTAAGATGGGGAGGTTCTAAGGTAGCTTGATAAAAATTAGGAGGAGAATATTCAGGGTACTTACTAATGTGGTACTGGGTGAATATTGAGGATCCAATCCTAGGCCAGGAAATGGCCTCCTTTTATGTTCTAGAGGTCTTCAGGGGAAGGTTCTAGAATGTTGTTGTATATTCTGCTCTGATTTATTACATTTCAAATGCACTATGATGCAATGGGAATTGTATTGAATTGAGCACAGTATTTTCTATGCCCCCATGACCTCATGACATGTATGTATAACCAATCACATCATGGGCCAATTCATTTAATAGAACAATACTGGGAAATTACCATGCACTTAGGAAATTTCTTTCTTATTAGCATACTTTTATTATTCTTATATTTATGCAAATAAGCTTATTGTCTCTCAGCTTTTATGACAATAATTTCTAATCCATGATTTATACTTTTTATTCTCTTAAAGTATCCTTATTCTATGATAAAGTACTAGAAGGAGTAGGAATTTAGTGGTGGTTTGAGTGAGCTACCCCACTTTTACATTCTGAGTTGAGTAATATAATAATATTTTATGATGTGTTATAATTTCCAGTATTACTACAGTATTTTTATTATATTTTACAGTTGAGTTGGTTATTAGGATACTCCAGAGTATATCCAGGGCTGACATTCACTTGATGAGAGTTAATTTAAAGCTTAAATGCAACCAATTTGATTCCTGAAGGTTGTTTGACATATCCCATGGAGAAAATGAATTGCATGCTTAACCATCAGTATTGGGAGATTAGTAAAAATGACCCAGTGAAAAATATCCAGGATTCCTGTTTGGTGAGTATGAATTTATTTTGATCTTGAGGAAAGAAATTGTGTGAATCAATTGAGCCAAACTATAACAGAACAAACCAAAAAAAGCATCTTGAATAATTTGTGTCATTGGAATATACACTTGAAGCTTACCTGCAAGTCATTGAGCCTAATTTCATTATTGATTTGATTAATCTTGAGATAATAATGTTGCTATTGATTGAAAAAGAAAGATGACTTGCCAATATTTGATTTGAATTTCTGGGCTATCTGGGCCAGTTGGAAAACCTAACGATGCCTGGGCTACCTGGACAGGTGGAAAAACCTAAAGCCTAGTTGTTTGGTGCCTCAACTGACTGAAAATATTTTCTTGGAAACTGGCTTTTCTGCAGGAAGTGCTGGATAATTTTCAGGCTGGAAGATGTGTGCCTGCCAGCCCAAATATCTAGGAGGCTAACTTTGTGATGGAAGTCTCAAGGATTTTGGGCCTGGGTAAAAATCTGAGACAAAATAATTTCTCAGAAAATCCCAGGTTGCATGATATCTTTTTTGAGAATGGATGTACCCACTTGGAAAGAAATAATTTTTTTTTTGAAAGACAGGGGTGATTAATTGGCTGGATTACTTCCAGATAAAGTGTTGGTGAGCTCAGAGGAGATGCCCAGCCTTGTACATTCAAGCATCAGTTGCATGTCTTGTTAAACTAGGGGATGTGTTATGATGTTGGAATTTGGCATCAGTCTTGATTTCTGCAAAATAAGATTTCCACACACTACCCTGACTATCCAAAGAATTCAAAATCCTTTGATCATGACAGTGTGTGTTGTGGCCTGAAGGTGTTTTTATGTAAATGACTTCTATTGATGAGATTGAAAGCCACCCAACCTTCCAGGTTGGTTTCTATCAAACTAGAGAGAGGCTTTCCCAAATAGTTCAACTTGGATGGTAGGCTGATGTTTCCACGAGCTTGAATGGTTTCTGCATCAAGCAGGAGAAAAAAAACAATTCAGTGTATTGTCAGATGGGTGGGTGAATCTGATGGGACATTCTCACCTGCAGTTTCACCCAAGGCCCATTTTCCATTGGTAAAAATAGAAGTAAGATTTTCTTTTGGATTCAAGGTCACATTCCCTTGATTTACCCTTTTCCCACGTTTTGCACCACTCTTTCTTGAGGTAGAAGTTTGGGTGTTGAAATTTGTGGAATTTTCTTTGTCTGGGTGCTCATAGGTGGGGTGTTGATAAACGCACGCCACACCAAAATGGTGTGTTTTGACGCCCTCGCCAGCCCAGTTTGGCAGGTGTGAGAGGCATGCCAATCCTGGTTGGCGTGCTCAACGGCGCCCACCTGCACACCAATATACATGCAGTTGGGCCCGCATGCCCTGGCATATGGTCTATGGGAGACTGTAAGTCTCCCATAGGCCATAGCCCATTGGCTATGGGAGATTTCTTGGCCTGCCAACCAATACACATATACACAGTATATGTGTATCAAGTGGCTTGCTGGAGGGCACACCAAACAATACACATACAAATAGGTATGTGTGTTGGTTGGTGTGCCCGCCTGCACGCCAGCTGATACACATACCTATGTGTATGTGGATTGCTGACATCAGCAGAGATGTCCAAGTTGGATGTCAGCCCTAGAGATACTCCAGAGTATCCTAAGAGCTGAATAAAGTTTAAAATACAATCAAAATACTGTATTGCTAATGTAAATAATAAAATATCATAAAATGTTATTATTTTAATTAACTCAGAATGTAAATTCAAGTGGGGTAGCTCACTCAAACCACCACTAAATTCCTACTCCTTCTAGTACTTTATCATAGAATGAGGATACTTGAAGAAAAGGGAATAAAAACTATATGGATTAGAAATTTGTCATAAAAGCTGAGAGAAAATAACCTTATTTGCATAAATACAAGAATAATAACAGTATGCTAATAAGAAAGAAATTACCTAAGTGGTAATTTCCCATTATTATTCTATTAAATGAATTGGCCCATGATGTGATTGGTTATAAATACATGTCATGAGGTCATGGGGACATAGAAAATACTGTGCTTAATTCAATAAAAATTCCCATTGCATCATAGTGCATTTGAATTGTAATACATTAGAGCAGAACATACAACAACAATCTCAAACCTTCCCCTGAAGACCTCTAGAATATAAAAGGAGGACATTTCCTGGCCTAGGATTGGATCCTCAGCATATTCACCCAGTACCACATTAGTAAGTACCCTGAATATTATCCTCCTACTTTCAGAGTAGTTTTATCCCCTTATTATCCAACCCACCTTGTTTACTGGACTAGTTATCAAGCTACCTTAGAACCTCCCCATCTCAGACCTTGAACTACTCCTTATAAAGCAGTTGCTGCAAGACTACCACCTCTGACAGTAGCCAATCAGCTCAAGTGCTTTCCAGCTGCTTGTAAAAATTTCATTGTTACTTATCTCTCAAAAAGACAGAAAGGATAGCCAAACCTACAATTTTAGCTGTTAGTCTTCTCCTGATTGACTAATTTATGTACCAAATAAGCAATTACAAAGGATTTTAGGTTATCTTCTGTGCATAGTTTGGACACTATAGAGAGAATATTAGTAATTATTAATCAGATAACCTTTCAGCACAGTGATAGTACCTGGCTTTTTTATAAACATTAAGCCAATGTTTCATACACATAGCTGACATTGGACATCTCTACTGGTGTCAGCAGGCCAGCCTAATTGATTTTGGCTGGCCTGCCAACCCAGCCTCCTCCCAAATCCAACCATCAACCACCACCTCACTCCCCAGCCCCCCCAACCCCCCCCCCCCCCCCCCCCCCCCCCCCCCCACAAACCCAACCCCCGCCATCAAGCCCGCACCCCCGCCCCTCCCGGATTCCACCCGCACTGCCAGCATAATTGCCTAGGTTGAGTTCATCCCAGTTAAACTAGGATGCAAACAACCAATTTAAAGTAGGTTGACCTCAACCAATGAAATATAAAACCAAGGGGGGTCCCTTGGATTTATATTTCATCAGTTGATTTCAACCAAGTTTAAATTGGTTGAGTGCATCCCAGTTTAACTGGGATGACTTCATCCTAGGCAATTATGCTGGCAGTGCCGCCGCACCAGCACCCGCCCCAAATGCCGCCAGGCTCTCAGGTAAGCCCCCCCTGAAGCCCCTTGGACCCCTAAGCCCACCAGGCACAGGCCCAAAGGGCCCACAATCAAGCCCCAAATGGCCCAAAGGGCCCATAATAAACAGCAGTTGGGCCAACTGGGCCAAGGCCCAAGGCCCAAAGGCCCCAAGCCCCCAAAAAGGCTAAATGGCCCAGATTGGCGCCACAAAGGCCATAACAAGCCTGCCCACAGGCACCAAAAGGAAACAAGGGCCCAATTTCCAGCTGCAGAGGGCCTAAAGGCCCCCCCAAGGCCATCAATAGCCTGCCACCAAGCCCCCACAGGTCTGAAATAAACAACTTAGCCAATCAAACTGTCTGGGCAACCCATCTCCCTAGTCTCAATTTGAATTGAATCAGTGGGCATGTGTGAAAAAGAAAGATGTAAGAATACTTATTAATAATGACTTCAACTTTCAGCTAACTCCTCTCTCTTGTTTGTGGCTGCTAGCTTAGGAACCTGAGTACAAGTCATAACTTCAAGGGGTTATTTGTTCTAGTCTCAAGAGATCCTGACTCTAATTTCATGGTCACGGGTGGTAGTTTGCTTTTCAAAAGCTTCATCAACATGATGACTAAGAAGCAGGCCAATCCTACCTTCCCAAATGTGTGCAGGAAATTTCATTTGTTTGTGAGTGGTCAGGTGGACATAAAGGAAGTAGTTGCAGTGGAACCAGCCCTTCCAACAATTAAGCATCTGTCAAAGTGCACAATTGTCTTCAAAGATGACTTGGAGCGCTTGTATGATAAGGGTTAGTCTTTTAAATTTCATTCATTAAGTATGACAGCAATCCAACATGCATTTGAGTGATTTATTATTTGTCACAGTAGCCAAAGCATCCAATCTTCAAGCAGTGCATGAACAGCTAAGAATTTCTCTAGGTATGCCAATAGTATCTCTCAATCAGTCACAGGCAGCATTTTGGCCAACAAAAGCTAATTTTTCATTAGTTCTTGTTCTTTTTAAAAGCCAATGCAACACATGGAACTGCAAGAGATGTGTGGCTGGGTAAAAAGGCAGTTTCTACATTGAAGAAACTAGATTTTGAGTTAAGTTTCAAGCAGAATTACAACGGGATAAATCCTGAATATCTCTGGGCTTGTCTGGCAGCGATGAAGGAGATACAGCTTGTACACATTCTTGTTGCACTTGGCAAATGATGGGTACAGCTTATTGGCCCACCTGAACTGGATGTTTGAGCTAAAGGAGGTAGATCAATTGGTGGTGGTGCCGCAAATGCTGACCACAACTACAATGATGATCCCAATATTTTGTGACGATGAACACGTCATGGTCAGGGAGACACTTAGTTAGGGTTAGGTTCAGAAAAGCAGAGCACGTCAGCAACCTTGTGTATCTAGTTAGATTAGGTTTCCATTCTCATCTACTTAGACCCACTTCTGTTGATCCTTTGTCTCCTTTTCTTTTTCCTCACTCATTATTCTTTGTGTCACCCTTGCCGTACCTCAATAGGTACTTGTCATCCCCGCTTCCTTGTTCACTCTAACTCGGAGATCATCTCTCCTTGTGCTCACTGTCACCTCGCTGGTATTTCTCAGGTCTGCTATCTTTTCCTTCTATTTCTTCTTGTGTCTCTTTTCCGTATCATCTCTCTTTCTGCTCACCATGCAATCAATACTCATTATTCTTTGTGTCACCCTTGCTGTACCTCAATAGGTACTTGTCATCCCCGCTTACTTGTTTGCTCTAACTCAGAGATCATCTCTCCTCATGCTCACTGTCACCTTGCTGGTATTTCTCAGGTACTTGTCATCCCCGCTTCCTTGTTCGCTCTAACTTGGAGATCATCTCTCCTCGTGCTCACTGTCACCTCGCTGGTATTTCTCATATTCAAAGTGATAACAAAAGAACAGTTGTGTAGGTGGGTAAACAATTGAAGAAATTGTCAAATAAATTACACTCTGCTGGTATGAAGAAAAAGAGGCACAAGGAAAAAAAAGCCAAAATTTGAGTGCAAGTGCAGCTGACAGATCACGTCAGTGCGGAAAAAAAAGCAATATCAGTTAATTATCAACAGCAAATCCAAATCTGAACTACACAAAGAAGCACTGGTTTGAAGAAGTAATTTGTTTTTATTATTATTAAAACAATGTTGGCCAGTTGTCACCAGCAAATCCAATATTTTTGTTTGGTAATTTCTCCTCACTTCTTTCTCACACCCACCCCAGTCAATTCCTTCTCTCTTTCTTGCTTATTTCATGGCTTAATTCTTATTTTTCATCAGTTGTTTCCTTCTTGTAGTTTTAAAATGATCATCTACACGTCTTGAGTTTTTCACATTTACTGTTTGACAAAAAAAATGTTGCATTATAATAAATTGTAATAAATATCATTTAAATTGTGAGGAAATATAAAAAAATCAATCAAAGAATTGTTTTTCTTTGATGTTTTTTTTCATGTGTTTGCCGGGTGATGTGTATTGTTGGGTAGTGTGTATTGCCTGGGAGTGTATATGGCTTATGTAACTGTGTGATATGTAGTGAGGTGTATGCCTGGGTGCGGTGTGTAGGGCAACATATGACTGGGTGGAGCAGTGATGTGTATCCCTGGGTGCAATGTGGATGTAGGCAGCATGGGGCTGGGTGATGCAGTGGTGTGTATGCCCCAGTGCAATGTGTAAGGGTACACATGGCCGGGGGGTGTGTTAGTGTATGTGTAGAGACTTGGAAATTTTGGAAAGCTAGGAGTGCCAGAGATCCCAGACACTCGGACTTTTGCAGACATTTGGGGGGTATAGGCTGCATGAGAGCACGCGCGGGGTGCCATTTTAGCATGCGTTCTCTTAGGCTGGAGTGTTGGTGGTGAAGAGACAAAAGAGAGTGTGATATCTACATATAACTAAAGGAATGGCCTTTGCGAGCCAAACAAATCCTGACACCTTTGTTCAGTTTCTTAACGCCAAGGGCGACATCCCCAGTTTAATTTCTAACGCCGAGGGCGACATTAGAAACTTAAATATGTAATTGATTTTTTTTCACTTTTTTTCACTTTTTTTTTTTGTTTTTTTCACTTTTTTTTTGTTTTTTGTCCTTTTTTGTTTTTTTTGCACTTTTTTTGCACTTTTTTTGCACTTTTTCTGCACTTTTTTCACCTTTTTTCACTTTTTTTCACTTTTTTTCACTTTTTTTTTTTTTTTTTTTTTCACTTTTTTCTGTTTTTTGCTTTTTTCCGGCCCTTTTTCCTTTGCTCTTCTTTTTGGCTCTTTTTTAATTCTCTTGCTTTTTTTGCATGAGCTGTATTCTTTTTCTTTTCTTCCTCTTTTTGTTTTGCTCTTTCTTTTTCTGTTTTTTTACATACTTATTTGGTTTTTTTTTTGACATTGTGCACACTTCACTAAAGCAACCAATACTGTTGCTAACAACCAATAACACATTATAAAAACCAATCATGTTGCTACCAACCAAAGTACACATGTTGTAGACTGTTGCTGGCAACCAAGTCAAATTATTTAATTAATGTTGCTACCACCAACAAAGTACAGTGCCCCAGGGCTCTTCTCTGCAACCCCCCGCCCGCAAAATTTTGTTTGAATTTCAAACGCTAAGATGGTCATTGGAATGAGGTCCTACACATTCGTACTACACATTTTTGGGCTCTACAGAAGTAGTAGAGCCCAAAAATATAAACCACAAGTTGGTCGGCCCAATAATAAACAAGTTTCGGTTTTTTTCTTCCGGAAATTTGGAACATCCACCCAGGGGTGGCACATTATGGCCTTCTGAGTATATATTATGCACTTATGTATCATGTATTATGCATATAGCCATAGTATATACATAATATGGAGTTAAAAAAAATTACCCAGCAATGACCGAGACATCCATCAATGCGGCCTTTGGGATGCGACGATGGGAGGAGTACTTCTTCATGGCCCTCTGTGCTGCAGGGCCAGTGAGACCAATGACATAAGCTGAATGCATTCGGTCAATCTTTTGGAAAAACTTCCTGATTGTTGACAGAGGACAAGCCTTCCTGGACTTCTCAAACAATGCTTGACATTGTTTCCATGTGAGGCAGGTATGACTCTGCCTGCGATAATCTGATGTGTTGATTAAAAAGTTGAATGAGTATAAACTTGAGAATAAGAATGAGATGAAAATATGTATTTACCTGTTTTGACATAGGCCCAAAGAAGCTCAATTGGGTTTAACTCGCAGTGAAATTTTGGAAGGAAGAGGCAAATGTGACCTGCCTCTTCAATGATAGTTTGAAGGAGTGGCTTTTCTGCGCGAAAATCTGACTGATTAGACATGATCATTGTCCAACAACAGGATACTGAGTTAGATTGGTCAGCTGTTGTAGCTTCGGTAACTTCAAGGGTCTCTTTCATACACTGATTGAAGTCGAGGAAGTAACCTTCAGCCTCAGCATGTTTGACCATTTTTGCAGCTCTAATTTCTGCATCTTTTATGGCTCCGGTTTGTGTGCACTCCTTGCATTTGAGACGGAGTTTTGGTAATTTTTGATTGAAGCGAGCTGAAACATGATGCTGCCAAATACCACGCTCAGAAAGGACCTGTTCAATTCCCTTGGGTTGATTTGCTAAAGACTGCACAATGTGGTCGGAAGAGTAACACATCTGCTGGCATTGGCCTCTCAGGTGTTCTGGAATCAGAGGGTCATTGCTTGGAATGATAGTATCCCGCAGCCGAGCTTGCTTCCCACCAGAGCCAAGATTCATATTCTGAACGCGAAGGGCATGAGGCACGTATGCCTTGTGTGCTGATGAGCAATCAAAGATAAACACACCCTGCGAGTCTGGATGCAAAGCTTCGAAAATGGGTATGGTTTTTTCCTTTATTTGAGTGCAAAGCTGGTCCATGTCCCACCAAGAATTGCCTTGGGACCCAGGATAAATCACAGTTGCAGCGTCTGTTGAGGTAAGATGGTGAGCTTTTGCCTGCTCTGGTGTGAGAACAAGGCGACCAGTTGATTCAACAATAAAATCAGAGATGTGAATCAAACGTCCGAGATTTTTTGATCGGAGCTCGTTTGTTCCAGGGAGCAGCCATGCAGTTGTAGGCCTCTCTTTTGCATGTATTGTGGATTCGTCGTGGTAAACAAAGACTGTATTTTTATTATCTCCTAGGATCTCGGGGTCAACTAAGATTGGGGTGTTGCAATCATCTCCATCATATTGTATTGAGTATTTACGAAGCTGAGCAACATCTTCAAGGAATTTGGTTCGAGCCTGAACAACATCGCTCCGCTCGTGTCCATCATAGTAAATTGACTTTTGATGCCGTTGTGCACGAAAGCCCAGCTTATACATCCATTTGGTTGCAGTCTCAATACTGATGCCACTGTGTCCATTTTGGGGCAAGACATTGTTGATTGCATACTCGTGAAATGATTGTGGGGTAACCTGTGGTTTTATAAATTAAAGAAAATCAGCAAATAAACAAAATTCATATAATGAGGAATCTATATAACATACATGACCTGGCTTTTGTGCCGCTGCCCAGCTTGAGAGTATTTTGAATACATTAGGGTCATCTAAAATTGATTTCTGATTTGCTCCTTTGCCTTGGTTTGAAGTACGTAGTTCCTTGAAAGATAGGACATATCTTGCTTGAGCTCGTATGCGCCTTGCTCGGCCAACACTTGTACTAAAGTTCTTCACTCCAGATTGGAGTCGGCAGTTTGATGAAGCAGCAGTTGCAAGTGAGGCTGCTATTGCTGGCTGAGGAACTCCATTCATGCGGTTTTCATGCCTCAGGTTGTTGAACTCTTGAAGTTCTTCAAGCTCCAATGCAGGGTACTTCTTCTTTTTATCATCCTTTTGGCGACGCTGGTATTCTAGCTTGAGAAAACAAATAACATCATTGAGTCTTTTGAATTCTTCTTCAAATGATTTGCGCTCATCATTAGCTGGCTTAGATGATCTTTTGTCAAGATATTTTTGCACACTTGAATTAACATGATTTTGGTAGGCTTCATTGCCTTGAGTAGATGAATTGAACCGCACATCCAGAACATTGCTGGTATCATCTTCAACCTGTTCTTCAACTTCTTCTTTTCCTTGCTTCAGAAACAAATCCATAATGTTATTGTTTTTCCCTAAGGCATTTATGTGATTTACGTGATAGTTATGCTTGGTAGTTCTAGGTATTTTACGAGGGATGAGCTTCTTTGAAGTACTATTTGGATTAGGAACAGGCAACTGATAACCGGATGTTCCTGAATTCAGCTTCCTTTTTTGCCTTTCACAGCTGTTGGAGAACGATATTGGCCATAGGAACTTGACTAATTCTTCGCTTTCTTCACCTTCGGCATCAGATTCCTCGGGTTCATTACACCATGCCATGATTTGATGGGCTTCATCAACTAAGGCAACTTCTTGATCGTATATCTCAAAGATATCACTTATTATTTCAGATTCCTTGGGTTCAGCATTAATTATAATTGGTTCCTGTTGATTGGGTATGTTGATCTCAATCAGCTTTAGTTTTGATTTTGAAAGATTAGAAGAGGGAAAAATCTTCTTCTTGGCTGTTGCACCAGCCCTTCTGGCTCTCTGAGCTCAAACGGCTTTGCTCACAACCATTTTGTGTGGTTTGCACTGCTTGTCGACGAGACCAGTCAAGTTTGGTCCTTCAAGTCAGATTGAGCCTTGACCCAATTCTCTTTGCATGTACATATGTAAATTCTGTGAAACACAAGTTTCTGTATTTGATTTTATGGAACAAATCATCTCAACCTGTACACAAAACAAAATTCCAAAAAAAAAACTGACGAAAAAAATCTGCAACATTTGGAACACCCCTCACAGGGTAGCACAGAAGAGGGTTAGGGCACTGTAATCAACCTGCTGCTACCCTTTCTCCAGCCATAAATAGAGCTCTTCTTCACCTGAAATCTTCCATTCCCCCCAAGAATATACCACTTCTACTACCATCATTCTCCAAAGTAATAATCTGACACATACTCTTATTGCATTTTACTTTTCAGCTCCCATTAATATAAAATGAACTGGAATATTGATGAACTGAGAAGAGCATACAACAGGGAAAGAAATGCTAGGTTTTGCCAAAGGGAATTGAATTCTTGACTCAATCTTCCCACCACCCCTAAACCAAATCATTTCCAACATCCATCCTCTCCTGTACCTCATTCTTATTTTGTCAACTCTCACAATTCTCCAAGTCATCAGCACTTCCAAAGTTGTTCAATCAATAATCATCACCCTTCCCATCTTCAGCATCTACCCAATGACCCTCAAACACACCATCCACATTCCCATCAATTCTCTCAACATTCTCATTAAAACTCTCACCAACTCCAATCCTCAAGGTCCCGTCCATTCTCTCATCAAGTTCTATCCCCAACTTCCAGGAAAATATCTTATCAACTCAGTTTCTCATCAGAAATCTCATCATATCCATTCACTTAATTCCCATCAAAACTACCATTCAATTCACTCCCCAATCCAGTTGAACCAATGTCATATCCCATCACAAAGGCAATCATTGTCTGAGATCACTAAACTCATGTCTCAGAAGCACACCCGTGGAACTATGAATCAGACCAATATAATTAATCAAACTCCTAACAACCCCTCCAGGGTTTCCATTTTCAACTTGGTCCATTCCCAAATTTTTTCTCTTAAAAATCAGATTAATATCCACACCAACTATGATAAATCCTCAAACCTTTCTCCTGTAGAGAAACCAGCACACTTGAGAGGATGGTATTCCAGAAACAAATTGGCAACAGGTTCTAAATCAGGTTCATAATCATTTGTCCCAGAAAATTTTTTTGAAAATCCTGCAGGTGCTGTTTTGGATGACCGTCCTTTAACAAATGAAAATGAAATCAATGTATCTGACAACATTCCCCAGATTAATTTTTGCAGGCCAGTTGCATGGGGTTGGAGAGAGGATCCAAGTTTCAGACCACACACACTGGAAAAAGAGACAATATCCATTATGCCAGGCCATACTATTTCAAGGCAAGTACAATGCCCTCTGTTGTTGCTCTGAGAGGATCAACATGAATCAACCACCCCCTCCTCCAGATTTACTCCAGCTTTTCAAAGATGAAACTCAAGACCACTTGCCTCAAGGAAATCAACTGATAAGTTCCATACGTTTGATAAATATCAATTTTGCATTTACTTCACTTAGTATAAATTGTGCTTCAAGAGCTGCTTTGAAAAACCAAGGGGTATATATACTTTCAAGGTGAAGGGGGAAATTCACCACAAAATTGGCATTTTTATCCCAATATCTCAAGAAGTCCCAAAATTATTGCAGCTCATTGAGTGGTTTGGAGTGATTTCAGATGCTACATGCTCAAACTGGTGTCTGAGATGATTGCTTAAATCCTTGCCATAAGCTCTGGGAGAAGATGTTGACCATGAATATGATGATTTTCAAACTCATGTCCATTATTGTATATAATGTAAAGGCTTACAGAAACGGCAACAAATGTGGACCAAAGAGTTTATAACCTCCCAAAAGGGGACCAAATTGCAGCCATCTGGGTAGAAAGTGATTTCTTTTCCACTTTCACCAAGTGGTCATGCTCTGACATTTCTTACCTTGAAGGCAATGATCCTTTGATAACAGCCACAAGGGATGTTATCATCAAGTATTGTTGCTAATCCCTTTCAAGAATATCTGAATTAGACAGAGAATATGATCCTCTCCATTATGTGCTTTTAAATCCAAATGGAGATCTTGGTTGGAGTCCTGAACTCAAGCAGGAAATGCCACTTGAAACTGCCATGAACTATTATGCTTACAAGTTGGCCTTCTGCAATGGAGACTATTCTCTTCTACACTGGGCTGGTAGACCTTTCCAGAAATACTGTGTAGATAAATATGTGAAGATAGAGACTGAAAGGTTGCTATATATTAGGCTGAACCAATCTGATTTCTGTGTGGACCAATGTTACGGTGTTGTGGATGCTTATGAAAATGGTGTAGAAATGGGTAATCAATCAGGTATGATTTCTCTCAAAGATTTCTCACTGACTTGACAATCCACACTATCTTACATTTGTTTCTTTCTTTATCAGGTAGAAGAGTAGTTTTACCCACATTAATTGGAGGCCCACATGATATGAAGGCAAGGTTCCAAGATGCAATGGCTTTAGTTCAGACATTGGGAAAACCAAAACTTTTCAAAACAGTAACTTGCAGCCCTAATTGGATTGAAATACACATAAAACTTCTTCGTGGACAGTCAGCACAGGACAGACCTGAAATTTTGACATGTGTATTCAACTCAAAGATGAATAAAATATGGGATCAAATCTACAAAGATGGATTTCTTGGTAAAATAAAAGGTCAAACACATGTCAGAGAATTTCAGAAGAGGATCTTACCTCATGCCCATATCTTAGTCATCCTAGAATCACACTATATACCCCGCACTACTGAAGAAATCAATCAAATTGTGACTGCAGGAATTCCAGATCAGCTTTCCAATCCAGCTCTTTACCAAGCCGTATCAAGACATATGACCTGTGGACCTTACGGCCCAATTGCATCATGCATGATCAATGGTGTTTTCTCAAAGAAGTACCCAAGAGATTTTTGTTCTGAATCATCAATAAATGAAAACTCCTACCCACAATATAGAAGACCTCAAAATGGAAATAAAAACCTGAATTTGGCCTTCCTTCTCATGAAACATCAACTATTGTTTACAAAGAGGTTCTTTCAAGTGTCCAGAGGCAATAGTATATAAATATTTTTATATTCTCATCCTTTTTTTCTTTTTTCTTTTGCTTGATAATTTCATTTCTTTGTAATTTCAACTTGCAATTTTATCTTTGAACTTATATTTCCACAAATAAAATTTTTTGCACCCTTCTCATCAAGCCCCCTTTTCTAAAAGTCCCTCCCCAATCCCCAAAATTGGGGGCTATACACTCGTTTCAGATAATGAAAAAGAAGGAAAAGAGTGTGTCAGAAGATGATGAAGTGTGATGAGAAATAGAATATGCGCTAAATACATACCTGGAGTGTCGGTGGTGAAGAGACAAAAGAGAGTGAGGAAAAAGAGTACCACCGACACCCAGAGGAAGAGTCTTTTAGAGAAATGAGATGATGAGATATAAGCAAGTAACAGGAACATATGCTAATAGTGTGAGTGTGTGTCATAATAGGTTCTAGGGTTGCCCACAGGTGTGGAACTGGGAAACTTGCCGATGGACCACTTTCAAACTGGAAACGTCCTCAAAAGCCAATACACACTTAGAGATGTTTCAAATGAGTTCCGGGGGGACTTTTGTTACAGCCGTGATGTACATGCCGGCGTTCTCACCGACTAAAACCCCGGGGCGCTGCAGCAGATCTTCATCGGCACTGGTGCGAGCTCAAGCTAGTAGCGGATCCACAACTCAATGCGAGCCTTTGCCATTGATCCGCTTTCGCGGTCGCCAATTGAACCCCAATATGCACATCGTGCTCGAGATTCCGGTAATGAACAACCGGTCTCGTCAAATAATCACATCTTAACTCAGGCCTAATCACACTTGACAAGACTACTAGGAAGTTGCGCAGATCCAGACGTTTCTCTGAGCATCATGTCTAAAGGATGCGCGGCAAACCTGAGCTTGAAGTGGACTCCGATTGTAGTGATTTTAAAGTCATAAAAACAAGGCGTGTTCCTGCCGCCTCACCCCGAGCCCCCGATCAGCCACCTCTTGATATTCTTTAATCTGTCTTCAAACGTTTGTAGCTTAGTTCCGAGCCTCACAGAAGGTCCTTAGAGAATCATCAGAGATCATCTCGTGTTTTTTGTTTCTCCAACATAATCAACAGGCTGTTTGCCGACACCCCAGACCAGTTCGCAGAATCTTCAATCTTCAAGTAGGACATTAAATCCAAAGTAGATACCCTAACAGTAGTCTTATTATTTTTTATGAAACACGCACTTCCTTCGAGCCAATCGACATCTTCATAATTCCACATGCCCACTGACACCGGAGCCCCGCCTGGGGCAAGGAAGCGCAACGTTCCACGGGCAGACCAAGTCGATGAAGACAAAACTCTCCCCGACTATCCCTCAGCAGTCAATGATATCCTCAAGCATGATCCACATAACACTCACCCGTCCTCATCCAACACCATTTCATTGAATAATTATCTGGACCAGGCATGCCGACATTGCAAAGAGGATGAAAAACTCGCTCAGAACTCGTGCCAGTGCATCGATGCTTTGGGCGGCAAAGATCCTGATACCTCCGATCCCTTTGATGAGACCGCTGTGATACCCGAGGTTGAGGAGGGAGATGATGACCCTGATATGCCAACGGTCACAGTCAGGTCTTGCCTTGTTGGCTTAATCATGTCCATGTTTGGTGCCGCTGTCGCGCAGGTGATTTTCCCAAGCTTTTTACTGTTTCTGCAAGCCTTAGATTCTCCTTATTTGTTGCTCAAGTTTTCTCTCTTTGCCACTGTAGATCTTCATGTACAAGCCTGTGCATCTACACCCTCATCCATTGTTTATTCAGGTACGCTCCAGTTAACGTCCCCATATGTAGCGTGACCCAATGCTAATCCTTAAGAATTTAGTTGGCTTGTTTAATCCTTGGCAGAGCATTCGCTAAAATACCCGGTCCCCTCTGGTGGAATCCGGGTCCTTTGACGGTGGTAAGACTCTTTTTTTTTCAAGCCGAGCGAGGTTTGATCAATTGAGTCAAGACTGATTTCTTTTCTTCTATGTAATCTTTAGAAAGAAACTGTCTTTGCTGCCATCATGGCGACCGCTGGTGCGGCTGGTACCCCAAGCGTTGAAGTATGTGTCACATCAATGCCGTTACCGTAAATCATTAGCTCACCCAATTTTTCCTCTAGATGGTGGCGACTCAAGATTTGTTTTTCGATCGACAGTTGCCTCCCTTGATCGCTATCCTGACTATTCTGAGCAGTCAACTGATCGGTTACGGCTGGGCTGGGTAAAACACATTTTCTGGTCGGTTGTAGTCTCCCGGCGTGCACCCGACTAATGCACTCCTTTTCTTTCTGTTACTACAGGCTTCTTCGCCCATTCTTGGTTTATCCGGCCAAGACAGTATTCCCGTAAGTCGATTTTCATTCATTTTGGTCTTAGGAAGCAAGACCGTCCATAGGGTTAATTTCTATCGATTTTCAGGAGTGTATTACCATCCGTGGCGCTGTTTAAATCGCTAAGTAAATATACCGATGAGGTGGAGACACAGGTCAACTTTTTCCAAAAATCGTTTCTTTGGACCAGTGTTTGTGAGTCTTAGTCTTTCTACATTCACATGGAGTGTCATGTCTACTAATTCTCATTGATCATCGCAGACGAAGTTATTCCTACATATATTGCACCTGTCCTTCAAGCCATCAGTCCTTGGTGCTTAACATTGCCTCAAGTGCCTGCTATCACCAACATCTTTGGGGGCTCGATGGTGGCCGAAGGAATGGGAATCTTCGCCTTCTGTGCAGATTGGACGCTAATTGGTGAGTTTGTTTCTTGGTAAAATACAACTGCCGATAAAGATACCCCATCAGACTAATCGTTAATTCCGAAAAAGGTTCTCACGGCCCTTTATTCATTCCCTTGATGGCGCAGGTAAGATCAATTCTTTTTTGTCTCTTTTCTTGAAACATTCAATGATTACAAGTTTACACCACTGTCTCCATTGAAAACATACAGATCACAGAGTGGGGCGCAATCGCCTGCGCAATCTTCTTGATGGGGGCTGCATACAGATTCAACTGGTTTGGTTAGTATTGGCTTATGCTTCATTCTCATCTGCGCTAAGATTTTCCCTAAAATTTGACATATAACGGTGTCATCATCATCTACAGGCGGACCCCCTCTTCCTTTCATCTCTTATGATATATTGGACTCGCACGGAAAGCGTTACAACCTGACAGCTACCATTCACAAAAATGGAACGGAAAATGTACCGGGAGTCGAGGCTCTTGGATTACCTTTCTATGCAATCACCTATGTCATTGGGAAAACGGGGCTGTCTCTTGCTGTTACTTCTGCAATCACAAGTGCACTGGTCTGGAACTGGGAGGAGACCAAGGCAGCCTTTAGAAAAGGGGATAATCATGCGACGGAAGACCCACACCGTACAATCACCAAAAAATATCGCGAATTCCCCGAATGGTAAGTGATGAATACTGGCGCTTATTTGCGACTCTTCAGTAATATTGTTTTCTCTAGGGCCTTTGCGCTCCTGGCCGTATCATTTGTGGGGTTAGCCTTCTTATGCTCCCACCTAGGAGAATCTGGGTTGTCCGCCGTTGCGCTTATGACGGCATTCGGCATATCCGCAATCTTAAGGTAGGAAAGAAGTGATGAATTCTTGGCTAGATTTATGGTTTTCTCTATGAGTAGTTGTTGATCGATCACTGTCCACTCCAGCTTGGCCGCTGGATTCTTCCATGCAACAGTTGGGATCGGATTGCATTGTCATCGTAAGTTGTCGGATTACGTTGGTTTGCTGGAGTGTGGGCTGTAAATTTTGACGAATGGATTATCCTACCGTAGCTGTTGTACAGATGCTTGGGTTAGGACTTCAACTCCATTTTAGTCGTCGAAATGCACACGTTAATTTTTTTGAATCCACAGCGGTCTGATGTTTCCCGGAAATGCCATTGCGAACATGTGGTTCACTTTGTAAGCACTTTAGCCCTGAATGAATGGGAGAAAGAATCGTAATCTTGAAATAACGATTTCGATATTTATAATTCATAGGTTCGGAAGTACCAGCGTGGGGCAGTCAGTTCAAATGCTCCGAGATCTGAAGCTTGGGCAGTATATGCACCTCTCCTCGGTCAGTTGAATATTTACTCACTTGTATCTGGCCCAAGCATTTCCTAACACATGGTTTTTCGCCTCTGTAGGCATCGGTGGTATGTTCACAATTGGTCGGAACGTAAGTCCCTTCCAAACCATCTATCAAATCAGCTACCCGCTCACGTTAAACGCTGTTCAACAGAGTGGTGGGTGGCTTCACTCACTATTTCGTGATGGTAGGCATTATCAGCACACAACGAGATGTTCTGCTACTTCCAAATGGAAACGGAATTTTTACCGTAAGTTAATTGGCATTGTGTGAATTCACTCAAGTTGCAGGATGCCAATCATGAGGAAAGGCTGTGGGCAAGAGCTGATTTGGGGCTCTCAAATGTGATACTAGGGGATGGCTTTGAGTACTTTTGCAGCCGAATCTACGACGTTCGTCATCTCTCTTGAGTTTTTTCCGCGGCAATTTTTGCTTACCTAACCTCGCTTACAACAATTATTCGAAACACAGCTGGGGAGTCTTTAGCAGAAAGCTATATCTTTCTGGGCAAAGATATGTTAGTCTTCTTCCTTTGAACTGAAATCATTCTACTAGTTGCAAGGTAATATAATACCAAAAAAAAATCATGACCAGGAGAAATCGCTAGATGCGTTGGTTGAAAAGCCAGGCGGCTAACCTGCAAACTTCTCCTCATAGGCTATCATCCCATATTCTTTGCCAATAGGATTCCTTTTGCCGATACCTCTCTTCTTGCTGCACCGGTGGAAGCCACGTTTTGGCTTCGATAAATTCAATGTATCCTTGTTCTGCTCTGGTATGTTCGGTGCCATAGGTGGTAAGTCTTTCAAAATATATATATCTCTTCATGCGGCTTTTGCTGACATTTTTTCATAGGCGTAACTTCTGCCAGAACTGTCTCCACATTCATAGGATTTTATACCCAGTACTATATACGCAAATACCGTTTCCAATGGTACGTTTTGGTTTTCATTGGACACGTTAATTTAATATTGACTAGCTTTATTGGCATTTCTTTATCCAGGTATCAAAAGTACAAGTGCGTCCATTCTTACTACATATTGTATTTGAGAAAGCTCGTAGCTAACCCATTGGATTCTTCTTACTGAAAAGCTATATACTCAGTGCAGCGGTAGGCCATCTGTCTTCATAGTTATCCAAACCTCATGGAGGCTGACTTATTCAATCACAATCAGTTTGACGGAGGTACTCAATTTACGATGTTCATACTGACGTTAACTCTTCAAGGGGGAACTGGATTCAAGGTGGAAATGCCAACGTCAGCTCGCCACTTGCCTATCTATCCTTTCCAAAAGATTTCTGACCGCTTTCCGCTTGTTCAGTTACTTTCTCAACCCGAAAGGGGCCCGTGACTATTGCTACCTACCTTCAGCGAAGCGGTAGTCCACCAACAGAGGCTACTGCAGGGTCAATATCTTCACAATGTACACAGCATCCATTCAACCAATGGCAAAGTTTTCCCGTGGTCATATCATCTTGTAGTTTTACCCACGGCCCCATCCACCGCGCTCCAAGTCCCATTCTTTAGACTTGAAGACGTATTCAAGGAAGAATGTTAATCAGTTTCACCATTCCCTCTAGACTATTGGATCGTTGTTTTACTTATTCGGTTCTCTCAAGTTAATTCTTGAAGCTAGGGTCAACGGTGGCTAGTCACATGAGCTCCTTGGTACACACTCGGCAGGCGGCAAGCGCCCTCGCTCAAAGTGCGAACCCGAAGGAGAAGGAAGAGGAGCTCGTAGTGTATCGTGTAGACTTGGCATGAGAATATCAGGGTTCGTAGGTGTCTTTTTCTCACCCCCTATCCAGCACCAGGAAATCCCTGAGGGGAGTAGTTGGCAGGGGATGCGGAGGTCATTCAAGATCCTGAGGGCAACAGAGGGGCCGTCGTAAGGCAAGTGGAGTATTACCAGAGTTGTATTGCATGTCACGACTGGTGTGACTCAACATCACCTCCTAACTTCTCATCAGTTTTTGTCTGGTACAGGGGCATAATTTCTTCTATTGGAAAAAAACAGTTGGATAGGTTACTTGAGTATTGGAATAAGGCATAAATGTGGAGTATATTTACAAGAAGGTATCCTGAGACATGTGTGACATGCAGAGTAAATAAAGAGAATACAACAAGAGGTTCACCCAAAGTTTCTGCAGGTCTCAGTTAGTTTATTTGGTCTCATTGTGTCTGAAACAACTTTGACTTCATTTCTGGCAACCATTAAACATTTTATGAGCAGCAGGGCCCCACAAGTTGAAATCAAATAGGGTGTTGATAAAAGAATATTCTTGAGGTGAAAGGATGCCAGCCTCTGTCTCTTAGAATGTATATAGACTGAGGTTGATCATGTATTATATTCAGATTTATTTTAAGTTTGATTCTTCCACTTCATCTATTTTTCTCAGAGCATGCAACATATCATCTTGAAGAAGATGGAGCTTTATCTGAGCCATCATCATCATCATTGTTTTTGGTGATAGGTGATTTGGAGATCTTGTTTTGATGAAGCTCAATCTTACCAATCATTTCTTCAATTTATGTAATCTTACATCCTACATACTTAATTTTAGCTTGCTAATAGTCCAGAGACAACCTGACTAGAACAATAATTGATAAAAAATAATAATAAATACTAACAAACTAAATCTAAAATAAAGGGACATTATTATGCAAACAAAAATGTATAATGATAATATAAACTAACTCATAATCATAATGTATAAATGTTACAGCCTTTTTTACATAGCAACAAAGTAAATAAACAAATAAAAACAAATAAAAATTGACATCTCAGTAACTTCTGAGATAAATAAAAATATTATTCCATATTTTGAAATAAAAAGTAAAATAACCTAGGGCACCTGTCAGCCTGGGTGTGAAACTAACCATGTTAATAGGTTGTAAATAAGACAGGTTGATGATTTAAAGTGTTGGTTTGTTGGTAAATATCCTGTAAAATAGGATTATTCCTCAATCAGTAGGTCTTTTCCGGGAGGCTTGCTCTAAAAAGGATGCATCCAAATCAATACAGAGTATTAATAGGCATCCAAGGAGTTACTCACTTGGGTTTGTGGTTCTTACCCACTCAAGGTAGTTCGTGGCCAATTCTTGATGGTATAACAGTAATAAACCATAAATTATCCAGAATTGGGGTATTGGTGGAGAATGGGAACTGGAAAGGTAAATAACTCTGAGGGATGTACTGTTCTGGTGTTCTAGCATTTCTCTGGGAGATAAACAGAGGTTTAAAAGCTGTTTGTATATTCTAAGATAGCATCTTGGGGGAACTGTGATCTCTTCCATGAAAAGGAAGGTACAGGAGAGCTTCAATGGGAAAGCAGATCCTTTGTAGGATCTTTTAGTGTCTGTAATTTGATTTCTACTAAGGCTTTCTTGCTCTGTGATGCCAAGGAATAATATCCTTCTAGCTACACAAGGTGCAAGGCAAAAATAATGGATAAAAATAGGTTTTTTTGTATTTTTGTATTTTTGATCTTTTTTATTAATATTAAAAGATTAAATATTTATGGAGGGGCCAGCAAGCTGGGGTGTTTAGTTCCCTCCAAAGGTGTTTTTTCTCAAAGCAGGGGAACTGAAACCTTAAAACTGGGGCCTGCAAGTAGGGGTGTTTAGTCCCAGTGGATATAGTGGCTAAGAAAGGGCCACAACTCCTCATATAAAAAGACTTACTGTTGTATGCTTTGAGGGAAGGAGGTGGGGGAGATTTCTTGTGGTAAATTGAGCAGCTGGAAGTGGTTTGAGAGGTGGTCTGGAAGGCTAGACAGAGTTGGAGTTGAGATAAAGAGGCTTTGAGTCTTGAGGACTGATTTACTGGGCTGGACCCTAGTATGCTGGACTGGTGGAATGCTGGTTGTGAATATGATAAAGCTGGGGAATAAAAATAAAGGGGGAAGAAAGGGCCTCTGAAATGCCTTTCTGGAGCCCTGATGGCAAAACATCAAGTGTGCTTTTGGCTATAGGAACACTACAAGGAAGGAGTTATCCTTAGTAGAAATAAATGATGTGATTTGTCAAATTATTATATTTACAGGCTGTCAATAATCCATAAAGCCTGCCAATCATCTAATTAAAGCATCTGAGGGCGCTTCCAGAGCTGTTGATTTTATTTAAAACATGTATTGATCACTTGATCAATAAATATTTAAAACCAATAATCAAACTACGGTACAAATGTCTATTTCTGTTTAATTTGGTTATTTCATTACTGTAACATGAGAATGCTTGTCATAATTGCATGATGGGTGCTTTTCCAGCTCTCCATTCAATTATTTTACAAGGAAATCTCCTGGGAAAGGTGTCAGCATTTATTGTTTTTCCCGTGATTAAAAGAGCTTGTCATTTATTTCAATTTGTACAAGTTTCTTTTGAATTTTTGAAGTTATCTACTGTTTTCCTTCTCCCCTGTTTCATTATTTCATTTATTCTAATATTGGTTGACTTATAAAGTATGTATTTGTATGAGGTAACAATATTCAAATGACTCTAAACAGTGGGATATTTATGTCAAATGTTGTTTAATATTTTATTTATGTATTAAAAGGATAATTAAACAGTTTATTTAAGTTATTATCCCATGTTTTAATGAATTCTACTTACTGGAATACTCTAATATTAGGAAGTATGTTTAGCACTTAGTAGGAGTATCCTTTTAAGTTAATTTTATTGATAGTAGGAGTAAGTTTTCTGGGGCAATTTGGCTGAGGTACCCTAGGTTATTTTGATTTCTCCATCAGAATATGTAATGATATTGTAACTTATCTCATGGTTTCATGAGTTATGATTTATTTTAATATTGTTTTTATTTACACCACGGATGCACATTTACGGTTTCACTTTGAACTAACATAGAATTTTGCTTTTGTTTACCAATGGATTCAAAGATATTTCTAAGAGAAATTAAATGCCAGGTGGAATCTTGGAAGTGCAATCAAAGATTCTACCTGGAGCATTGGAAATGTGCGGTTTTACGCGGATGAGGCATCCAAATCAAAGTACATTCAAATCCAAAAATCGAATTTGAATGTACTTTGAATTGAAATGAAGGTGATCAATCAAAATTACTTTGATGTGCTATTACCATTGAAGTGATTTTGGATGAAATTCAAAGTCAATTCAAAGATCATGCTACATGAGACCAGATCTCATGTTGAGATGCTCTCCAAGCCCTGCACACTTCAACATGGCTCCTCCATGTGTGAAGTGTGAAGGAGGACAGGCAAGATGATCAGTCAAATTGCTGGAGGGGTGATTTTTAACCTGAAGAATCTTATTGATGTGAACCAAAACCAGACTAAACAACACAAGTTAGAAAAGATCAATAGAAGAAAGATTCAAAGAAACAATGAGAATAAAAAAAAGTAATCACCCGTAGAAATAAGACAATGAATTAAATAATGGGATACTGTAGATACTTAAGAATGTGAAACAATAGTGGTAGACAATGAACTAAGTAAGAAAAGTTGTTAGTCAATCCAAGGATGAGTGAATGAGGATTGGTGTTGGATCTTTCTCACCAAAGGAAGATTGCGTAGTGTTACTCTTTAGGGAATAGGAACAGGAGGATTGTTGAGGAGAAGAAGCTAGTCAAGAATAAGTTGAGTAGTTGAGTGAATTGTGATTTGAGGTTTGAATATTCAGCTAGTTGACAAGGTCAAGTAGTGATGATGGATTTGAAGCTAGTCAACAAGGTCAAGTAGTGATGAAGGATTTGAAGTAATGGAATTGGATGAGTGACACTGAAAGGAAAGAGCAGGGAAGGAATGGAAGGAAGGGAGAGATAAATGATGATTTGGGGAATTCAGAGCACAAGAGCGTGAGAGTAACTTGGAGCGCAAAAGTTGGTGCCATGAGTCACTATGCAGATTCAAAACCCCCCGCAGTTTGTTGAGAAAGGACTGTTACCAAGAAACATCTATGACAAAGTCATTCAAGCAAGTCAAAGTTGCTGGGCTTGGTGAGTGCATTGGAAAACATGTATTCAGATGGAATCAATTTGACTTCTATGTCTTGACTGGCATTGAGATCTCTTACCAATTAGTTTTGATGTCTATATGCTTTGTTTTTGAGTTTGATCCAAAGTTATTAATTTTGTTGAGTAAACCTTTGTTGTCTATGTGGAATTGAGTTTCTGGTCATATAATTCTTCCAGTAGATATTTATTCCATTGATTCTCTTGAACTCCATCAGAAAGTGCATTGAGTCTGGCCTTGCTTGATGATAGGGTAATGTTGCGTTGCTTCCTGCTGTTCCAAGCAATTGGACAAGTCTCCCAAAAAGATATTGAACCGCTATGATATAGTTGTGTTTCCAAATCATCAGCCCAAGTGGCATTGGTGTAGTGTACTAGAGAATTGGATTCATATTTTTTATCAGGTGGCAGGACAAGTTTGGTGTCAATTGTTCTCACCAAATATTTCCAGCAGTGAATGACTTGCTGCCAATTCTTTATCCCGGGAGCATTTTTCAAACTGGAGAGAATGGACACCGCCAGCAATAGATCAGGACAAGTTCTGCATGCTAGATAGTTCAATATTCCAGTGTGAGTTCTGTAGTTTATCTTCAATTTTTCACTTTCAGTTGCCTCTGTGAGCTGAATACCAACCAAAAGAGGAGTTTTTAATGTTCTACATTCTTGAATACCAGCTATCTCCAAACCCTTCTCAATAAATTTCTTCCAAGATAAGGAAACTGACAAGCCGTCTTGATGCAGTTCCATACCAAGCAGTGTATCAGGATCATGTGCAAAAGAGTTTGGAAAGCAATCTAGAAACTTTCTTTCAAAAGCGTCCACATCCCCAATCACTATTAAATCATCCACATGAAAGAACAGAAAGGATTTCTTGTCTTCATGGATGAATAGAAAAGGATTGGCTGTTGATTGTTGAAAGTTAATTTGTCTAAACCAAGTAGTTAGCGTTTCATACCAGTTGGCAAGCACTTGCTTTAGTCTGTAGAGAGATTTCTTTGATCAAAGGAATGGTGCCTTTCTGTCTGAACCTTCAGGTGTTCTGGTATATAACTCTTCTTTCAGCGGTGCAAATAAAAACACACTTTTCACATCAAATGGACAAATAGGGATTTTGTTATCAATATCAAATAAAAGACTGATCAGAAGGGATGTGAATTTTCCAGTGGGTGCAAAAGTATTGGCAAATTCTTGACCTGCTACTTGAAGAAAACCCTGAATATATAGCCTTGCCTTCTCTTGTTCCTTAGCCAAAAGAGTTTCAGGTTTTGTTTTAAATATCCAGACAGTTCGCAAGTAGGACACCGGTTCATCCCACTTATCTTCCCACACATCATTCCCTTCTATATTGTTGAGTTCCTCCTTAGCGGAAGCAGATCATCCTTCCCTTTCAGTTAATCTCATAGCTCGTTTAAATGAAGTCGGATCACTTGTTAGATAGGAGTATTTCACCAGTTTGACCTTTTTATTTCTTTCTCAAAGAGATCTAGTCGGTGGTCCAATTTCTTCTATGAAATCTTCATCTTTGTTGATCAAAGAATGATCAGCTCTTTCAACGGTTCCCAATTCAACATTTCCAAACTGCCTTTCAAGATCTGAGGAAGTCAATTGTCAGCCTGCTACTAATTCAGAGACAACCTGACCATAGCAAATTATATCAATATACAACTTATATTCTTAGTCTCAAAAGAATGCACACCTTATGTCTTTTGTTTTGAAAGAAATAATTAAAAACAAAACATATAACACAGAATCTAGTTATAACTTCTAAAGTATAAAGAAAACTTAGAATACTATTTCAGATTCTGAATCTAAACGTAAATTAACCTAGGGTAGTCAGCAAAAGTTCCCCTTAATTATTACTCCTTCATATCCCTTCACAAGGCCTTCAAGGTTTTATATGACTTAAAAGATCTACATAACCTTGAATATATGCTAGTAGACTATGTAATTAGGGTTAATAGAGCTCGGGTATGATGCATAAATAAGGTTGAAATCATGATTTCCATAGTTACATGTACCTGGCACCTGTAATAAAAGCCACAACCAACGCCGCGGCCATACTTTTCCTACTAAGGCCAAGCTAGCCCAATTGATTGGTTGTAAATAGACTACTGGTCCAAAAGGAAGGAAGAAACGAAAGTATTCACCTTTATGAGAACATTAAACCACTTTGGGCCTTTTGAAACATGTAACTAAGCCCTACCGTAACCAAACCAGTTATACAGGTAACTAGGGCTTAGTAGAAGACTAGACCAGGTAAAACAGAGCTTCTGCTTCGCCCCCAAGAGCCCAGAATGGATATATAAACAGCCCTTCCTTCCCACGAAATGATATCCCCATCTTCACTTACATTTACCAGCTTTTAACCACCATATCAACCAGTCTTATAGCCTGTTATATAGTCCAGTTTTTGCTTGTTTTATACTTGAAGTTCATCCAACAACCTTTCACCTTTATCAGCACTCATCACCAACCTGTTACCCAGTTATTTAAGCGCCTCAAGACTAGTCATACTCCTCCTGAAGTTATCTTTCTTGGAAATAAACTAGTGAGTGTTATTTCCTTATATACTTCAGTAGTATACTACTGTCTGGGCATACTCTTTTACCAAAAAGAGCAGAACCTTGGAGGGCACAATAAACCACCCCTGTAACTCAGGCCCCTCCCTTAATAAAAACTTTATTGTTTTTATTAAAACCTTTTCTTTTAAATCAACCATTACCCATTTCCCCTTGACACATACCCTTGTGTTACCACCTGTTTTGTACTTGCACCCAGTGTAGCTAGAAAGATTCCAGTCTTTGGCATCACTGAGACTGAAATCAATTGTTCTTCTTGATGATTGTCACCAACAAAAAATTCTACATCATCCAAACAAGTATTGTTAGTCGGTACACCATTCAGAAAATTTACATGTTTGGTGCCAATGATTCTTCCATTGTTGGCATAAATTCTATGTGAGATAAGCTCATTTTTTAATCCAATTAACAATCCGAGCTCGCCTTTGGGCATAAGTTTTGTGTTGACTAATTCAGGTTGTATAAGATAAGATACCCTGTTGCCTATAGGTTTGAAGAAGCTGAGAGGTACAGATTGGCCCTTGAAGAGTTCATAGGGCAACAGTTTTGACCAATGTGCAGGAATTTGGTTTTAGGTCAACACACTTGTTCTGACAATCTCCGACCATAGTCTTTGATTATCCTTAAAGATAGCTTGGACTGAATCAAGTATTGTTTGATTAAACCTCTCCGCTAGGCCATTTTGTTGAGGTGTATATGCATCAGATTGACAAGCTCAAATCAGGTGTTTGTTGCAAAAATTGATGAGGTGAGTATTCACAAATTTGGTTCCTCTGTCTGAGTGAATAATATTGAACAAGTGAAAAGAAAGGTTATGTACTGTGGGACTTGAACCCTCAACCTCAGAATTCATGAGTGATGCTCTAACCATTGAGCTAAGTACGCATTGCCTAATGTTGAATACATTGTGATGTGTATGCTTGTGTGATGATGTATTGCCTCCAATGCTGGTATGAAGTCTCACATGGATGTGTTAGCAATGTGTATCAAGCAGTTCCTAGTTTGACACTTCAACAAATAACAGTAGGATAATAACCCAATTTGTTCGCCTCCAGTCCTACAGCAAGAGCTAAAGTATCAGCTACATTGCTTTTCTGTTTGATTGGAATGGCCAAACAGAAGCGTGTACAGCTATCCACAATGGTAAGGAAGTATTTATTTACTTCAAAAGACATAGGATAAATGGGTCTGACCAAATCAAGATGAATTTCTTCAAAAGGTTTGGAGGCACGCAAGTGTCAAGTATGAAACAAAGCTTGAGTGACTTTTGATACAGCACAGGCCTCACAACGTCATATCCTTGATGGGTATTCCTAGTCTTTGACAAATTTGATGATAACTGACATGACCAAGTGATTTGTGTAAAGATTCACTGGCAGAAATGAGACTTCAATGTGGCATGTTGTTGAACTCTATTGTGGGAAGATTGGCAATGTAATTTACATTTATAGCAATGAAGGAGTTGAGGTATGAAAACAATCTTCTTTGAAGGTAACATGGTATCCTTCAAGAACAAGGCATCTAACCAATAGAAGATTCACAGCCAGATTGGGAACATAGAGAACGTTGTTGAATACAAAGTCTCCCGATTCATTGGATAATCGGATTGATCCTTTTCCTTGTAATTTCAATGATTCTGCTCCGGAACTGGTGCAAAGTATCCTGTCTTCTTTATGATTAAAGTCAAAGAATAGGTTTTTATTTGGAGTCATATGAGCTGATGAACCAGAGTCAAGGATGAATAGAGGGGAGTATGGATTGAGAAGATCAAAAGGAGCTAACAATATTCTTGGATTGATTATTGAAGTGCTTTGCATGCAGATGAGGATAAAGCATCCAATACTTTGCTTTGGGGTGCATAGCATCAGTGTTGTGTGCATTGGGTTTGCATCTCTTTGAGTTGGAATCTGTGAACTAGGAGACTTGTTGAGAGGAGGATGGATGGGCCATGGCTTTGACTGCTTGACATATAGCATACATTTGAAGATGGTTGAGGACCAACTGAGGAGTCATCTGAAATCCAGAGTGAGTGATGGCAGTAGCCAATTGATTATAATCAGGAGTTTTTGGGAGCTTTTTAAGAATTTCGCAAGCAATCATGACCACACCGTGAGTGTAATCAAAATTGTGTAGTTGTTCAAGAGCCAATTTTATCCTTGTGATAGAACCGGTTATGTTGGTATCATCAAAGGTCAGGTATGAGAAATGATTCCATACCCTGGATTGGTTAGCCAAGTGAGTAGAGGCAAAAAAATTGGTAACCGCCTTCCATATCATAATGGCATCTTTGGAGTTGGAGTAGTTCAAGAGGTTGGATTTTACGGTTGCACTCATTTTTGCAGAGAGAATGACCTAAACATGTTTTTCTTGAGAGATTGTGTCAGCTTGCTACTAGTTCAGAGACAACCTGACTAGAACAATACCAATAATAATAAATTAATTAATAAAAATACATATGAAAGAGACATTATTACACAAGTAATAATGTAACATAAATTGTAATAAAAATAAGAAAAAGATAAAATTTTAGAATATAAACATTATTACATAGTAATAATGTAATAAACAAATATAATAAATTAATTAATAATAAAATAAGTAATAACTCATTGACCTTTGAGATAAGTGAGAATATTATTTCATATTCTGAAAGAGCAAGTAAAATGACCTAGGGTACCTCAGCCAAAGTATCTTAGAAAACTTACTCCTTCTAATAATAGAATTAACTCAAAGAATACTCCTACTAAGCACTAAAAATACTTACTAGGTATAAAAATATGTAATATGGAAGTATTATAGTAAACAGAAATCCTTAAAGTATGGGATAATTACTTAAATAAACTATGTAATTATCCTTTAAACACATAAATAAAATATTAAATAACATTTGACTAAAATATCACGCTGTTTTATAGTCTTTGTATTATTATTAACTTCTACAAATACATACTGTCTACGTTAAATAATATAATAATACATGACAGGAACGAAACAGGGGAGAAGGAAAACATTAGAATACTTCAAACAAGCCTAAAGGAACCTGTACAATTAAAATAAATGACAAGCTCCTTTAATCACAGGAAAAGAACAAATGCTGACACTTTTCCCAGGATGTTTGCTTGTCAAATAATTGAATGGAGAGCTGTGAAAGCCCCCATCATGCAAGTATGACAAGAACTCTCATGGTATAGAAATTTACATATGAAATAACCAAATTAAATACAAATAAGCTTCTGTACTGTAATTTGATTATTTGTTTTAATTACTTGTTGATCAAATGATCAATACATGTTGTAAATCAAACTAAGAGCTCTTGAAGCGCCCTCAGATTATTTCATTAGATGATTGACAGGCTGTATTGATAATTGTCAGCCTGTACATGTAATAATTTGATAAATTACATCATTTATTTCTACTAAAGATAACTCCTTCCTTGTAGTGTTCCCATAGCCAAAATAACACTTGATGTTTTGCCATCAGGGCTCCAGAAAGGCATTTAAGAGGCCCTTTCTTCCCCCTGTATTTTGATTCCCCAGCTTTATCATATTTACAACCAGTGTTCCATCAGTCCACCATACTAGTGTCCTGCCCAGTAAATCAGTCTTCAAGACTTCAAAGCCTCTTGTCCTCACTTCAACTCTGTCCAGCCTGCCAGCCCAACTTTCCAACCGCTTCCAGCTGCTCAGTTTACCATAAGAATGTCCCCCACCTCCTTCCCTCAAAGGAAACTACAGTAAGTCTTTTTACATTAGGAGTTGTGGCCCTTTCTTAGTGTTATGGTCTGATCTGGGGAGAGGAAGGCAATGGGGTTCTGGGGGTTCTGGGGTTCGGGATCCTATAATGTAGATTGCAGGATGAGGAAGGGATGTGGATCCTCGTCCTGGTAGACTATATAGTGGCCTATCTGTGACATGTACGTGATAGACTATTTACATGCGGTGCGGGCTTTGGTGCGGGCGGGCCTGCGATATGGCTCATGACATTATCCCCCCTTTAATGAATACTCCTCCACTCGTTTTCCAATAGAAATAATAAAACCGAAAAAAAATTCCACCTCTTATCAATCCCATCCCTCACTTCCTTCTCCGCGTCCGCCGATGAGTAGTTGTTGCGTCCGGAAATCTTGAGTTGAATTCCGCTACTAATTCCCCGCAATTTTTCAAGTTTTCCGTCGGTTCCCATGAGTTCTCTTCTGTTCCGAATCCCTTCCAGCTTACCAGGTATTGGGTCTTCCCGTTTCGCCTTCTACCGTCCAGTACCTCTTCGACTTCCCACTCGTCCCCGCCGTCCGTTGTAATTGGTTCCGGGTCCTCCTTCCGTCGTTCCGTAATTTTGTCGGGTCTGTGTTTGCGGAGTATTGACACGTGAAATACTGGGTGTACCCCCCACATAGACATTGGGAGTGTTAGCTTATACGCGGATTTTGAGATTCTATTACAGATAGAGAAAGGTCCCAGCCATCTATGATCTAATTTTGGGCTAGGGCGGGTTGTCGAGATGTTGCGTCCGTCCAGCCATACTTCGTCTCCTACCTCCCATTCCGGTGTTCCCCTTGTCTTCCTGTCAAATTGGTCCTTCATTGTTTCTTGTGCCTCCTCCAAACAGTGCTTGAGTTCCCCTTGGATTTCCGCAAGTCGGCGGAGTCGGTCTTCTACTGCGGGGATGCATTGTTCCGATGAGGGGGTTCCGCTGTATGCCGGGTTGAATCCGTAGTTGGCCTTGAATGGGGAAACTCCTGTCGACGTGTGGTCGTTATTGTTGTAAGCAAATTCGGCCATCGGGAGGAGCGGGGCCCAGTCGTCCTGTCGATAGCAAACAAAGTGCCGCAGGTATTGCTCGACTGCTTTGTTGGCTATTTCGGATTGTCCGTCTGTTCTCGGGTGGTACACTGTGGATGGCTGTAGTCTAATACCCATACGGGAGCTCAATTCACGTGTGATTTGGGATATGAAAATACTTCCTCGGTCCGAGACAATTGTCTTGGGGGTTCCGTGGAGTTTCCATACATGTTCCGCCATCAGTTCCGCTAGTTGTTCCGCATTCATGGTTTTCTTGCATGGGATGAAGTGGGCCATCTTGGTCAGTCGGTCTACTACTGTTAGTATGCTGTCACTCAAGCGGGATTCAGGGAGATCAGTGATCAAATCATAGCTAATGTCTGTCCATGGGCCTGCGGGGATCGGGAGGGGTTCCAATGTTCCAAACGGCCGTTGGGTGCTAGATTTGACTCTTTGGCATGAATCACAGCCGTCTACGTACTGGTTAATAAACCTCTTCATTCCGTTCCACACAAAACTTCTTCGTACCAATGCTAATGTGCGGGATCTGCCTGGGTGTCCTGCGGACTTGGTGTCATGTCGGCTTTTGAGGATTATCGTCCGCAATGCCGAGTCCGCTGGTACTACCATCCGTCCCTTGTCATAGAGTACCCCGTCGGCTTCTGCATACCTGTTGTGGTCCCCTGTTGGTTTCTGTAACAACTTAATCCACGCAGTCAATTTTGGGTCAAGCGGGGTCAGTTCTCTAATCCTGGCAATGATCTCAGCGTCAGATAATGATAGATCGTCCTTTCCCGTGTCTTCCAAATCAGTCCCCATCACGTCGACCTCAAACCAATGTTCCCCGTCTTCCATCTTGATCGATTCTTCCAAAAACCAGCTGTCCAATTCCGCACCTTCCGCAACTTCTCCGAACGTCCGCTCCGTGATGTTACCTGGTTTCAAAAGTTGACCAAAAGTCAGCTTTTCTCCTGGTGCGGGGGCGAGGTCCGGTCTGCGGGATAGGGCGTCTGGTTTCATCGATTGGCGTCCTGGTCGGAATATGATCTCAAAGTCGAAACATCCCATGGTTTCTGCCCATCTTGCCTGTCTTCTGGTGAGCTGCTTGGTCGTCATAAAGCTTTCCAAGTTACGGTGATCGGTGTACACGATTGCCGTCAGTCGGTGCGGGTTCCCTTCCAGGTATTGCCGCCATTCTTTGAAGGCAGCCACAATAGCAAGCAACTCTTTGTCGAAAATTTCATAGTTGCGTTCCGCCTGTACTAGCGATTGGGACAGGTAAGCTACAGGGTGAAGTTCCTCATCCTTGGTGCAGACCTGCGACAACACTGCGCCAAGCGCGAAGTCGGAGCAATCACATTCGAGGACAAACGGTTTGTACGGGTCTGCAATTTTCAGGATCGGAGCGGATGTGAAGGCGGATTTGAGGGATTCAAATGCGGAGTTGCACTTGACGTCCCACACGAATGGGGTTTCTACTCTTGTCAGGTTATGGAGTGGTCTAGTCTTTCCTGAGAAGTGGTCGATGAATCGTTGGTAAAAATTGGCGAATCCGATGAACCGCTGGAGTTCGGTGACGTTCTTTGGTGCGGGCCAGTCGGTTACTGCTCGTACTTTTGCGGGGTCCATTCTAATCCGATTGCATGATATCAACAGTCCGAGGTATTCTACTTCTGGCCTCGAAAACTCGCACTTTTCGGGTTTCAACCACAATTGGTGTTTGCTCAGTGTGTCCAGGATACTGTCCACCGCTTCCGCATGGTCCGACCCTTTCCGCGTGTAGATCATAATGTCATCTAGGTAGGCAGCGGCGTCTTTCCCAATTCGTCCGAGGAGGATGTCTTGCATGAAGTATTGGAAGTATTCTGGCGCTCCCGTGGGACCAAAGGGCATGGTAAGCGGGGCAAATTGACCTGCCCTGCAGATGAAAGCCAGCTTATCTTTGTCGCCTTCCGCAACTCTGAGGTTTCCATATGCGTTGCGGAGGTCAAGCTTCGTGAATGTGTCCGCATCCAAAAGGCTGTCAACCAGGTCCATCGTCAGTGGGAGCGGGTACTTGTTCTTCACCGTTACCGCGTTCAGTCTCCTGTAGTCAAAACAGGGCCGTAGATTTCCGTCTTTCTTCCCGGTGAAAAGTACTGGTGCCGCCCACGGGGATGTGGTCCTCCGGATAGTCCCGCTGGTCAGTCCTTCGTCAATCATAATATCGAGTGCCTGATTCTCTGCTGGGGATAGCGGGATGATTCTTCCGGCCTGTGGGGTGGCTCCTGGGATCAGATCTACGCGGAAGTCATACTTTCTTCGCGGGGGAAGTCGCATGGCGCTTGATTTCCGGAACATGTCAAGGTGTCGGTGGTAGTACCGCGGTACTAGTTCTTCCGCGGTCCGCTCCGCAGTCGTGGCTTTCCCTTTTGCTGCCAATCGGGCCGATGTCGACCACGATGTTTTGGCCGTGCTGATCACTGCAGGGGTATGTCCTAGGGGGGAAAGAGGCTTGCCAGCTGTTTCGGGATTTAAAAGCGGGGGAGATCTATCAGACTCACATTGCGGGGGTGTTATTGTGCTAACAGCACACACCCCCTCGTCACTAATCCTAGCTTTCCCCATGGGCCTATAGACCGTATGCGGGGATGTTGGCGGAGAGGACGATACTGCCTTGGCAGTAGCAATAATTTCATCGGGTACCTGGTCAGAGTGTCGAGTATTGGGGTTCCTGGCGGGGCTTGCGAGTCTATCTACAAGGCGTACAAGCTTGCCAGCTGTTTCGGGCAGTAAAGTATGGGGTGGGGGGTTGTCAAACTCACATTGCGGGGGTGTTATTGTGCTGTAAGCACACACCCCCTCGTCACTAATCCTAGCTTTCCCCATGGGCCTTTCGACCTTCTGCGGGGATGTTGGCGGATAGGACGATACTGCTTCGGCAGTAGCAATGGTTTTGTCGGGTACGGTTTCATCGGTTACGTGGACGGGGGGTGTCGGGTCTCGGGGTTCCATACGGGGTTCGGAGGGCTATCTACAGGGTGTACAAGCTTGCCAGCCGTTTCAGGAAACATGGAAGGGTTTGGGATATCGGACTCACATTGCGGGGGCGTAATCGTGTTCAAAACACACACCCCCTCGTCAATTTTCCTAGCTTTCCCCGACTCTCCAGTTGGGGTGTTTTTCGGAATAGACGAAACCGCCGAAGCGGTCGCAATGTCGGGGGTCCATAGGGTACGGTTTGTCCAATCAATTCGGTGTCCGTATCGGCGGATCCAGGGCATCCCTAGGATCCCATCGTACGAGTCTTTCAGTCGTGTGATGATGAATCGGGACGGGTGGGGTTCGTTGTTCAAGGTGAGGTCAATCTCATGGGTTGCTCTGCTTGCGGACCCGTCAAATCCAAAGACGGTCCGTCCCGAGGCCGAAGCGGCCTCAAGCAGTCCCCATCGGGATGCATACAATTCACTCAGAACGTCGTGGGTCGCTCCGGAGTCTATGAGAAATGATAGGGGAGGATAGGGGTTTTGGGGCGTGTCTCTGGGAGTTGTGATGGTGCATGAAAGGAAACATCGGGGATCAATTTCATTTACATGTAATGTCTGACTAGCACCAATACTACATGACAACTCCGCTACGCTCGGGAAGGGCACAACCTTCATTCCCGAGCGTCTCCATTTTTTGACTTGTCGGCCCGCCCCTTGCCCGCCTTATCCGTCTGTCCTTCCGCTTTAAGCGTCGCCAATCCGTCGGCCAGCTGTCGGATCTGGTCCTCAAGTGCTGAGACTGATGCGGGTGTCCGTCCTTTCCCCTTCTTGTTCGGGCACTCTCGGGATATGTGTCCCCTTGTCCCGCAGCGGAAGCAAAGTCCCTCTCGCATCATGCGGGACTTCTCGTTGTCGGACAGTCGGCCGTTGATTGCCGATGTGTCCATGGCGTCGGGATCCGGTTGGGTCTTCGCAAATCCAGCGGTCGTCTCTGCTCCGTGCATTTCGGAGTCGAGCTCCATCGCTAAACTCGCTGCCTCGTTGACGGTGGCAAAGGTGGTGCGGGCCAATACTAGTGCCGTCCGGATGTCCCGTTTTAATCCCTGTCGGTATTGGCTGATGAGGGTCGGGACCTCCCATCCGGTGGCGGTGGCGTGGGTGAGGAATGCGTGGGTGTAGTCGGCCACTGTCTTTGTCTGTTGTAGTGCTCGTAGCGCTTGTTCCGCCTTTCCTTTCTTTTCGGAGTCAAAATACATCGCTCCAAAGTCCTTCGTCCACCCGGCGTACGAAAATTCCGCTCCTTCTGTGACTAGGTCTATGTATGGAGCGGACCATACGGCGGCGGGTCCGGTGAGGTAGGACGCAGCAAACAGTAGCTTAGTCCGGTCATCCGGGAACATGGCGCTGTTGACCGACGTATAAATCGCCACTTGGCGGGCGAACGTTTCCGCCTTCGTTCCGCGTTCGCCATCGAACTTATCGGGACATGCGATCTTTGGTCCGCGGGTCGGGGTGGTGGTGGTTGGTTGGGATTGTTGGTCCCGTTGTGTTTCGGCCGCTCTTCGGCGGGATCGTTCGTTTTCTCTAGCTTGAGTCATGTCCTCAAGCTGTCGTTGTAGTTGTCCTACTTCATCCATCTTTTGGGTGCGGGTGATGTCGGAGTCGTTTGATTCGGTTTCTGTTTGTCGGGTTCGTTCAGGTTTCTGGGTGTCGGTTTCTTGCCTTTGTCTCCGTAGTGTTAGATCCTGCAATATGTTATGGTCTGATCTGGGGAGAGGAAGGCAATGGGGTTCTGGGGGTTCTGGGGTTCGGGATCCTATAATGTAGATTGCAGGATGAGGAAGGGATGTGGATCCTCGTCCTGGTAGACTATATAGTGGCCTATCTGTGACATGTACGTGATAGACTATTTACATGCGGTGCGGGCTTTGGTGCGGGCGGGCCTGCGATATGGCTCATGACACTTAGCCACTATTTCACTGGGACTAAACACCCCTGCTTGCAGGCCCCAGTTTTAAAGGTTCAGTTCCCCTGCTTTGAGCACAAACACCTTTGGAGGGAACTAAAAACCCCAGCTTGCTGGCCCCTCAATAAAATATATATCTTTTAACATTAATATAAAAGATTAAAATCCCCAAAAATACCTATTTTTATCCAATATTTTTGCCTTGCACCTTGTGTAGCTAGAAGGATGTCCTTGGCATCACAGAGAGTGAAAGATTGACAGATTTCCTTTGTTTGAGACAAACACTTCTTTGAGATCCAATATATCAAAGTAGTTGACCACATTTAGACGCCAGAGGGAGAAGTTATCTAGTGTAAGTATTGGGATTCCACTAATAGCAGTTTTCAGGATGACTGCTTTGAGTTATCCATTGTATCCATATTTAAGGCAGGATTCTGGTTTGGTTTCTCTTCAAAAGGTAAATTGGAGGTTGAGTTGGTCATAAACAATTGCCAAGCGTTGATTTTGACTGTTATTCGTGTTTAACCTGAAGAATTTTATTGATGTAAACCAAAACCAGACTCAACAACACAAGTTAGAAAAGATCAATAGAAGAAAGATTTAAAGAAAAAATGAGAATAGAGAATAGTAATCACCCCTAAGACAATAATACAATGAATTGAATAATGGGATACTTTAGATACTTAAGAATGTGAAACAATAGTGGTAGACAATGAACTAAGTAAGAAAAGTTGTTAGTCAATCCAAGAATGAGTGAATGAGGATTGGTGTTGGTTCTTTCTCACCAAAGGAAGATTGTGTAGTGTTACTCTTTAGGGAATAGGAACAGCAGGATTTTTGAGGAGAAGAAGCTAGTCAAGACTAAGTTGAGTAGTTGAGTGAATTGTGATTTGAGGTTTGAATATTCAGCTAGTTGACAAGGTCAAGTAGTGATGATGGATTTGAAGCTAGTCAACAAGGCCAAGTAGTGATGAAGGATTTGAAGTAATGGAATTGGATGAGTGACACTGAAAGGAAAGAGCAGGGAAGGATGGGAAGCAAGGGAGAGATAAATGATGATTTGGTGAATTCAGAGCACAAGAGCGTTGTGAGAACTCCTTTTGGGACGGGTGGCAGTTCTGCGAGGGGGAAATACCAGTAATAATATTCAAAATATGTAAGAAGATATTACAACTGCTACGGGTGGTTTGAAAGACCTGCCCCTCTATGATACTACACAAGAGCTATCACAACAAATTTATTTATTTTTTATTTGTTGTGGCAAACTAATGATAGAGAAAACTTATGTGTAGCAGTCTCTATCAGACCTAGATCAAACTTGAATTCAGTGGAAATGGGTTTGGTGGAATTTGTGTGGGCAATAGAGCCGGGGTGGTTTACAACAGGCTTGAGTCAGATGATGGAAATAAGTCTTAAAGTAAATATCTTTTATGTGTTTTTTTTTGTATATGTATATTTGTAATTGAAGTGTAGATAAACTAGTAAAAAGAATTCTTGATGGAACTGATGTTATATGTGAACTATTCAAAGTGTAGTTGCCCTCTTCCTTAACCTTCAGTTAAGAGCACAATGGGTTAAAGTCAATTTTACTTGTTAAGAGCACAAATGGTGATGTTAGCTACTGGACTACTTATATATCCTCTGAGGTATGAAAGATTTTTGATGGGTCACTTGATTGAGATCACACTGTGGGATTTACCTGGATTTGTGATGGAAACTCTGAATGAGATGTGTGTTCTGCTTAGGATTCCTCCTCTGGCATGCTGAAACTGAGGAGAGAAAAACTCCTCCTTTTATAGTAAAACGTGAGGGATTTCTGCTGGTGTGACTGCCATAGAGGTGCTCATATTATGGTGGTGGTAAGGGTATCCATGTGGTGGTTGTGGTATCCATGTGGTGGTGGTATCCATGTGGTGGTGGTATCCATGTGGTGGTGGTATCCATTTAATATACTACAACTATGCACTTGAATCTAATTCTATACTATGTACTATCAATATATATTCCTAAAGTCTGAAATAACAGTTTAATCCAGATATCTTTTAAATGAGGGGAGCTAGCCTAGTGGTTCCAGTGAGTGACTAGGGGTTAAATGACCTGTAAAACCTAATTATGCAATAATACATCTAGAAATATGTCTCCTTCTCAATAGTAAACTGTGACTCTATGTGATTTGATGCTTGGAACACATTTGGCACACCACAGCGTGAGAGGAAATTGGAGCGCAAAAGTTGGTGCCATGAGTCACTACGCAGATTCAACAGGTGACTTATCCCCTCCAGTGGTGACTGATCACCACTGCAGGGGTGAATGATCACCACTGAAAGGATGATCAGCTGGAGGGGTGATCAGTCACCCTTCAAGCTGATCAGAGGCGTGATCAGCTGGATGGGTGATCAGCTGGAAGGGTGATCAGTCACCCTTCCAGCTGATCAGAGGTGTAGTCAGCTGGAGTGGTGAGGAATAAAAGGACTGCTGAGTTGCAGTCCTTTTATCCCAATCCCCATCAGCCACCCTTCCCATAGTACTTCCCATACTCCATCCTGTTGTTAAATCCATAGAAGGTCCCACACACATCCTCTTTACATACAATACACAACCTCCACCATGTCTTCATCCAAGCTTTTCAACATTTATCATCCTGGACTCAGAACAACATCATCAGCCTCCTCCTAGTGATCACACCAAAATCTCCACCATCACTATGCGTGTGCAGACTATAACATGCAGGTTTTTCCGCTTCAAGGCCAAGGTTTTCAGCCATCTCAATTCTGTGCACTCTGATTGCAAATTTGGGGGACTCCTCAAGTATGAAGATGCTCTTGGCCACATAAGTTTAATTGGATGCATCCAAAGGGGGGATAACTACAACCTCTACCCTCTTCCTTCAAAGTAGAGGCAATTCCGGAACCTCTTGGGGAAATTACCAACCCAGAGAGACGTTGTGGCTCTGTTGCGCCTGAATTTTTCTTGGAAATATATAGAATCAAAACCTCAGGAGAAGGTTTGTTTTTTGATTATATTTCTGGACATTTTACTTTTTAGCTGATGTCATTTGTTTTATAGGAAATTCCCAGATGAAGCACCACAGGTTCTGTTTTTAGTGACGCCCCATGGCCTTCATCATAAAAAACCCCTAGGATATCAGCCTCACTTTTTCCTCTGGAATGATCAGTTGTCTACTTCAAATATTGGTGTATCTCAATTGTTTTGCATCCTTTTATTTTTTTATCAAGATGTGATCCCATTGGCCACGATATTTATATTGAAAAGGGAAATGCATCTGAGATATATACAAACTGTTGTGACATTTTTGCATCCTTTTGTTTTTATGTCAAGAGGATATGTACAAACTGTTGTGATTTTTTGGAATCCTTTTGTTTTTCTGTCAAAAGGTATTCCTTTAGAAATTCTGAAATAAATTGATTATAATTGGAACACAATATTTAGAATGAATTCATGAAAAACTTGGTCCAGGAAACTTTTTCACAAAGATGAACATTGTCCTAGTAAATATTTCCAACCTGACTGGTCAGAGATATAAAAGTGAAATTAACATGACTGGGTTTGATTACTGAGATCATCTTCATAGCTTTCTTCCTGCCACTTTTGAAGGCCAGTGTGTAAGGCCTGCATCATTTGGCCCTCTGTGATATCTTTAGGCTTCAAGCCTGATTCATTTTGATGTAATGCATTCAATAGATAACTGTTATGGTTAGTGTGTTGTATGTGATGACACATGTATTTCCCTTCATGGTGTGGGTTTACTTGAACCAATGCTTCAAACACAGAACATCCTCCATCAAAGCAGTTGTGCTGGATGTTGAGGCAACACTTTATGAACTGACAAAATTTATTTGGAATTTCAAAAAGAATTTGATGATTCCAAGTCAATAATCCTTTTCAGAAGTTTCAAGATGAATCTAATTACTTACATGGATGGGAACTATCATTGAAGAGGTCCTTTTCTCTAATGTTGGCATTTGGGTATGAGTATTTATGTGACCTTTCCAACATTCCAACATAATATTTGTTACCAGGTGTGACCTCCCAGAGTGATTGTACACATGCAATTATATTTCCCCGGTTGGGAAGCCCTTTCTCCTGTTTTTAAGGTATTTGAGAATCATAAATATCAAGAACTTTAGTGTGAGTAATAACTGTAAATGGGAAGTCATTTCCATAGTGTTTTGGATCACCAAATAAAACATGCCTGTACAATTTTTTTCTTGTGTATTAAACTTAATGGCTTCCACTTTCCTAATAATGTGGTTTGGTTAACTTGAACTGATACTTGCTGGTATTATTTAAATTTGGAATTTTGTAAGCATGGGAAGAAACTCATGATTTTGGTTAATGAGGAGCTGTAACCAAAAGATTTTTGAACAAGTTTCATTTTTATCAAACACATTGGTAACCGCTGAAGATGCTTGAAAGTAATCTCCTCCTTTATGTCAGACTTTGAATCTGGCTGCTAGCGGCTTCGTAGCTTAGTGGTAGAGTAGGCTCCTAGAGTTAGCCTTGCCCGGGTTTGAGTCCCGGTGGAGCCATTTTGTTTCTGACAGATTTACAGTCTTGAGCTCAAGAGCCGTGTGTACCTGCAGGAGAATGAGCACACCGGTGGGGTCTGGAGCCAAAGAGCATCCAGATTCCGGCAGCATGTCAGACTTTGAATCTGGCTGCTAGCGGCTTCGTAGCTTAGTGGTAGAGTAGGCTCCTAGAGTTAGCCTTGCCTGGGTTCGAGTCCCGGTGGAGCCATTTCTTTTCTGACACTTTAGTGTCATATAGATAGGCACCAGAGAATCATAGCTTCTGTATTTGATAGTTAGCAAAAGAGTGGGCAAAATCACAGCTGGGTTCCTGGCGATTGGAATGAATTGATGCTGTTCTAACTATTCCATTGTAGCTCTCAAATCTTTCAGTGGAAAACAGACTAGCAGGACCAAACCATCTGATGGATTGAGGTAAGTGTAGCAGCATATGGACTTTGGGTTTATTTGACCATTGGCCTGAAATTTTGGAAATGTGGTATGTGAACTCCCTTATAAAAGCTTCCAGTTTTTGAATGTGGGTCTCAAGTTCAGGAATGCAAGTCTGAAATGCCAAGCTGGATAAGTAGCACATTGAAAACCAGAGAGATTTCATGTCTTCTGACATGAGTGGAAAAAAAAAATGGAGGCACCTGTAATATTGTACAAAAATCTTTACCAATAAAGGACCCATGGTGTGACATCATGTAACTTGCTTGAATTGGTGGAATGTTGAGTCCATCAGTATTGAATGATTTCAAGCTTGCCTCCACTTTCTTTAGCTTATTCTTGGGGAGTCTATTTTTCATGAAGTCTGTAACTACATACTTCACTGACCCGAGGAGTATTACATGTAATATCTCCACTGGTGTGTCATTACAGCAATAAAATGAGGTTAGTTCCAAAAATGAGTTGAATATTCTTGGTTGTGAAACATTTGCAAGTTCAGTAATGCAAATTCTTTCATGTGAATGTTTGGTCTGCAATTCAATCAATTTATGGGTTATTTGGTCCTTAAATCCATACTCTGCAGTTTTCAAATTGAATTCATTCTTGGTCTTTTGATCAATTATGTCCCAGAGCTCATGTGGAAAAGTCCTTTTTTCTTGCCACTTTCTAGCCACTGGAAATTGAGGAATCCCAAAGAAAGATCTGAGGAATTCCAATGAGCACCGGTGATCTTTGGACTTTGCACTAAGTTGACAATTTTGGCATGGATTGTTGGCTTTCCCTGGGTTCATGGGGGTATTTGTGATTTCAGCTGCCATGGGAGAGTGATCGGCCAAGAGAGCAAGTGGTATAATCATAAAGAAAACTTCCTCTTTCAAGCCTGCATCATATGCAACACTCCCATCGTTGGCCAATTTACTTGAATAGAAAGTCAGAAATTACTATTTGATATTCATTCAAGATATATGTTAAACTCACTTGATCTCTGCAACAATTGGCTCACCAATCTCCAATGCAGATACCACATTAGATGTTGCAATAAAATGACAATTATATTCCATATGGGTCATTTCTGGTGGCAGTCCACCCAATGTGAATTACTATGAAATATGCTGATTCCACCTTTTTGATTGGTTACCTGATGTGTCATCTGAATAGAGAGTGATAGGCACATGCCTAATTATCTTTTTGAAATCCCTATTCCTTCTGGATTGGGTACAGGAAATGGGGCAGAACCACCAGATTCTGGCAGATGAAGAAACCTGTAAGTATCCATTGCTTGGGATGTGGGCTAAAGCAGAATTATACTTACCCCATATCTTATAGTTACACTTTGACATCAATAGGGAGCCATCTGTCTGATGGATTTCTGAGTGTATCTTGTTGAAATTTCTCACAGGAATATCAAGTAGGTCGTGGTCAGTGTACTTGATATTTCCTCTTATATAGAAAATCATTTTTCCATGCTGGTCAGGTCTAGTAAGTTTGGCCACAATACAATTTCAATATATTTCATTTTCAAGCTCATATAAGAATATTGGGACCACAACGTAATTATCCGGCACTCCCTTGAGTGTGATAGGTTCAAAAATGTTGTAGCATTTCCCAAACATTGGAGCCATTTGCACCCAGTGTTCAGGTTCCAGATTTTCTTTCCATTTGACACTCAGATAAAGAGCTCTAATGTATTTGCCTTTTGGATCATGTGGGTAGAAATTCATGTGTGGGTGGACTGTTGGATTTGCTAATTCCTGCCAAGTTTGAAGTGCATGTAAAGTAAGTTTGATTTATTTTTTCATTGGATGAGTTTCAGTCGCCTAGATGTGCAATTATGTCTTTCAAACTTGGATAGTAGCAATTATTATTAAATACTGATACATTCTGAATTATTTTTATACCCAACATGTTCCTAATCTTTTCCTGATTTCTCTTTATAATTTCCCAATGGGGAAGATTGATGTGACAGAGGGAAAGAATCACATGCAGCTGGTGGTACATGTTTCTGGACAAAAGATTGTGAAGGTGCATGAGAGATGAAATTAGGTACTGTATTCATGTTTATTCAAATCAGCTATTAAATACAATTTGTGAATAATTCCAAAGATATCACTAACCTATTTGCTTCTGAAGGGAAACCACTGTGCATTGTTAAACCCTCCACTTAAAATTTCTGTGGATGTATTTTCATAATTGGGCTGTAATGTTTCCTCATCCATCATCCCAGCAGCCAGTTCAGATGAAATCCACTCCTGCATTCCTGCTGCGCCATCATTGACCTCAATTTCAGTATTTAATCCAAAACCTTTCAAGACTACACATCTGCTAGAGCGCGCAAGCAAGTAAAACGGGTTTACCCAAACCAATATAGTGAGCACGGTCCCAGACTGCTCCTGTTCAGACCAAGCATATGCATGAGTATTTAGACCATGCATATGCATGAGTACCCATAAAAGGTTGCAAGCAAGTGCTTATCTTGAGTTCCCCTTCCCAGGACAAACCAAGTCAAACCTTGACAAGAAACCCTAACAAACAAACAAAGCAGGCAACCGGAAATGTAAGTCACACTAATCTCTTGTGTGATGCTGAGGCAACAACTGATAATGTTTTCCATTATACAGCACCAATCCCAGCACCAACAAGAATCCAGGCCAACCCGGCTCCAGCCTCAGTTATAGAACTACTCAACCTGACAGTGGAGGTGAGTTAATCAACTGCAGAGTCCCCTAGTTAGGAAATTGGCTTTAAGCTACAGAACTCTGAATGTAGAACTCAATATCAACAGATATAACCAGTCACAAGAACCTTGCCAATCAAATCACCAACTAAGTCTTTAACCAAATAACAAAGAAGCAACAATGGCGTCTTGCTCTTAGGTAAAGAGCTCTTCCTATTTATTTATCAACTATTTCTCTTCTACGTTATTGTTTTCTTTACTTTGTATTTATAAGTTAATCCTGATCTAGCTTGAAATAATATCTCTTAGTGTTTATAATCTCTTAAAACCAAAACCTTCAGGGTCATTTAAGTCAATATTCACAGCTGAATCAATATCTTGGCCATCACAAGTAGCCCATTGGATAAATAAATCATCATTACTATGATATATCTGTGCCTCCATGGGATCCTGGTTCCATTCATGGGGTAGTGAACCCTGGTTTTGAGAGTTCTGCATTTAGTACTCCATCTGCTGTTGAAAATTTTGCAGTTGATTGTGATTTTCTATGTGCGTGCGGCATTCCAAGTGATATGGAATATTTGATTCATTTGCCCATGTAGACTTACACAAAGTGAATCTGTATTGGTATGTACCATCAGGGTACAATGTTGACTCCTTCACCTCCTCCAACCTCCTTCTGACACCAACCGAGGACCATATCAACCTCCGTCTGACACCCAACCAAGGACCATATGACAAAACCTGAGGCCAAAAAAAAGCCAACTGGAATGATTATTAATGTCAGCTCCCCAAACACTATGTTGAGTTTTCCCTGTTCTGTTCCTCCCAAAAATTCCATTCTTATTGTTTCTTCAAATCAACTTGACCTGTATTAGACTACACCTCATATTATACTTGTTTTTTGTAATTACAACTCAGATTCTTATGGCTGTTTTTCCCTTTTTCCTTAGTCATTTTTTGATTTAATAAATCTAATTAGTGAGCATTAACAACTCTTTCTATTTGTGACTCATATAATTTTTTTTCTTAACTAACTCATCTAGCCTGACTAAAAGGGAATGAGAAGTCTTGTCTAGTTTTTTTTTTCTAAGAACTTATTGTTTTGTCTCTCAGTTTATTTTATTATTCAATTGGTTTTTTTATTCATTTTCATTTCTCAACCACAATTTGTCACACTTGTAACTAGTCTATAAAAACATAGCCTAGTCCAAGCAATAACATTATTAGTTCTCCTTAAAAATCAAAGTCCCTATCTTTTGGGTCACCCCAGAGTCTGTTCAAAAATCCTCCTCTTTTTCTTTGTCCTTTTATAATTTTATCAATCCTCTGCACCACAAAACAAGGACACTGTCATCCCTGACGCCACCCCCATTTAAACTAGTAGCTCCCTGCCACCCAGAGAAGCTAGATTAGTCACCACTGAGGCTTGGACCCCTATTATGCCTTGTAAATACATATTTCTTTTATTATTATTTTTTTAAAAATAATTAAAAATTGAAAAAAAAAACTAACATTATAAATACATATTAAAATATTATGAACATGTCCTCTTGCAGAAAACCCAGCCCAGATAGCAGAGCAAGAAGAAAGCCAGTAGATTCTTCTTGCATAAGTAACTGTTTAGCATGGAAAACAGCTGAATTCCCACCGCTTGAACCTAGTACACACAAGCCTAAACCCAGCAGCCAGGAACAGCACCAGGCAAATTTACGAGGCTACCAGGAAGCTTTGTTGGAAGATTTGGAGATGAAGGATCTCTTTTTGATGCAAGCGTTAGCCAAGCACCGCAGATTGACAAAGCTCTTGGGGACTCCCAAGACCCTCATTCTGACAGAGGGATGGAATCCTTTCACCATACTGAGGGCCCTGCGTCAGACCCAGGCCTCTGCAGCCTCAAAAAATCTGTCAGCCACAACGCCAAGCACTCCCAACACGGAGGATTCCATTGAGATAACCAGAGAACACATTCAGGTACAGGTGCCGCCCCCAGCACCCCCAGAGCCTTCAGTGTCTCCAGCGCAAAACCGCTGCCAGCAACCCAACCAACCTCCAGCCGGTCTACAGTTCCCCAACACGCAGCACCGCATGTCAAGAAGAGAATATTGCAATTCAGTCTATGGGGAGATGTTCTGTCTGGCCTGTCAAATACAAGGGACTTACCAATATATAGACCACTCTTGTCAAGACCAGAGGGATTGAGGCAACAACCACTTAATGAACATTTACAAAATGTTACAGATAAACTTGAGAATGAAGTTCAGACTTTAAGTTTTAAAGGTAAATAAATTAAGAAAATTGAACAAAAAATAGACACTATTATCTCTGAAATATCAGAGATACAAATTAATAAAAAATTAATTAATAAAACTATGGAATCTTTTCAATTGAATTCTTCTACTTCTTAATTAAATATGGATGATAATGTAAGAATCCTAGGTGTCGTGTCCTTCCTATTTAGATAGAGTAGTTAAAGGATTGTATTTCACTCTTAAAAATCAGATGAACAACTTAATAATAAAATACACAAGGTCAATAATTGAATGATCATAGTAGAGTTATTGAGAAAAGTAGAATTAATACCTTAATAATAACACTACAGGTTGTCTTCAATAATGTAACTAAATTCTGGAAGTTTCACTTGCTGAGAATCTTGATGGAATCAGTTGAGTATGTTGACCAGGACTTGAAGTTTATTGGAGAAGGGTTGTTGTAGTGTGGTGTTTCTTGAAGTTGCTGAAGATGATTAGTTTGATTTGTTCTCTCCATTTCTGTGAACCTTTCTCAATGGGCAATTTCAGACGTCCATCTTCAGAATTGAAGTATTCACACTCTGGATCCTATGTTATATTCCTCTTGCGCTCAGGTCGTGATTCAATTGAGAAATCTTCTGTTGCACAGTTGTTAATACCTTCAACAGATAATCCCAAAATTAATAGAAATGTTTTGTGAATTCATGTTGAAAATAAAACTTTAAATCAAATGGTAAACTCTTCTGTTAAAGAACACACACCTACTACTCTAAATAATAATAATCCTGATACACATCTTATTGATGTGGATAAAGAAGTCAGGATACAAATTCTTGCTTCAATTCCAAAGACATCTGATTGGCCGAGTGGTACGGGTACCCAGGTCGCAAGCAACCAGGTGGAGTGGATGGAAGAGAATTCACATGAATTATACTTGGGGTTCCCAATATTTCTTGGGCCTTTTAGCCCATGGCTAATGGGTATAAAATGTTGCTCATGTGATGGGATGGAATTTTCAGGGCAAACACAAATCTTGAAGCTAATTTTGTGATCTTTTTCCCCTCAGGTTATTGCATCAGATTAGCTGTGGTGTTGGAAAGTCATTTCAGGAAAATTCCTCCAGACCTGCTACTGACTGTATCTAAATTTGTATTGTACCTTGCACCCCTGCAGAAAAATTTAAGTCAGCATCAAATCACTAACTCAAATAATTCCCTACATCCTGGGGCTTAGTGGCAAAGACTTGTTGCATTGAGCCAACCGCAGGGAGGAATTTATAGGCTATGTGGACCCTGCAGCCTGAGAGAACTAAGGATAATGGTGGGCATCTTTTTACAATCCCTCTCACTCATTCATCCTTGACCTTTTTTTTCTCTGGTTTTCATTTCAATGATTTCCCAGCCTATCCCTCTCCCTTAACTATATTCCTGTGCCTTCAAATCATTTCCTTGATCTGCAATTTGCTTTGTAACATTGCAAGTTGTGAATTCTGTACAGTTCAAGTTGTGTAATACATGAGGAAGCAGGCCCAATGGAATTTACAAAGAAGGAATTTGAGTGCCACTCAAAGACACCAAAAAATTGAAAAATTTGTAGAAAAAATTTCCATGATCTTGTGCATCTCACCCAAAGAAAATGCTTTTTTAGCAAGTTGGATCAAATCCAGAGCTTTTGAGTTGCAGGTGGTTGACATACATATGTGTTGAATTATCAAGTTATTGTTTCTCTGCCCGTGCGTGCACAGCATTACAAATGACTGCGGATCAATGAATAAAACGGCTAGCTATTACAAATCCGTCATTGAACTCATCTTGAAAACTTCTTCCACGATCCGATTGACTTCGACCAACACTTTTGATCAACTTTGACCAACTCAATAACTCAAGAACAATAATTATTGACTTGAGATCTTAACGGGAATCAGACTTGTAAAGTACTAACCTCAAGAATCTCTGTTCATGACCTATGCCTTCAACCTAACGCTTCACTCCATCTTCTCCTTCTCAGACTAAGCGAGCATCCCTATCTTTCCCCTTCCTTAATCCCTGAAAACTACCTTTGAGCTCTTTGTGTATTGTGTGCTTTTCTTTCTATCTTTTCATCTATTCTTCCTCTTCTGTTTGTTGTCAAAAGAACTAACTCTCATCGTTCATTACAGTTACACTTAATCTCTATCTTAACTTCTTCTTCAACAAATAGCCTCTCTCTATTATTACTGCTGCTATCTGGGGTATGCTTCTTATTCTTCTTTTTCATTATCTTCTTTTACTTCTTCTCGCCTGTTTCGAATTTTTCTTTACTCAGTTCTGGTTTTAGTTAGTTTGAAACAAATCAAATTCCTTTAATATGTATAATGGCACAGCCATGTAAGGATTGTTCCGGGTGAGCTTTCAACTGAGAGCTGCACCTAGTCCTGAGATTCTTCCCCAACAAGGTTCAAGATCTGCTCCTCCTCCAATCACCTGGCCCCCACTCCCACACGGCTCTGAGCTTCCTCATCAAATTCCTGATCCTCAAATCTGATTGAATGGCCAAGAAAAAGGAATATACCGGCCCTCGTCGCCCTCCGGGTTGCCCATCCAAGAAAAGAAAAAAAAGACACAGGAAGCTCACGTGATTCCCCCATTGATTGCACAGGCCCCATTGATCACACAGGGCTGAACCCACCCCCGCCGGAAAATGAATCAAATGCGGTTGTATTGCCGCCTTTATCCAAACAGGATAATACGCATGATGATGAGCGACTGGCTTTGGTTTCAAAGTCACCTTCATGCTCCCCAGCTAGGATCTCCCTTCACCCTTTGGCACCGGTTACCAGCCCGACTTCACCCTTCCCAAAGGCAAGTGCTACTAAACCACCGGCTTCAATCACAAGTTTGCTTTTGACATCCTGGGAAAGGATGCCTACCAAGTCTTCCACTTTGCCGGTTTTCCCTGACCAACGCGGTAGGGAGCTCACACCGGCGTCTTCACCCTTCTCGGATCAGAGCACTACCGAGTCTACAGCTTCTGTGCCGTCATCTTCCTCAGATCAGAACACTATGATTCCTCCGGCTTCTGGGCCCTCTTCCTCCCCGGATTGAAGCGCTACTAAGGCTCCAGATTCCGGTGCAGGGTCCCATTCACAAATTCCAACTTGGGTGGTCACACTGCCTCTGGGATTGCCTGAATTTCACCCGCCAATTATTTCTACTCCGGAGAAGGCAATGGACGCCGGAGATATTTTGTCTATGTTAGACATGCCATTGGGGCTTTGGAGTCTCATAGGGGATCTGTTTTGCAGGGTAAGTCAATCACTCCTGTTCTGTTTTTTTGGGTTTTCCACTGCTTACTGTGGAAATATCAGGTTTACATTAAACTTGGAGCTATATCAGGCAACAAGGACACACCAATCCTTTGTCACTTCAAAAATCAGTCCAATTTTCCAAGATTATTCTTGAGGCACGCGGCCTTCTCTGAGTCTGACAAGGTGGTGGGCGGAGTTGCCCCCAACATTGTTTCACTGGTTCAAACAATGATGGTACCCCCCTTGCCCACACAGAACACTGGGGTCATCACAATGGACCACAACCACTCGCCCAATTACAAAACATGGTGGGTAGAGATTGAAAGCAGTCAGCAATTTTTGCAGCTTGATGGCTTCTCTATGATGTACTTTTCCACAATTTTTTACTCATTTGTGATTAGCCTGCAAGGACATATTTTTCCCTACAGACAAGTCCTTATTTTTCCCAGAGGCAATCAATATCAATGTGCTGTTGGCCCCAGACACTGTGATTCCCAATGAAGCCTTCAAAAGATTACGGGGAACTTTAGAATCACTATTCACCATCCAGATATCTCAAAAGGTCAAATGGGCTCATGCAGTAAACGAGGCCATGTACACTGGCACCAACCCAAAAATTGCGCGCCCTGGGCTCAAGACTTTGGTAAAAAAAAGCATCTGGACTTGTGGTAGCTTCAAGGCCTTTAAGAAATTCTGGAAGGCCCTTAGATCGGACAACACCACCCGTGATTTGCAAATTGAGATCCTTGGGAAGTTGGAGCCAAAAAAAATTCCCCCATCAATTTTCTTGTTTTGTTCTTGCTTTTTGGTGAGTTAATATTCTCAGTAAGTTGGTTGTTGCTGATTTCTGAAACTTTTTCAGCTTTTAATCTAGGTGTGCGTGGCTTATTCTCAGGGACAACCAATAACCGCAAGACTTTTACGCCTGGCGTGTGTCTTTGTGTCGAGCTGATGACAATGATAGAACAGCATCCCCCAGAGCCAATCTGGTGTAGCACCTAATCATCCAGACTATCCTAGCAAACAAAGATGAAGAGTGTATCACCACTACCACCTTGGCCAACGCTATGCAACAAGATTTCCTCTACTTCTGTAGTTCTCACCTTCCAGTCATTCACTTGTTCCCACCAAATGCTCTTACACTTCAACCTCCTTCTGAAGTGGTAACTGCTGATCAATACTTTCAGGAGGAGGACTGAATCATTCTGTCTGAACAAACCCATCTCACTTCCTCATTATCCTGTTGTTTTCCACTTCTCTATGTTTTAATTCTTTGATCTTTGACTGTAAAAAATTTCAAGATACCCCATAAAAACCAGCTCATTATCCTTGAGCTGAGATTGTGATGTAGCACAAAAATATTGAATTTGAATTCCCTACCGTTTGACCCACTGATAGCGCATAAAATGACTTTTCATTTCCCATGGTCTTGGCACACCCATGTAAGCTGCGTAGGTGCAACACGTCTATTGCGCCTCTCCCCAAAAGACAAAATGGATCTCATACATGTTAAAAATTTCACAGTGCACGTCAACAAGCAGATGTGGTGGAAAGAAAACCTGTTTGGAAAGGCAAATCTGCGGATGGGTGAGAACATGGAACTGATCCAAAGGGCAGTATCCGTCAATTCAGAAAGACAGGCCGTGATCTCCAGCTCATTGGGGACTCCTTCAAATGCCCCATAAAGCCTTTGTTGACACTCAGGGTGTTGTCATCACTTGCCCAATCCGGGGCCCCCCATGCTGATTGCAAAATAAAAAAAGCAGAAGCTTTTGCTTCCTTCTTGCCGGAAACACGTTGCCTTAATTTGGGTTGCATCTCCAAGCTATTGCCAAATTTTGACAAACCCAGAGACACTTACAACGGCAGAAAAAAAAACAATGGCACAAGAAAAGGACTGGGGCAGAAAAGAAACAAAGGTAATTTCTTGCCGCGGAAGCACTGCAAAGCCCATTGCACTTAGTGCTGTAGCTCAGCTCTAGACCTGTTAAGCTCCCCCTCCTCTTCCATCAAATCTGCACTGGCTTCCCTCCCCTCCATTTCACACTCACTCCTCCCCCTTCTAATTTCAACTCATTCCCCTCTTCTATACTTCACACGCACTCGTAGAGATCCCCCCAGTTTATCATTATGAAAGCAAAGAAGAAAATAGAAGGCCCACCTCGGCCTCGTGGCCTTCCTCTCAAGCAGCCCTATTTTGGCACAAGAACAGTGACTGTTACATCCAAAGTGTCTGAAATGACGCCTGCCACCTTCCCTTCTCCAGTCGCTGGGCCTTCTACCCAGACTTCCTATCATGATGCAAGGTCTCCCCAGCAGTCTCCGTTTGCAGCCGCTGGCCCTTTGATTTCAATCAACTTTTTGGCTCAATTGATTTCCCGCTCCCCGGCACCAGTCACTACAACTCCCGTCGGCTCGCTGCCTGTCATCCCAACAAATTTTTCTACTCCCAAGACAACAATGGAGTCCCAAGCAATCTTATCTTTTCTGCTTATTCCATTGTGGCAGCAGAGGTTTGTTCAGGACCTGTTTCGTAGAGTAATCCAATTGAAGTTTGATCTACTATTCCATTATCTCACAGCTGATGCTTCAATTGTAGGTATCTTCTAAATCTGAAGTTCCAGCTGGTGTTCAGGGCCCACCATACAAATGCATGGTTTTCTCAATCATTTCTTTGATCCTACCTGCTCTGTACTCACGCAAGTACAGGGTAGTAGCAATTTTTGAATAGATCAGAGATGATCTATTCAAAAATGAATTTTTTTACTCTACAGTTGCGCTAGTAAAGAGCGCAAAAAGGGAAAGAAACTAGATGTAAAAATGGTTTTTTTTTACTCTGTAATTGCGCGGGTGCAAGAAGAAACACATGAAAGAATTTACATAGACTTTACTATATACTTGCGCAAGTAAAGAGTAAAAAAAGATGAATGAAAACATTCAGAAAAACCATTGCTATTACCCTGTACTTGCGCGAGTACAGAGCAGGTAGGATAAAAGAAATGATTGAGAAAAACATGCATTTGTATGGTGGGCCCTCAACACCGGCTGGAACTTCAGATTTAGAAAATACCTACAATTGAAGCATTGGTTTTGAGATAATGGAATAGTAGATCAAACTTCAATTGGATTACTCTACAAAACAGGCCCCCAAAGAACCTCTGCTGCCACAATGGCATAGGCAGCAAAGATAAGACTGCTTGGGACTCCATTGTTCTACAGAGTAAGAACAATTGTGTTTCTAGGTTAATTCTCTTAGCCACTTTTACTCTGTAATTGGGGCATTGATAGACGCACACCAACAGCGTACGCCAACGCCAACCGCACGCCAATTGTTTTTGGCGTGCGGGGCCTACACACCAAAAAAAAGGGCGTGTGAGACCCGCACACCAAAAATGGCGTGTGGTTCCCACACACCATTTTTTTTTGGCGTGTGGGCCCCCCACGCCAAATAAAATTGGCGTGTAGGGCCCGCACGCCAATCTTTTGGCGTGCGCTCTCACACGCCAATTGTTTGGCGTGTGGGATAATACATACATGTAATATGTGTATGGGGATATACACATCCCCCCCTCACATAATCAAATTGGAGGGCCCATTTAATTACGTGAGCGAGCCCCCTCCCGGCTGACAAGGTTATACAACCTCGTCAGCCAGGAGGAAGTCCTCCTGGCCGACAAGGTTGTATAGCCTCGCCGGCCGGGAGGACTTCCTCCTGGCCGACAACTCCCGGCTGACGAGGTTATACAACCTCGTCAGCCAGGAGGAAGTCCTCCTGGCCAAAGAGGTTGTATAGCCTCGCCGGCCGGGAGGACTTCCTCCCGGCACAAGGCTGTATAACCTCATCAGCCGGTAGGACTTCCTCCCGGCCGGCAAGGTTATACAACCTCTTCGGCCAGGTAATTTCCTCCTGGCTGACAAGGTTGTATAACCTTGTTGGCCAGGAGGACTTCCTCCTGGCTGACGAGGTTATACAACCTCGTCAGCCAGGAGGAAGTCCTCCTGGCCAAAGAGGTTGTATAGCCTTGTCGGCCGGGAGGACTTCCTCCTGGCTGACGAGGTTGTATAACCTCGTCAGCCGGGAGGAAGTCCTACCGGCTGATGAGGGTATACAGCCTCGTGCCGGGAGGAAGTCCTCCCCTCGCTCACGTAATCGAATTGGCCCTCCAATTCGGTTATGTGAGCGAGGGGGGACCCGCACGCCAATTTTTTGGCGTACGCTCCCACACGCCAAACAATTGGCGTGTGGGAGCGCACGCCAAACAATTGGCGTGTGGGACCCGCACGCCAAAAAAAATTGGCGTGCGGGGCCTACACGCCAAAAAAAAAGGGTGTGTGAGACCCGCACGCCATTTTTGGCATGTGGGTCTCACACACCCTTTTTTTTTGGCGTGTAGACCCTACACGCAAAAAAAAATGGTGTGTAGGCCCCGCAGGCCAAAACAAATTGGCGTGCGGGTTGGCGTTGGCCTGCCCCGTTGGCTTGCGTTTATCAACGCCCCTGTAATTGAACAAGTACAGAGCAAGAAACACCCTTTTTTGATTGTTTCTCTTGGTTTTTTTTGCTCTCAACTCTGGATAATGAAAGTACAGAGCAAAAAAAAACCATTTTCTTGTGTATTTTCTGCAGGGTAACTTCTTGATAAGGAGCAGCTATCTTTTGAGGATTCCATTTCAGGAAGACCCTTACAAAAGAGTTAGTGAGTTTTCAAAAATGTTTTCTAGATTTTTTTTCACAGCTTCTGGCTGACATGTGGTGACTCAACATGTGAGCTGTCCTCCCCCTCTTTCTTATAAGAGGGGTCTTTGGGGGTCAAAAGACCACTCCAAACTCACATCAGTCACAAACTTTATTATATCAATTATTCTCAACTGTTTTCTTGGAAAACTTTTTCAATTAGCTTGTTCTCCTAGGTAAGAGCCTGCAATACTTTCTCTTTCTTTATGCCCCATTTTTGAGATTGGCTCTGAACATCATTTTTAGTTCTTTGATATCTTCACAAATTAGTCCACCCACCAATTTCCAACCCACAAACCAAGCAATCAGTTATGGTGATCACTCTTGCTGTTTTTGGACCCTCAAAGAATTCCATTGACTAACATAAACCTTTTTAAACAGCCCACCATGTCTAATTTCACTCCAGCCATAGATATTACTTCATCCCTCTGCCTTCATTGACGGGCTCACACACATCTCCAGAAACTCTATGCAACGGCAAAGACTGAGAAAGTTGATTTTGACCTGATGGAATTTTCTTGTTGCAAGAATTTTCCAAACTCAAGACCACACCAATACAAAATATCATCAAAATGGTCTTGGAGTGTTTTTTGAAAGTGCCTTCAGCTACAGCTCTCCTGTCAACTTGCTGCACTCTACTCCACTTCATGTGGCGTGTACAGTAAGGAATAAAATTTCTTACACTTTAGAAAGTGTAGTAAAAAGAATATAGCTGTATCAATATTTACTTGAGTGTTATAAAAACACTAAGTAACAAAAAATAAACAGGTTATAACCCTGCTGCCAGACTTCTGTTAAGGGGAATCATTCCTCAGAAGGGCTAACCAGACTAGGACACGGTTCTTCCAATCAAATTAAGGAGTATTGATTTATTGGGGGGGATTTCTTGAGGAATTTTAACTAAAGATAGTATATAAGGGATAAAAGGCCAGTCCTCCTTACTTACAGGAGAAGGTGAGCGCCTTGGTAGCTTATAATAAGCTATCTAATTATATGTTAAAATTGATGGGGAGGTTGTCTTCAATTTAGTGAAGAAAACCTCCTCTTAAATAATAAATATTTATTCTTTTCACATTTCAAATGCTTATTGAAAGCAGTGATCAGAGTAAAATCACCAGGGGGAAGTGATCACACTGTTTGTGGTCAGATTTTAAAGATGGTGTCATTTCTATTTGGAATGACCCCATAATTATTTCACAATAAATATACTTAGTGGGAAATAATTATTTCAGCAATAAATAATTATTTCACTAAGGAATACCTGTGAATAAATTATCTAGGGACCAGAGCTTGAAAAATTGCTTGCCCTGAGTGATCATTGATTTAAAATCACATGTACTTATGTGTATAATACATACTACATAAGTTATGTAATTAAATACATATGTAATCTTATAGTATATATTACTATGGGTTATGCTGCGAGTTTCCAAGATTTTCTGTTGAGGTGAACAAGGCTGGGACAGCAGCGGAGTGATGGAGTGGAAGGATGAAGAAAAGAAGCCTTCCACGGGTGAGGTGCTGCCCCAGGTATACTACAAGAGCTGGTGACAGATGTGTGAAATGTGACTGAAAGGTGTGTAGCAGACTAAAGAAAGAAAAAATGAAAACAACGCAGATGAAAACATCTCAACACCCCCCCTTGCTTCAGACCTGGAAAGAACAGACAGAAAAGAGGAAGAAAAGAAAGGAGAAAAGAAAGAAAGAAAGCAAAAAAAAGGAAAGAAGAAAGAGAGAGAAAGAAGAGAGGAAGGAGATTAAAAGGAAAGAATGGGAAGGTGGAGAGGAAGTGAGGAACCTAGGGAACAAGACCAAACATTAGGCGATGTTTTTCTAGGAGGACGCGGGTCAGGGGCTTGGTAAGCATGTCCGCCAACATGTCTTTGGTGGACACGTGGAGCAGATCGATGTTGTCCTGTTGGACGCACTCGCGAATGAAGTGGTACCAAGCATGTATATGCTTGGTTCGAGTGTGGTGTTTGGGATTTTTGGCGAGAGCCTCGGTGCCCTCGTTATCGACGTGGAGGGGAATTGCCGTGCTGGGGCGTAGACAGAGTTTGCTGAGCAGATTCTGGAGCCACAGGCCCTCCTTGCAGGAGTCTGAGAGCGCCTTATACTCGGCTTCGGTGCTTGAAAGCAAGACCGTGGCTTGTTTGCGAGATTTCCAAGAGATGGCTCTGTCCCCGACACAATATGTGTACGCCGAGGTGGGCTTACGATCATTGCGATCTTCAGCCCAATCCAAATCTGAGAAACCCGCAAGGTCCAAGTGGCCGCCCAGGCAAAGCTTGAGATCTTTTGTGGTGATTAGGTAGTTGAGGGTCCTGACAGCCGCCAACCAGTGAGCCTCCGATGGGTCCCGTAGGTGTTGGGATAGCCTGTTCACAACAAATGATATGTCAGGGCGGGTGCATTGAGACACCCAGAGGAGTGATCCAATAAGTTGGTTATAGGGGCCTGATGAAGGCGCCTCAGTGGGAGAACGACGGTGAAGATTCTTGAAGTTGGCGTCCGCAGGATTGGTGACTGAATGGTGAGTGCCGTTGAAGAAGCGATCACTGAGTTCATCAATATAGTGTGATTGGTTGAGGAAAACATGACGGTTGGGAATGTTGCGGGAAATCTTGAGGGATAGGAAGTGGTGGAGTTCTTCATTGGCTCCAATCTTGAATTTGGAGCCGAGCGGTCCGATTAGGCCGTGGACAAAATCGGGTTTGCCAACAATCGCAAGGTCGTTGACGTGCGTGGTGAGAGCCCCAATGAGATTGTTGCCCTGAGTCTTGAAGTATAAATTCGGGTCGTACTTTGAGCTGGTTAGACCGAGAGCAAGGAGGGCAATATGTAATTCAACATTCCACGGTTGGGGAGACTGTTTTAGTCCGTGGAGAGATCGGTCCAGCTGACAGACCCAGTCGGGGTGTTGGGAGTCCTCATATCCGGGGGGCTGTTCCATAAAGACTTTGTGGTCAAGGTGACCATTGAGGAACGCGGTGGTGAAATCCACCTGACGACCCGTCCAATTACGAGCCGCCAAGAGGGAGAGAATGAGCCGGAGGGTTTCCAGGCGTAGAGTGGGTGAGACAACCTCATCATAGTCAAGGCCGTGCACTTGACTGTAGCCCATGGCGACAAGTCTGGCTTTGAGCTTGTGGATGGTTTGGTTGGGTTGGCGTTTGACTTTGAAGACCCACTTCGATTTGATAATTTTTCGTTTATCCGGACGGGGGACAAGACGCCACGTTTGCATGCCTAGCAGGGATTCGTATTGGTTGTTGGCGGCTTTCAACCAGCGGTCCTTATTGGGGGACCGTAAAAGTTGTCGCCATGTCTTCGGTGTGTCAACCTGCCCCGTCGCCTTAGTGTGCTGTGACCAGTGACCGTACCGGACAGGCGCCTGTCTCTCCCGGCCTGAGTTGCGGCGCGGGGGAGATCGAGGGGACTGAGCCAGAATCAGGTCACCTGGTTCAGAGCTACTGCCAGAGGGCGCGAGCGCAGGGACAGCAGGGGGGCCGGACATGGGGGGTAGGGATATTCTGACTAGGTCGGAGGAATCGGAGGGGGTTGGATTGACGGGAGCAGGTTCTTGTGTGGATGGTGGTCCTGTGGGTGTCGGGGGTGGGGGAGAGGTGACGGGCCATGGTAATTCAACCACGACAGGGGTTGGGGGAGTTGCTAAGGGGGACCCATAGGGAAAGACGGTGTCGTTGAAGAGAACGTCACGGGATTTGACGACGGATTTGGTGTTGAGATCCCACAGTCGGTACCCGTTACCTTTGGACAAGTAGGAGAGGAGAATGGCCGCGCGGCCTTTTTGATCCAATTTATTTCTAGAGGCCTCCGGGACCTTGTAATAGGCAAGGCACCCAAACGGATGTAGGTAGGAGAGGTCGATTGGTTGGAGACCTAGGATGGTGGCTGGTGGTTTGAAACCCAAGGGGGTGTTGCAGGGGAAATAGTTGTGGGCATGGAATGAATGCCGGACAGCATCCGCCCAGAACGACTTTGGAAGGTGTGCACTTAGCAGCGCCGCCCTGATGGTGTTGCTGATGGACCGGTTTGCACGTTTGGCCACCCCGTTGAGTTCGGGGGAGTGTGGACGGCCGGTTTTGTGCTGAATTCCGGCAAGAGAAAGGTAGTTCTCAAATTCCTTTGAGATGTATTCACCTCCGTTATCAGAGCGCAGAGCTTGGATAGTGTGCCGTCCATCTTTTTCAAAGAGAGCCCAGAAGGCTTTGAAGCAGTGGAATGTGTTGCTTTTGCATTTCATGGGGTAGATAGAGAGAGATTTGGAGCAATCATCAACAAATGTGGAAAAATATTTATAGCCTTCTCTTGAGACAACTTTGTAGGAGCAGACATCTGAATGTATTATTTGTCCCGGGATTTTGGCGCGGTGTCAAGAACAAGACTTGAATGGTGACCGGGTCATCTTGGATTTGACGCATATCTTGCATTGCTGAACAGCGATCTCATTCATGATTGATGGTTTGATGCCATGGAGTCGTAAGGGGCGCTTGAGAGGTTTGAGGCCTAGATGAGAGAGACGGTGGTGGTATCCCAGAAGACTGTTGTCAACGGAGAGATGTGAGGATGAAGAGAAGGAAGGGGGGCTTACATTCTCCAATGGGAGGTAGTAAAGATTGCCCTTCCTATATCCTTTGCCAACAGACGTGCCGGAAACAGTCACGTCAGACAATCAATAGATGTCGCATGATTTCTTGGTGAAGATGGCGGTTAGAACAATGTTGCAGAGGCCCGCAACAGACAGGAGAGGTTTGGCGAGAGAGGGGACAACGAGTGTTGGAACGTTGTTGTGTCCAGAGAGAGGCAAGATGGATACACCGTGGTGCGTGGCGTTGACGATGGAATGATCAGCGAGCTTCACCAGAGTGCAGTCGCTTTTGAGTTGGGTGACCGCTCCCAGATGAGGGGTCATGGATATCGAACAGCCTGAATTGATGTTGGCGTCGGTGGTGAGTTTGGTGCCAGGCGCGGAGGTGAGACTTGCTGACGCAAAACCAGCTGTCACCTCCAGTTTGGATCCCGAGTAGTCTGAATCTTCATCAGCAGAGGGGGGTTGTCCAAGTGGGGCCGCAGAGGTCCTTCCAGCCTTGGCAGGTGGGCCTGACAATGGTGCGCCTTGGACTTTTGGTTTGGGGGGTTGCTGGCCCGCTTTGTAGTTGCCAATGAGACTGGCGACATTGCGGCAGCGGTTTAGATCGTGGCCGTCTAAGTTGCAGAAGGTGCAGTGTCGGACCTGTGGGGTAGGTTTGGTGGAGGTGGCCAGCTTAGGCTGGGCCCTGGATTGTTGGCCGGAGTCGGCCTGGGATGCCCTTTGGGAAACACTGACATCGTCGGAGCAAGTTTTGCAACGGAGATCTTCAGCTTGAAGGGCGTTGATGAGCTTTGTGGGATCAACGCAAGGTTTGTTTTTCATAGAGGAGACACACGATAGCCACTCGGACGGCAGCGAAGTGAGGATAGAGGTGGCGTAGATGTTGTTTGGAGTGAGTGGTCGGTTGTCAGTTACTAGGGAGCTCAGACGGTCAAACGCCTTGGCCATGTCGGTGAGATGAGCGTCAAGATCATCGCCGGTCATCCTGGCCAAGGTGAGTTTTTGCAGCCAGTACATGATGCCTCCGGTGGACGTGTCTTGATGGGCCCGCTTCAGCGCATTCCACAAGCCGCGCCCGTCGTTTTTCAGGTGGCGAATGTTGCGGATGTTTGCCGGGTCAATGGTTTTTGAGATCACGCCTACGACCGCTTTGTTATTGCGTATCCACGACGGCTGAGCCTTGGCTTCCTCCTTGGGGGAGGCAATGATGTACCAAACGTCCGCAGATTCGAGATGGACCTCCATGACCCAGCTCCAGTCTTGATAGTTGGACTCGGAGCCTGGAGGAGCAAGCTTCTTGATGGTTCCGTTCAGTTTGAGGGCGGGGTGACTTGACACCCCTATCGGAGCGGGGTCTGTGGATGCTGCGGGAGTTTTGGCGGTTGACATTTTTGGGGGGAGGGGGAATAGTTGGTGGCAATGGAAGTAAAAGTGGTGAGGGCGGCGATGTCTTGAAACGCCTGAAACAGCTTTGACGTGAAGCGTACGGATCCTTCGTTGGTACGGCGCAGGGTCCCAGCAGAAAAGTCAAGGTACTCGCAGTTAGGCTTTTCTGGGCTCATAACCTGTTGAGTTGAACAAGGCTGGGACAGCAGCGGAGTGATGGAGTGGAAGGATGATATTGCATCAGTGATGAGATATAAAGAAAGAACACAAACATAAAAAGAAAACAATGAGATAAGAGGAGAAACAATGAAATACATACCTGGGACAGCAGCGGAGTGATGGAGTGAAAGGATGAAGAAAAGAAGCCTTCCACGGGTGAGGTGCTGCCCCAGGTATACTACAAGAGCTGGTGACAGATGTGTGAAATGTGACTGAAAGGTGTGTAGCAGACTAAAGAAAGAAAAAATGAAAACAACGCAGATGAAAACATCTCAACATTTTCATGGAAAAAAACTATACCAATAAACGGTTCTTTATCCATTTATTGCGTGTTTGAAAATTGATTTGCCAAGGATTTCTTTAAGTAAATTTCTTTTTATTGTTGATAAAAATAGATATAATTTAAATTATTTGTATTACAATTTTCTATGTGTGGTCATGAGTGTGGCTTGAACACAGAGACTTATGTATCAGTCAGATATTCATAAGCTTGTTCTGAACTGTTAGACTATTATACAAATCGTTGAAACAGTTAAGTATAATTCCTGTTATAATCAAAAAGTCAAGTAATAAAATAAAATAAAATAAAAAATAATATAATTTAAATATTATTAATTATTTCAGCTTGCAGTTTCAAGTGTTACATGTTATATGTAATATCTTGGTGGCTGACACTCACCCATGTTGAAACTCGTCAATCAGCTGTGCCTCTGCAGTATACACACTCAGTAAAAGAAAGCCCTCAAGATACTTAAGCCCCCAAGAATTCTCAGACCAAACCTAATCTTGGTCACTCACTTTCCATGACCCTTTCTTTTACCTTGACCTTTCCCTTGATCTCTTCTTTCCCCTTAATATTTCTTCTCATCATCCTCTCTCCAAAAATCATCAAATACTCCAAATCCCTTTCTTCCTCTTCCTTTTCTTTATCCTCCTTATCCCTACCTCTCTTCATCATCAACAATCATCAAATACTCAATTTGCGGTCTCACTCAAAATTGACCAACTAAAATCTACCTCCTGCGGTCAATAACTTAGACCTACTACATCTCAATCTCACTTGACTCGTCCTTTCAACTTGGTGAGAAATGAATCATCAAGACTTCTCACTTCTACTGTTTTCAATCTTCTCTTCTAACAACTACTAACATAATTATCTATCTCAGTCCTGTGCTTCTGTCCTGTCTATCTCATTGTTCTCTAGTTGTCTGCTCACATTTACTATATCTTACTCGGGTTTGCCTCTTTCTTCTTATTTGTTCCTTTCTTCTTTTTATAACCTCATTTTGTTAGTATTCTGGTCTTTGTTTTTAAAAAATTCAATCATAGGTTCTTTAACCCACACTAAAAAAGGAGAAAAAAGGCTAATGTTTTTTTTCTACTCTATAATTTCTAAGTAGAGAATCATTATTAATATCCTTAGCTTCTAACCATTTATCTTTGTCTGCTACGGAGTTTTTAAACCTAACTAAATATTGTTTAATGCTTTGATTATTTCTCATAATTCTTCTATCATTAATGATCTTGTGAGGAATTAAATTCTCATCATTTATTATAGGTGGAGCAGGTGTGTTTTTCTTAGCAGGAACATTTTTATTCTCCTTATCAGAAGTGATATACTTCTTAAGGAGACTAATTGGAAAAGTTGGATGTTTTCTATTGAATGGTTCTGTCAATATTACTTCTACTGCATTTGGGCCATGGAAAGCCTTAACTACAAAGGGACCAATAAAAGAGTCTCTAAGTTTCTTAGGACCATCCATGTTAGCAAAATTTATTATAGATATCAATACTTGATCACCAAATTTAATGTTAGCTCCTTTATGGCTTTTATCCCATCTTGACTTATTATAGTCAACTGCTTGTTTGATACAATCTAATTGAGCATGTTTCTCTGCTTTATTCATCATATTTAAAAATGATTCAGATGTTGGATGAATATGTACTGTTTTGCTAAGCACACTGGTTACAGGCATAACAGGAGTCCATCCTCTTTCTAACTCAAAGGGAGGTTATCCAGTAACTGAGTGTTTACTTGAATTTTAGGCATATTCAAGAGCTGGTAATAAAGATATCCAATCATGAGTAAAACCATCTTGATCTTTATAACTAAGGCCAAAGGCACAATATCTTCTAATCATGTCTTCTAAAGTTTGTATCATCCTTTCAGCTAAACCATCTGTCTGAGGGTGATAAGCTGTAGAAAAGGCTAATTTAGTGCCCATTAAATTAACTCCATCATATGCAGGATTATCTGGAGTATTTGGTAAAGACCATCTGCTAAGTGCATCAGCATTCTTATGGATTAATATTTCTCTATGAGTTATAGTCATAGAACTTCTCCATTCTTGGATAGAGATTTTCCATCTCAGCATGTGTCTATTAGGTGATTTAAGATTAATAAGACTTTTGAGAGAAGTACAATCTGTTGTTACTTCAAAGAAACATCCATCTAAGTAATAATACAATTTTTCTAAAGCCCAAACTAAACAAAGGCATTCTAGTTGAGATGCACCATATCTTCTTTCAGAATCTTTTAATTGTCTAGAAATAAAGACTACAGGTCCTTCAACTGGCAATTCATCTTTAATTTGAACTTGGTGCAAAGCTGCACCTAATCCTTCCATACTGGCATCCACATAAAGTTTATATGGTTGAGTAGGGTCAGGGTGAAAAAGAACAGGAGCTGTGTTCAACATTTCTTTCAAAGTGTTGTATGCATCTATTCTCTCTTTTGTCATTTCAAAGGCTACACTAGGACTTATAATTTTTGTCAGACTGGAAGATATTGAAGCATAGTTTTTCAAATGTTGTCTGTAATAACTCATGAAGCCTAGAAAGATTTGGAGTTCTTTTACAGTAGTGGGTACCGGTTTAAGAAGAACAGCAGCTACTCTGTTTTGGTCTATTCCCAAGTTAAGGCCAGATACTACATGTCCTAAGGCTTTGAGTTCATTAAACCCAAAGTGAAATTTAGTAAGATAAATTTTCATATTCACCTTCATTGCTCTTTTAAGCACTAGGTCTAATCTAGTAAGATGTTTATCCCAATCTTGAGAAAAAATAATGATATCATCTATGTAGATAATCAACCATCCTTCTCTGAGTTCATTGTAGAATTCTACATCCATCATTCTTTGGAAGTGTGAAGGTGCATTCTTAATACCAAAGGGCATTCTTAAGTACTCATAGACACCTAAGTAGCAAATAATCCTGAGATATTTCCTACTCTCTATACTTACTGTATTCTGATGAAATCCTTTTAGTACATCCATTGTAGAGATGTATTTAGCTTTAGCTAAATTAGTAAGTGATTCATTAATTTTAGGCATAGGATATCTGTCTGGGACAGTCACACTATTTAAAGCTCTAAAATCACCACAAAGTCTTGACTTTTTATTATGCCAAGCAATTATTACAGGTGTAGTAATGTCAACTTCTTCTCCTGGAGTAACTTTTCTAAGGATTTTTAATTTTAATAAAGTGTCTATATGTTCTTTAATAGCTTCTCTGCTTCTAGGACTAGCAAGATAAGGGGATCTCCTTAATGTTTTATCTGATGTAACAGGAGGATTAGCAATGAAAGGTTTGTTCTGGTACTTTGATCTTTTACCTAGATTAGTCTGATCAACTATTTCTTGTAATAAATTTATAAATGTGCTAATATCTGCTTGAGTAGTGTCTAATGCACATTCAACTGCATAAGCAACTTCTCCATCACACAATTGTAACAGTTTAATATTGATTTGTTCAATATTTAAGTAAGGTTCAATGGACTTAATCCTTCTGTATTGTTTGGTAACCCAAGAGGATACAGAAGGATTGTTGGCATCCAATCTTGAAGTATAAAAGGCTTTTTGTACCCTTCTTCTCCAAGTAGCATTACCAAATTTCTGTTCAATTTGTTGTTTCCACCATTCCCATGATTGAAGGCCACATTGGTTTTTAATACCTTTATACCATTGGTTTGCAGAGTTCTTACATAACAGATTCAATCTAGAGACAATAATTCTATCACGTAAATCTATATCAGATTTTAAAGTATCAATCCATTCAATGAATTCTGTATGATCATATTCTCCTTCACCTGAAAAGGTAGGCCAATCAGATGTTTTTGGGATTGAAGCCAACATTTTTTTCCTTACTTCTTTATCTACATCTATTAGATTTTTATCACAATGATGATTATTTAAATTATTAGAAGTTTGTAATTTAACATAAGAATTCATGTTTTGATTTAAATTGTTATCTTCAAAAGAGTTTAAAGGAGGGTCTTCAACAACTAATGGGTTTACATCTTTATTTAAATAAGGAACAGGATGATTTAATTGAAGAGATTCTAAACTCTTATGAATTAAAGCTTGGTTAACTTGTATTTCTGATATATCAGAAATAATCTTATCTATTTTTTGCTCAATTTTCTTGATTTCTTTACCTTTAAATCTCAATATTTTAACTTCATTTTCAAGTTTATTTGTAACATTTCTCAAATGATTATTAACAGGTTCAACATCTTTTAAGAAATACTTTTGTATTTCCAGCAGTAATATCACTACACATGTCTAAAATATTAGACTGATTGGTACAAACTTCTTCAATGGATTGGAACTGAGCCATAATTGTTTCTTCTGTTTTAAGCTTATTTTTATCTACAATTGATTCTATTTTAAAAAACATGTCTGTCAAAGTATTAAGAAAGAATTCTTTTTCAATCATGTTGATTGTTGTTGTCTTGAGCTCTCTGGTATTGACGGGAGTGATCTATGTGTAAAAATCACTATCTTGTCATGTCACATCTGTGACACTCCTCTATTACCTTCCTCACTCGACTCCTCTTTCTTCCTTCCTTCTTACACTCGACTCACTCTTCTTTAATCAACATCAACCCCCCTATCTCAATCAATCTCAATCTCCTCATCAATCTCAACTCAACACCTCAACACCTCAACAATCAATCAACACACACACTCACTTCCCTTCTCATCTCTCAATCCCTTTTCTATTCTTTCATCTTATACTCTGTTATCAATTCCCTACTTCTGCCTGGTGAGATTCCCCTTTACCAGACCCACTCAACACAATCCTCTCAGCTAATCTCTTTTTTCCTTAGTCCATATCCCTTTATCCTGTCCTCCTCTCCAGTTCTCAATTCATCACCACCTTTATTCATATCTCTATTGATCTACATGTTGGTTTCCCATTTAATTCATCTTTTCTTACTTTTTCTTTATCTTCTTTAACTCTCATATCTAACTTGTTTTCATCCTAGTGTGCCGGCTCTTATTCTGCAATAAATCATCAAACAGACTTCTTTTACTATGTATTGGTAGGTCCCTTGGATTTGGCGGGCCAGACGGAACATCTCTCCGTAGGCTGAGTTCCAATAATCTCTTCTGGACATACGGCGCTGCGGACCGGCTTGAGCTTGGTTGGGCTGCTGGCGCCGGTTTTGCGCTGGAGACGCTGGAGGCGCTGGGGGCTGCCGTTGCAGCACCAGTGCTTGAGCCGGTTCTCTGACTATCTTGACGGCATTCTCCGTGTTGGGAGTGACCAGCGTTGAGACTGACAGATTGGTCAAGGCTTCTGAGGCCTGACAAAGTGCTCTCCTTATGGAGAAGGGGTTCCACCCCTCTGTCAAGATCAGGGTCTTGAGAGACCCTAAAAACCTTGTCAGGCTGCGGTGAGTGGCTAGGGCTTGAGTGAAGAATAGATCCTTCATCTCCGTATATGCCAACAAAGCTGCCTGGTGGCCTCAAAAAATGACTTGATGCTTCTCCAGTATCAGCCTGGCTGCCTGACTTAGGCTTGCGTGTACTGGGAGCAAGCGGAGGAAAATCAGTGATCTTTCCAGCTAGGCGGTTGCTTACACAGGATGAAGATACTAACTTTTGTCCCACTCCGCTATCTGGGCTGGCGCTTCTGTGATTAGACATATAAAAGTATGTAAGTCAAGTAATAAAATAAAATAAAATAAACAATAATATAGTTTAAATATTATTTATTATTTCAGCTTGCGGTTTCAAGTGTTTGTTGTTATATGTAATATCTTGGTGGCTGACATCAACAACAGGAAACTTACTCCAGCGTCTTCCTTTGTTCATAGTTCTCACTGAGCCAATACCACCCATCGCAAATTTTCTACACAGGTCCTGCATGCAGCAAAAGATGTTGAGCAGAGGAGACAGCTCCACAAGAACCAAAAAAGGAATTGTAGGAAGGTAAAAAGCTCCCAGATAAACCCTTTTTTTACAGGTACCCCACCTGGGGACTCAGTTCTCCAATTGACTGAAGAAAGACAGCACACCTGCAAGAAAATGGAGAGGGACAAAATGATTATCTTGCTTGATGAGGCTAACATGTGTACAGGAGTGGCAGTTCCTGCTTATTCTATCAAATGGAGGGAGCAAAACCCAGTCCTGAGAACAAACAGCCTGGATATAATGTAACTATGAGTCCTTTTGTAATGCAGAATGGTGTGATTCACTGAGTATTTCAATTTTTCCAGGCCAGGGCTTGTGTATACATATGGAAGCACTCCTCCAGGCTGGGGTTGTCACTCCTGCTATATTACATGGGAGTGCAAAACACCCAATCAGTGTGTACATCACACAGCAAGTAATGAAATATAGACTCTATCCTTGAGTTTGTAAAGTAATCATTGATACAAAAGCATATAATCATATGTTACTCATAACACTGCCAAACAGTGAGATTTAAAAATAACACCAGAAAATTTGACTAAGATTCATTTTTTCATGATCGATTCATGTTCAAATTTATTGCTTACAGTTTAGGAATGGATGAGTTTCTGATCTGATGTTCTTCTTGACACCTGTTTGTGTCTGATGCTGGCTTTCTAGATACTCAATAGCCCTTGTTGCAATTGAAGAAGAATGTGGAAGAAAAATCTGGTTGATTGACTTAGAAATCCAGAAAAAGGGCTCCATTTCTTTTGGTGCACCTTCCCATGCATTGCGGACAGCATTTCCTTCTGGGAATCCATAACAATGATAAGACCCTGAGGATACTCCTTGGTCTTTTTTCAAACGGGAACTGGTTTCTGGGTTGAAGAGGATTGCAGGCACAACTTTAGCAAGATTTGTGTGCTGGGTTGACAAGGTGGAGGTGTAGTTGAATGTTCCTTCTTGGTGAGAGGGAGGGTCCTGGTTTCCAGGCCAGGGCTCTTCCATATGTATACACAAGCTCTGGCCTGGAAAAATACCAGGACCCTCCCTCTCACCAAGAAGGAACATTCAACTACACCTCAACCTTGTCAACCCAGCACACAACTCTTGCTAAAGTTGTGCCTGCAATCCTCTTCAACCCAGAAACCAGTTCCCGTTTGAAAAAAGACCAAGGAGTATCCTCAGGGTCTTATCATTGTTATGGATTCCCAGAAGGACATGCTGTCCGCAATGCATGGGAAGGTGCACCAAAAGAAATGGAGCCCTTTTTCTGGATTTCTAAGTCAATCAACCAGATTTTTCTTCCACATTCTTCTTCAATTGCAACAAGGGCTATTGAGTATCTAGAAAGCCAGCATCAAACACAAACAGGTGTCAAGAAGAACATCAGATCAGAAACTCATCCATTCCTAAACTGTAAGCAATAAATTTGAACATGAATGGATCATGAAAAAATGAATCTTAGTCAAATTTTCTGGTGTTATTTGTAAATCTCACTGTTTGGCAGTGTTATGAGTCAATATATGATTATATGCTTTTGTATCAATGATTACTTTACAAACTCAAGGATAGAGTCTATATTTCATTACTTGCTGTGTGATGTACACACTGATTGGGTGTTTTGCACTCCCATGTAATATAGCAGGAGTGAAATTTTCCCCTGTCTGAGGTCAATGTTGGTCCACTATGATCAATTAGGATTCAGATTATACAACACCATACATATATGCAAATCTCATACCTCATCAACTTGAACTACACAACACAACTCATCAAGTTTGAAAGCACAACACACCTCAACTATACTACACACCTCAGCTATACACTTCAACCCATTTATCACCAGTTAGGCGTAAATTCTTGGATCAGATTCAACCCTCATCACCTCGGAGTAACCCACCACTGACATCCTCAATTATGACTTGGGCAGATATTTCAGCATTTTTGTAGCGAACAGCCAATGGATCTTGTTTTTTGACTTTTGAGGACAAGAATATGATGATGTTTTGAGAGTTTCATAGGAATATTTTACTTCACACATGGACAGTTGTATACAGGTACATCAGAGGCAGGAAAAATGTTTGGTAGGATTGAGATTCTAAGTGACAAGCTTGAAGTATCTAACATTTTGTGAAGGTAGCACAAGTTTATATTTCTGCGGATAAGTTATAGAATTTATCTCATCAAGGCATTGACGACATGGTTGACTTTAAGGTTTTTCAAATCGGTATAAGTTTGTCCGGTGCCAACAAAGAGGATCGGCTGGTTGATCGTGTAGGTCATAGATAGAGCAGCTCCAACCTTATCATCAATTGTATCGAACCTGAAAGAAGAAACGAGGTTGAGCAAAAACCGTTGTGAATATCACATGTAGAGATAGCAGTGGGATTTGAGCAACGGTGAGATAGTGACCCGGACACCTCGAATGAGAAATGTACAGTGTTATGAACAATTTTTGACTCAACTTGGTCAAAATGATGCCGTCTATACCCCGAGGGAGATGAGAATCAAGCCCGCTAAAAGTTTTCAGAGATTTGTCGAATTTTCCTAATTGATCAACTGCTTCGTTTCCAACCAATGCTTCCCCAACAAACAGGATTTTGTCTGGTTGATTTACTACCACAAGCTATCGGTTTATCGAACGAGAAAATCAGCCGATCAAAAATATATGAATGATCTGAGCATAGAAAGAAGATTGATAGACCACTGTACAGATCTCGCCGACGTACCTTCCCAAGCGCCCTCATCAATGGCTCATTGTCTTGCATTCTACCAGCTGTATCAATTAATACCACATCGAATTCATCCTTTGTAGCTGGTTAAATGCGCATCAAACGATCAGTTTATTATTCAAACTCCATGATATGTTTGTTATAAGACTGGCGAGTCAAAAAAAAACCAGGACCGAGGCAATCATTATTACCATATTGAATAGCTTCTTTGGCTATGCCGGCAGCGTCTTTCCCGTATCCCTTCTCAAACAATTCGATTGTTTTACGTTCTGCTTGGTTTAAACTGGATGACTGATGGTCCATCGCGCCATCGAGTTTCCCAAGATTTTGTACGTGAGTCCTTAGTTGCTCCACCGCGCCAGATCTAAAGGTATCGCATGCCGCGATCAATACTCGCAGTCGATTCTGGAGTAACCAGAAGGCGACCTTGGACAAGTTTGTTGATTTGCCAACCCCATTTACGCCCACAAATGTCATCACGTATGGAGCCGCAGAGGATCCACCACTAAGTTGGGACAAGTTCATCTGCTTTTGGCGGTCTTGCTTTTGATAGATATCAGCCAAAATATCTACGCTAGTTTTCGGTGTAAGGATTTTGGTTAAGCTGATTTCTAAACTGTGATTGATTAATTTCTTGAGGGAGTTCGTCGATCGGTCTGATAGTTTTTGCCCGATCAATTCGACTTGGATCCGCTCACAGATCCTTACAGCGATTTCACGAGCCACGTTTTTCTTCATTAGCTGGAGTTGAATCTGTTCAATCATTGGCTTGACGTCCTCTTCACGCAGCGTGATTGGGCCTGATTTCTGTCCGCCAAAGATAGATATGGATGAGATGATCTTGGAAAATAGAGTGGGCTGTGATTTATCTTCTTTGGAGTGTTGGCCAGGTTGACTTCGATCAAAATCGGCAACTTCGTACATTCCTTTCTGATTACGAGTGCCCATCGACATTTTATCAATAAATGGTGATGAGGTTGCTTTCGAATCGTCCAGGTGAGCGTCCTTTTCACTATAATCATATTCATCGATGTCGCTTGCGGTGATTCGTCCGTTGTCCCACTTCCTGGCCATCTTTTTCTTCTGCGCTTGTGGTTTGCTGCTTGCTGAAGTTGTGTCGGTGTCTGTACCTGACCGAGATGTCGCTCGACTCCCAGAGGACTTGTGGTGTTTCTTCCGCGCTTTCAGCGCAGCTATATTTCTGGCAATTGCTTCTGCATCAGTGGCTGTCGTGAGAGCCGTTGGTTCTAGTAAATCGGTTGGAGATGAACACATAAGCTATAAATAATTAATAATGCCGAATACCTATTAAACTACAGACTTTGGTCGCAAATGAGTTGCGGTTCCTGGGCAGCTCTTTTATCTAGCTCGTTTGTCCCTTGATGATCAATTCCGCCTCTCCTGCGATCGGCTATCCGCTCGATGTCTTTCAATAACTTATGAAAAGATTGATCCCACCCTTTGAATAACTCCTTGAATCCTTCGGTCAATCCGCTCTCAGGAACAATCCAAGAGTTAAAGGTATTATCGAGGATCGAGCTGTACAAAGAAGTGAAGAGTGATTTCATAGATTCAAGCAAGTCGTTAATATAACTGAGTTGAAGGATCCGCTGATAAGCTACCTGTTAAGAAAATAGATGAGTGATGGGGCTTTGCCATGCCATAAACCGACAAAACGTTGAATAATGAACATTAATACTGACGACAAAAATCAATCCAAATTCGTTGGAGAGAATCCATTGGAGGGAGTAACTCCCAATTTGCATCACCATGAGGTCATTGAAGCCGGATGACTGTTCTCCGATCAAACCATCTCCAATTAACATTCGAAGGGGAGAAGGGGTGGGGACGAAAGATTTGGACCAGAGCACGAGCCCACCTGCGAAAGAGTAGAGCCCGGTTAATATTGCAAGAATTAATAGAGGTGACGCAAGGGGATAGTTGCATACCTCGGTGGAAGATATGGACATGGTCCAACATCAGTTATTCAGATTATTGTTGAATATTGCCTTATTTGAAAACAGGAGCCTGATGAAGACGCAAGTGCTTTCGAATCACACCCACGGTTGATTGAGCTTCCCCGATGTGTCGCGGGGACTTTCACATGTTAGGACTGCGTATCGGCAAAAGTCCTTCCGACGCCGGCCGGCAGGGAGTTTCGGGAAGAGGCAACAAAGGCGACTTGGCTGGTAGGTTTGGTTGGATTGGATGTACGTGAGGGACCTGTTCGATATTTCCGTTGACCTCTTTGGCCTTGATTCCCTGTCAGCGCGATATCTCTTAAACACTCCTAGGCAGTAGCACAATTCATTAGTGACTCTGGCCGCTTCCTGGCCACGCGACATTGCATTCTATCTGCGGCGACTGGAACAAACCTCCTGGTAAGACCTGCTTTGGCAACCCATTCACCCCGTTATCTTATGTTTCCTCTCTTGTCTCTTAAAAAACTTTGTCTACCCTTGTTCTAAATTGTAATCCCTGTCAGAAATGGTTGTAGCCCAGTTGGGAATATCTGGTCTTTTGCCATAATTGTTTTCAATTTTACTCGATATGTTGGTACCTCATTGTGCACAATGTCAAATCTAACTGCACTTGAAAAAAAAAACCCCCCAGTGGCCAGTTTTTTGTGATGATGATGGCAGGCCAGTTGGCTACAACATGCCTCAATCATCCCAGTTGGATGTGTACTTTATGAGAGCTACTGGATCTCAAACTGGGCCACCTTCTATTTATGTGCATCCAACTTTACCAATTGACTTGCACACATTTACATTTCCCTCAAATCATGTACAATCCACATGCCCTTTCTTCCAATTCAAAAGGGTGACACACCCTTTCAGGCTGAGGTTGCTGCTGATCCACCCAATCTGGACAACCTGGCAAGGCAATTAAAATTATTCTTGTGAGCCTGGATCACTTACGTGACTGCAAGACACAAGGAAAAGGCTTTGTTGAAGGGTAAAAATTAGAGCATTATGTAACTCAAGCTCTACCTTTAGACAAAAGGGAGACAGTTGTCTATGGACAACCTACAACCTAGAATACAGGTTGGCAAGTGTGCACTTTAAGGGGTTGGAGGTTTTGTTTGACTAATGAGGAGGACAGATTTTCTTCCTTTGTTTAAGGGAAATGGTTGGTGGCATAATAAAGTAAGAAATTGTAAAGGAAAACAAGCTACTAGCTAGAAGGTTACTTGAATGATTATTTAAGGCAGTAACACTGCAAAAAAAACTGGCTCAACTGCCTGCAGTTGACATGTGTGAGCTTTGAGGAAGCCAGTGGTGTTACTCCAACCTTCCTCAAAGTGTAAACTCAACCAAGCTTCAATGCACAATCACTGTGCACATTACACAGTGACTGTGCAAAAAAAGCTACATATGTAAAAAGGTGGAGATAAACTGGCAGCTTGGTTGGAGCATGCAGGATGTCAACTGCAGGCAGTTGAGCCGTTTTTTTTTTTGCAGTGTAATAAGAATGTAACTTTTGGTGATGAGTTGGAAAACCCAAAAAGGCAGTAAAAGGGTATGATTATATATGTGCCCTTTTCCTTTCAGCTCAAAGTACTCTATTCATAGTACTTGGCTGGTTGCTTTATTGCCTGTACAAGTACATGTGTAATTCTCAACCTCATGTTGAATTATCATGTGGTCTTTAGCAGTATGTAGATACACAATAGACCATGTGCTTTGTGATCAGTCTAGCACATGGTGTTTGAGGCTTAAAATTGAAACAGTTGGCTTGGCATTCTGTTGCAGGGCACAGAGGTTTCAAGGATTGAAGTTCTCAAACTGATGTTGTCAGCTTGCTACTAGTTCAGAGACAACCTGACTAGAACAAAAATAAACATAAAATAAAAAATATAGTATTAATCATTTAACAAAGAGTAATAAATGAATAATAATAAGATAAAGCAACATAAAAAAGTAATATGTAAATAATAAACACATTATTACATAGTAAATTAATAATAAATAAACAAATACAGTATTAAGTATAAAACAATGAATATGCTAATAAATAATGACATAAGTGGAAATATTATTTCATAATCTTAAAGAGCGTGTAAAATAACCTAGGGTACTTCAGCCAAAGTACCCCAGATAACTTAAAACTTCTAGTAGTAAAACAACTTGAAAGAATATTACCACTAAAAGCGCTGAATTAATTATTATACATTAAAATACAGGATAAAAACCATAAATACATGTACAAAACCACAAAATAACAAAGTGTTTAAATAAGAACATAATAAAATAAATACATATGACACTAATAATATAAATATATAATACTAGTAATGTACTATATTATCTATTTATTTATTTATTTTGTTTAATTAAATACTAAGTACACTAAGGATGATTCAGAGGGACAAAGACCACGAACCAGAGGAAGGAAATAACATGAGAACCTTCTGAAAATAACTATTGAACAACTGTTCAAAATAAATATATTACATCCTTAGTGGGAAATTATTGATTGACAGATCTCTGCAGTCATGCATTCCCAAAGAGCCTGCATGACAGGGATTAAACAAGAAGCTCTTGAAGCGCCCACAGAACAAACAAATACATGTATTTCACATTGTACACAATACAAAATAATTAAACTCTGACAAATGTGATCAACAGGTACATGTGATATTTAATCAATACATTTTGACATGTAATTAAAACCTTTGATCAACACATCTAACAAACCTTGTCAGAGGTTCAGAAGCGCCTCAAGATGCCAGCAAAAGAGCTTAGACAGGCTGTACCCATAGTAGACAGCCTGTACATATGGAAATTTGATTAAACAACTACATGCATTTGTATTAAATCTTAACCCCTTCCTTTTAAATGTTCCCATAGCCAAAAATCCCTCTTTTGTTTCGCCATCAGGGCTCCAGAAAGGCATTTAAGGAGCCCTTGTTCCCCCTGTATTTTGGAGATCATGCTTTAATATATATACTACCACCTGTACCCACTTACATAGCTTTTACAATTGTTATTCTGTCTGGTAAGGTCCTAGTATCTGTTCTTTAGCCCCTTCTTACTCCTTTGAAATTGCCCAGTGTCCACCCAGCTCTTCCAACACCCTTTCCAAGCGCTTCCAACTGCCCAATTTCCCCCTGGAAGAACCTCAAGTCTGTAAGGTAATTTATTACTAGTAAGTAGATAAACCTTTCTCTTGAGATTCTCCCCCCCATCTTTTATCTGGGATTTAAACCACCCCTGTTTACAGGCCCCAGTGTGTTCAGGTACTTAAATCCTCTGCTTGCAAGATACCTTTGAGGGATTAAACCACCCCTGATTTATCAGGCCCCTCATATTTTTAATTATATTAAGTTTATTTAATATAATTAATCATCTTTTACCGCTCATACCTTATATCTTTTTGGTATTACCTCTTATAAATCCTCCCAGAGCTTTATATTGCTCTTTATCTTTTATTTTGCACCTTGTGTAGCTAGAAGGATTACTCCTTGGCATCACAGAGGCTGACAGATGTCTTGTGACACTGGGGGAGCTGATACTAAGAAAAAAATGGTTTGTATTCAGTGAGTCTTCAGCTCCTGGATTGGAGATCAGATGGACTAAATATGCAGCCAGCTGAATAACTATAGTAGAAGCATACTGTACTGGATATGACCATATCCACAATATTAACACATTCTTAATCTGGAATGGCCACATGCCTTATTACAGAAACTATTCATTGGTACTCTGTATTATGTGCTACAGTATCATGTTTGAGTTATGTTATTTATCTAGTTTATAAGCCTTATCTTTGCAGGAATTAAGGTGATTATCCCATGAGTTTCCCATATTATCAGGTATATTTATTCTTCTGGTCTTTTATCCTGGTAGTGCATACATTCATAGTATTATTACCTATTTTAAGGTAGGTTTGTAGTTATTTGAAGTAATTAGGACAGTTTTTATTGGCATAAAGGTGTGTTTAGGACAGCTTTATTGTACTCCAAGGTGTGGAATTTTTTCTTTCATTTTGTTTCTATCCTCTTAAGCTGACTCAACTCTATAGACCCTACCCTCCTCATGCTTGCTCAGGTAATCAAAGGCTTGGAGGCTAGGGTGAGGGATCATATAAAACAACAGTTGGCCAACATGGCAAGGCATCATGTCAGCCACCAAGATATTACATGTAATTATTACTATGTAATACTTGAAACTGCAAGCTTGAATAATAATAATAATTCTTCATTTTTATTATTATTATTATTTATTAGGGGGTATCAAATATGACCAAATCCACAATTAAAACCCGTTGATTACAAATTGCCAAATCCACGATTTCTAATCAACGGGTATTTAAAACGGGGTAGCTAAAAAGCAAACGGGTTTTGAAAACACCAATATCAAAAAAACCCTGGTATTTCATCCAAATCCGTCACTTCCTAATCCATAATTTTCCACCTCATCACACCTCACCTGAACAACTTGCTTCAATCAACATCTTTACTGACTATTGCCTTTGGTCTTCTACCTATAGCAACCCAACAACTTTCTACTCACTACCGACACTGATGTCCTCCACCTCCATCCAACCCTCAAGTTCATCAACCCAGCCGGCTCATGCTCCAACTACCCCGACCCCCAAGGGCCAATGTAAAGACAAATCAGAGAGCATCTCACTGTGTATGATCATTCTAACGTCAGTGATTCTATTGCTCTATCCTCAAAAACTCGCCCAATAATTTATTTAACAATTGATTTGAATTGTGTGTTTCTGATAGGCTGGCAACATTGATCCAACCAGATGTGAAGCCGTCAGCAGTCAACTCATCACTCTTGAAATCAAGAGAAGTCCTCATAGAGATATCGGCCGATTGGGTGAAGGCAAGGATGTACGCTCAATCAAAGATACACTCACCCCTTGGTGTTCTTTCGCTACTCATGATGACCAGTTGCCCCCTTACGGTCTGACATCCACAGGCAAATATTATGTAGCATTCTATTAACTTGACCCAAACCATGTTTTTTTTTCGAAGCCAAGAAGAAGACTCGCACCTGTTAGAACGCCTTCGGGCCCTCGAAGTAGAGCACAGAAACCTCCAATCCGAAATGAGACTGCTACACCAAACTAATCAGGACACCAACCACAAGTTATTCATGACCGAGCAGGATTTAAAAGCCTTTCAGGAAGAGTTACGGAATCTTGAACTTGAACGTACCTCCAACCACCATCGTCGCAAACAAGATTCCAAGCCAGGCACAGATGATGATGGTTCTAACTTAGATCATCCTTGCCGAAGCTCGCACAATCAACAGGAATATTTGCTTCGAGGCAAACTCAAACAGTCAAAAGCTGAGCTTACCAATTTGGGTGTCAAGCTCGATCTTGCCAATTGATTGTCGATTCAAGCTTTTCCACCGGATCCGGATTGCAATGGCCTTGAGAAACTCTCTTGGCGTTTGGCGATTTGCTGTTGTACGACTCTTTGGCCTTGGCGATCTATACCCACACCACCAACGAAACGACCACAATTTCAAAACCGTTTATCTACGAGCCCGGTCTGATACCTCAACTCAGTGAGCTAATCAATCTCAAAACTGGCGGTGACAGTTTTGGCGGCGGAATTCAGGCGGCCGCCTTCTACGCATTGGAAGTCAAGGATCACGTCAAATTCTGGAACTTGACCGCTGGCGAATCAAGTGATCATTGCTGATAGCATCAAAAAATTCAAAGGATTGATTTGGTACAATTTTCTGGGTTGATAGAACTACTAATTGGCTGGGCTTACTTGAACCCAAATTTTGGGTAAGTCAACTCATCAATCAATTGATCGTAATCATCCTCCTTACTAGCTTCAGTATACCGATTGACATTTTTTTTTCTTCTCCTAAACAAAACAATTATCTATGGATTTATGTATGTATATATGACAGAAAGAAGAAAAAGAAATCAGTCATCCTGAACTACCCAAATTTGTCCGGAACGTGCCAATCGAATTTGAATACGGTACCGTTTGGTTGATGGCACCAGGATCAAATGAGTTGGTTATCTTATTGAATCAGTCGCTCTCTCAAAAAGCAAGCAAGTTTTTTTTTTAACCTTCTGACCAATGAGGAATGTGATTGATATTACAATAGAATGTACTATGAAGATTTGCAAGAGGTGGATTATGAGGCAGTGATCATACCTAACGGAGGAAAGCAGAGGGAGATTCATTGGACACGAATTGGTACCCGGTACTCAATCCATAAGCCTGGCAAAAAAAGTGAAGGAGAAGAAATCATTCCCTGGCCAGTCCAGCCAGATTGGTCGGTCAACATCCAAGACACCAACAAAAGACTTGGGCTGGGGCATTGTGAGGCCCCAGCCCACCCTAATAGCCGCCACGTTCAACATCCTGCATGTCTGCCCTCCCCAATCCAACCTGACATGCCTGTGTGCAGTCCAAGATCTCGATGAATTGTAACATCCATTGGTGATGTGCTCTTCATCAAGATCTTGGGCTAGCTCAGCTTGTCAGTGAGGAGCAAGGAGGGGAGTACTCTCAAGTTTGGAACTCATTCTCATGTACTGGCGCCTCAACTAGACCTCTTGGACCCCGTCTCTCCCCAATCCAAGCTGATGTGCTGCTGACTGTTCAAAGATCAAGTACGAACTGTAACATCCATTGGCGATGTGCTATTCCTCTGGATCTAGAACAGTCACAGCACATTAGTGAGGAGCAAGGAGGGGAGGAATCTCAAGTTTTGAACTAATTCTCACGTACTGGCGCCTCAACTAGACCTCTTGGACCCCTTCTCTCCCCAATCCAAGCTGACATGCCTGTGTGCAGTCTAAGATCTCAATGAATTGTGACATCCATTGGTGGTGTGCTCTTCATCAAGATCTTGGGCAGGCTCAGCTTTTCAGTGAGGAGGAAGGAGGGAAGGACTCTCAAGTTTGGGATTTGTGCTCATGTACCAGTGTTTCAACTGGAAATCTTGGATGCCTTCCCTCCCCAATCCAAGCTGGTGTGCCTGTGTCCAGTCAAATATCTTGTATGAATTGTAACATACATTGGCAATGTGCTCTTCATCAAGATCTCTGGCAGTCTCAGCTCTTTAGTGAGGAGGATGGAGGAAATGTATACTTCTGCTCATGTACCGGTGGCTTGCCCAATGATTGGTCTACTGACAATGGCTTACTGAAGTTTGTTGTATTAAAGATCCAAAAAAAGGTGACTGAAATATTAGATATATGGGAAAACGTTTGCATAGCTTTTTAATTAGGATCACCACTTCATTGTTATCTGATGGATTGCCACAAACACTGGCAGGTCCAACTCTTTCCTAAATTGTTTAGTGGCAAGGTCAATTGTTCGGAGAAGAAATTGCATAAGTAATAAAAAGAAATTCAAACACACCTCTTCACCGTCCCTGCCTCCTTCAGACCTATTCTCATATGTTTCTAAAGTTTCCAAGATTGCTGACTAAGTCATCACGTATAAACAATATTGAATATATTAGCAATTATCAAAAAAGACAATGAAACAACTGATCAATCTTACAAGTGGAGCCCTAGAGTTATTGGAATCCACAGATTCATTATCTGAGTCGTGTTTCTCAACATTGTTTTCCAAGCTGTTGTCCTCAGGACCAGAAGAGTCAGAGCTCTCATCACCGTTTTGAGCATTGACTTTGTACAAGGGCGTCACAAACGGTTTCTTACCCATCAGCTGATGCATAGCATGGAAATGTGGACACATTTTGTCAAGCTTCTTGTCAATGGTGATAATTCCTGCCAATCGGTGTGGAAATAAAGGCGACCTTGGTAACAGAAATGGGAGGTTGCCCTTCTTCCTGGTTGGTATCGGTGGTTCTTTGATTTCCTCTGCGGGATAAACACTGTCAGCGGATAGTCAACTGGTTTCCCTGCAACACCTTATACTCAGCAAGGGGACCGTTCCTCTTGCGTTCGTCGTCCTGATGATGCCCTACACAGTTCCGCTTGTCCGCAAACGCTGACTAATCGCTGAGAGAACTCTAAACAATGAGGTTTTCTTATATACGCTGTAGTTGATAGCTATCTCCTAAGATGATAAGATGAGATAAGATAAGATAAGACCCGCAGCCCTGGTACAACCCTCTATTTATACAACAGTCCCCCCGATCATGTCCCGCATTCCCCGGTACTGTCCCTGGAGCCCTACTTGCCTGTCTCCTTGATCCCGCATCACACCGCAGCCTGTCCCCGACTACTATACCCCGTTGACCCCCGCAGCCGTCTGTCGCTCCCCTGCGCACGACTCCGCTTCTTCTGCCCCCGCTCCGCTTGCGGCCTGGCGCCCCGAACCCCGTGGTTCCGCCCGGTCCATTACGTTGCGCATACTGAAGCGGCCTTTGTCTGCTCGACCGATCGCCCGCGCCAACTATAGAATGTCACATGCTGCGCCCTGTGCTTTTCCCCGCGGAATGTCCGATGACATTTGGTAGGTACCCCCTTACCTCAGCCTCAGTCTGCCGCTGAGCCCGCGGCTGCAGGCTCAGCTTCAGTGCTGCACCTCTGGTATATAAGTTCTCCCACATTGGTCTTCATTGGTGAGTCCAAAGCCAGTGGAGAGGGATTGGGTATGTGTTTTCTTGAACTTGTCCTTGTAGCTGTTAAAACAATCTTTCATCTGCCTGGCCGTTAGTTTGATTTGTGAAGGGGATTGATTTCTCAGATTGATTGCCATAAGCTCAAATCCGTTAATCTTCCCTTTGGCTGGCCTTCCAACCGCCGGTGCCTTACCAGTTCCAAAGCACAAATCTTAATTCTTTCGGATTTTGAGCCTGTTGATGATTATGAGGAAGTCGTCCTTCTTTAGGTGAGAGGGAGTTTTTCCGGTTGTATCATTGTCAGAGACATGTTGTGCTTGCTTCTTGATGGGTTTCTTCCTGCTTGCTGACGTCTTTGGTATCACTTTTCCTTTTCCGGTGATGAATTTATTTGTTTTTTTGATAGGCATCGTTCTGGAATCAGGGAATGATTGATTAATGTTTTTTCTGCAAGCAAGTTTATAATTGACTCAACTTACCAAATTTTGAGGAAAACTGAAGGACAAGTTTGTGTTTGTGACTGGGTGGAGTTGTATTGGCAACGATTTATTGTTGGTTGGGGTTGAATTGTGGAGGATTATTGATTGTATTGGGGTTGTATATTGCAAGTTTGGATCCTGAGTTGTGATTGGTTGAAATGTGGAGGATTGTGGTTTTTGTAATTATATTGGGGTTTTTGTTGTTGATACTTGACACGTCTAGTGCAAATAATGGCATTATTTGGAATTTTTATCCACTGGTTTCATAATTGTGGATTTGGTGAAACCCGTTGATTAGATAATCGTGGATTTGGTCATATTTGATACCCCCTAATGATCCAAACATCACAAAAGTGAAATTTTGTTGAAAAAGGGGGTATCAAATATGATCAAATGCACAATTGAAACCAGTGAATTAGGTTTTTCCACAAAATTCCACTTTTGAGAATTCTGAAGCATTTTATATAGATATCAATGGTTTGTAAAAATGGTGGATTTTGAAAACCAGTTGGTTAGATAATTGTGGATTTGGTCATATTTGATACCCCCTATTATTCAGTTTGACATTCTGACCAGAACAGAAATTAGATTGTCTCATAGTTTAACAGTTGAGAAAAGACTTAGAAATATCTGATTGAAACAGAAGTGTCTGAGTTCAAGCCACACTCATGACCATATACACAATTTCTTAATAAAAATTACATCTATTTGTTACCAAAATATAAGTAAAATTTAATTAATGAAAATCCTTGGAAAATTAATTTTCAAACACACACTAAATGGATAAAGAACCATTTATTGGCATAGTTTTCTTCATGAAAATCCTGGAAAATCCAAGCTTAACACATAGTAATTTATAGTATAAAATTACACATAAATTAATGTAAATCTTTATGTAACCCATATTAAATATGCAATAAACACTTATAAATTTATTACCACCTGATTGGCTCTCCGGGGCAAGCTCTTTTAAAGTCTCAACCCCAAAGTAATTTCTATGTACAAGTAATTAACAGTTGAAATGATTATTTTAGTTTAATTAGAGTGAAATAAATATTAAACTATTTTAATTAATGTGAAATACATATGGCATCATTTTAATTAAAAATGAAACCACTTCCCACCTCTGACCACAAATAGGTTGATCAGATTCACCTGCTAATTTTCCCCCAATCCCCACTGTCAAATGGATTCACAGAGGGATTACTCCTAAATATTTATTATTTAAAGAGGAGGGTTCTTCACCAAATTGAAGACATCCTCCCCCATAAATTTTAACTATACATGGATAACTTATTATAAGATCCCAAGGTGCTCACCTTTTCCTGTAAGTTAGGAGGACTGGCCTTTTTTACTTATAACTATCTTTAATAGTTAGAATTCTTCAAAACCCCCCAATTAAATTAAAACCCTTATATTAATTGGAAGAACTGTGTTACAGTCTAGTTAGCCCTTCTGAGGATATATTTTCTGTAACAGAGGCTTGGCAAAAGGGTAGTAACCTGTTTATTTTTGTACTTAGTGTTCTAAAAAAACAACAAAGTAATATTTTTTACAGTTATATCTTCATATTACACTTTTTAAGTGTAAGACCTTTTTAATTCCTCACTGTGCACGCCACAATAAGTGGAATAGAGTTCAATTTGTTGACACATCAAAACTTGGAAACCAAATTTTCTTTGCTTATCCTATCTATCTATTCAACCAAATGCTTAACCTAATTATTCAACAAAATCTTCTTCTCCATCAAGAGGTAAGCAATAATCATCAAGATTTTCACCAATTTCAGGGCTTGGTGATTGGGTTACCAGTCTCTTTCCCCAACCAAACAGCTATCTATGAAGGATTAATTGAGGCCGATAATAAACCTGCAGCCTAGCAATCCTAGAAATATGTATTGTACAACTCCCTCTTCTCTGTTTTGAGGTAGCACTCTAGAGAAAGAAATCAATGGTAAATTGTTGATGTTACTACAAGATATCAAAGGATGTGACATGTGTTCTCAATTAACTAATTAGATTCAAACAAAACTAGATTGTTATCAATCAATTAAATTCAAACAAAAACTAGATTGTTATCAATTAATTAAATTTAAACAAAATTAGGTTTTGATAAAAGATCAACAAAATCAAACAAAACAGGATTAGTATCAAATTAGATCAAATTTGAAGAAAAATAAATTGTGATCAGTTAAACAGATTCAAACAAGAGTAAATTAGTGAAAATTGTGACTGTTTAAAAATGAAGTTACAAATAGTTAAAATATCATTTTCATTATTATCAAAGCAGCATATATATTGATTGGAGAAAAATTGGTAGGCAAACAGTTTCCTTTGTTTAGATGAGGAAATAGGGTGGGCCAACGTTACAAAAATTACAAATGTTCAGTCATTCAAAATTACATGGATAGGATACACAATACAGGAGAGGAAAATGGACAGATTCATCTTTGGAATGGGAAAAATATGGATGGAAGAAGTGGACTACAGTGGAAGTGAAGTTTGTCAGCCACCCAGATATTACATGTAGTATGTAAAATGTAATACTTGAAACTGCAAGCTTGAATAATTATAATTATTCTTTATTTTGATTATTATCTTTTATTACATTGACAGTCTTACCTAAACGGAAATTAGACTTTCTTATCAAATTGTACAATAGTCTAACAGTTAAAGACTGACTTAGTAATAACTGTTATGAACATAAGGAGCTGAGTTCAAGCCACACTCATGACCACATTGAGTAAAATTGTCTATTTAAATTATATCTATTTTTTACCAAAATTAAGTTATAATTTAATTAATGAAAATCTTTGGAAAATTAATTTTCAAACATGCAATAAATGGATAAAGAACCATTTATTGGAATAGTTTTCTTCTTGAAAATCCTGGAAGATCCAAGATTAACACATGGTAATTTATAGTATAAAATTACACATAAATCAAGGTAAATCTTTATGTAAAATATATTAATTATGCAATAATAACTTATAAATTAATTCCCACCTGTTTAGCTCTCCAGAGCAAGCGCTTTTCAAGCACTAACCCCAAAGGAAGTTATATGTACATGTAATTATTATTTAGTTCAATTAAGTAAAATAAACATTAAATTATTTTAATTAATGTGAAATAACTATGGCATCATTGTAATTAAAAATGACACCATGTTTCACTTCTTACCACAAACAGGCTGATGAGATTCACCTGTCAAAATTACCCCAATTCCCACTGTCAAATAAATTGCAGAGGGATTAATCCAAAAATATTTATTATTTACGGAGGAGGTTTCTTCACCAAATTGAAGACATCCTCCCCCCATCAACTTTAACCATAATTAGATAACTTATTATAAGCTACCAAGGTGCTCACCTTCTCCTGTAAGTTAGGAGGACTGGCCTTTTTTACTTATAAATATCTTTTATAGTTAGAGTTCTTCAAATTCCCCCAATTAAATTAATACTCCTTAATTTAATTGGAAGAACCGTGTTAACGTCTGGTTAGCCCTTCTGAGGATATTAATTCCCATAACAGAAGTCTGGCAGCAGGGTAGTAACCCGTTTTTTTTTATACTTAGTGTTTTTATTAAAACACCAAAGTAATTTTGTTAATTGTTATCTTTATTACATTTTTATAAGTGTAAGACTTTGTATTCCTTACTGTACACACCACTATTTGTGGAATAGAGTACAGTTTGTTGACAAAGTTGGACTTTGATAAAAGAATCCAAGGACAATAGGAATGACAAGATTAGTGGGGTTAATTGACTGCGGTGTGAGAACTCGTTTTGGGACGGGGGTAGTTCTGTGAGGGGGAAATAGCAGTTATAGTATTTCAGGTATGTATGAATCTATTACAACTGTTAAGGGTGGTTTGAAAGACCTGCCCCTCTATTTACTACAAGAGTTAACACAACAATTTTTCTTTATTGTTGTGGCTGATAACTTTCTTTTTGTTTTCTTTAAGAGAACTATTTATTTAGTAATCTCTTATCAGACAAAGATCTAATTTCAAAGTACAAATAATCAGCAATCAGCTTGATGAAGGGATCAGGGAAGTAGATAGTGGATGGATTGTTACAGAAAGTTCTGGTAAATGGAATACAAGATTTTTGGAATTGATGAGGAACAAGTATTTATATGTTTTATGATTTATTTATTTATTTCTTTTTAGATGTAGTCTGAGGAAATGAGTAAAAGGATGTTTTTGGTATAATGTGAAATATTCAAAGTGTCCTACCTTCTTCCTTAACCTTTAGTTTAAAAGAGCACAATTTTCCTTTTGTTTCTTTTGTGTATTTGAAACTGATATGAAAGATTTTTGTTGTGGGTCACCTGATTAAGATCACACTATTTATATGGTTGAGTAATTTTATTTAGTTTGCTAGCTAGATGGTGGGGTGTGGGATCAACCTGGGGTGATTTTTTTTCTGGGAGGGAACAACCTCCCCTTGATATAGTAAAATGTGAGGGATTTTTGCTGGTGGGATGTCTGATTAAGGTATTTATGCTGGTGGGGTCTTTTCTTCTACGCTGCCTTCATGCATGAAGTGCATAAAATGAGCTATTTCTGCTGCTGATGTTTTCTAATCCTGCACTAGTGCTTCATGTGGGGAGTGCATAAAGTGATCTATTTCTGATGGTGAGGTTATGTACTTAGGCTGTGCCACAGAGCATGTGCTGCGTCTTGTGACCAGAAACTAAACTATATACTACTTCTATATATATACTATTTACTTATTATTCATTATAATTCTTTTTTTAACTGTATATCTTTTGGTTTAGCCGTGCAAACCCCAACATAAATGGGTGACTTATAGATTAAATTTACCCTAGATTTCAATTATGCACTTATATTGCTACTATTTTAGCTTCTGAAAGATAATGAAAGAATATAATCCTGCATGATACTTGAAACAGGGTTTGGAATACCACAGCGGGCAAATAGGGGAGAATATTCAGAGTGGGTATTGACCAGGAAGAGGAGGATTAAATGGTTCCATATCTTACCCTAGGGTGCTGAATCTAGATAAACTCTTTTGTGGAATGTAACTAGTCTTTTCTGGGGATCAAAATCATTTATGGGGAATATAAGAGGATGGGATGTTTTAGTGGTTGTTAATTCATCTAGCATTGAGATCATGAATATATCTTGTTGGAATAGCATGCATGTATGCATTATCCAGTATTCTTCTAACCATAACACAAAAAATCTTTTATATAACTCATGCTAGATTGTTACGGGGGTTTTCCCTATAGTGAATCAGAACCATCTATTTCTCAATCAGCAGTGTCACAAGAATTTCTGTCTGTCAACTTCAGGCAATTCATCCTGTGTTCCCTTCAACAGTTTATGAGACCCATTTTTACTCCGCTCTGACTTGATTTGTTTCTTGAAAATCCTCTCACATCTTTCAACTCAAGGGGGGATGATAAACTCACTTGCCCCTGCGCACACCCTTAAAATAACGGTGTGCAGCCCACACCCCTTTGTTTTATCGGTGTGCAGGCTGCACGCCCACTTTTGGGTGTCAGCATGTCTACATGCGTGCAACACCCACCCAAAACAGGGCGTGCGGTTGCACACCCCATTCAAAAGAGGGTGTGCAACCTGCACACCCTTTTTATTTATATAGGTAGGGGTGTGCATGCCCCTACCCATATACACAGAAAGGGTGTGCATGCCGCACACCCTGTCTATGTATATAGGTAGGGGCATGCACACCCCTACCTATGTACATACATAGGGTGTGCTGACGGCATAGTCCCCATTTTTTGGGACTGTTCTGTCAGCAGCCGCATGGCTCGACTGGGGGGGGATCCCTCCAGCCAAGGACCTTGGCCGGAGGGATCCCGTTTGAGGTGGTTTTATAACCTCCTTGACCGGAGGGATTCCCTCCAGTCAAAGGGGTTATACAACCTCTTTGACCGGAGGGGAATCCCTCCAGTCAAAGGGGTTATACAACCTCTTTGACCGGAGGGATTCCCTCCAGTCAAAGGGGTTATACAACCTCTTTGACCGGAGGGGAATCCCTCCAGTCAAAGGGGTTATACAACCTCTTTGACCGGAGGGGAATCCCTCCAGTCAAAGAGGTTGTATAACCTCTTTGACCAGAGGGGAATCCCTCCAGTCAAAGAGGTTGTATAAACTCTTTGACCGGAGGGGAATCCCTCCAGTCAAGGAGGTTGTATCACCTCTTTGACCGGAGGGGAATCCCTCCAGTCAAAGAGGTTGTATAACCTCTTTGACTGGAGGGGAATCCCTCCAGTCAAAGAGGTTGTATAACCTCTTTGACCGGAGGGGAATCCCTCCAGTCAAAGAGGTTGTATAACCTCTTTGACCAGAGGGGAATCCCTCCAGTCAAAGAGGTTGTATAACTTCTTTGACCGGAGGGGGATCCCTCCAGTCAAAGAGGTTGTATAACCTCTTTGACCGGAGGGGAATCCCTCCAGTCAAAGAGGTTGTATAACCTCTTTGACCGGAGGGGAATCCCTCCAGTCAAAGAGGTTGTATAACCTCTTTGACCGGAGGGGAATCCCTCCAGTCAAACAGGTTGTATAACCTCTTTGACCGGAGGGGAATCCCTCCAGTCAAACAGGTTGTATAACCTCTTTGACCGGAGGGGAATCCCTCCAGTCAAACAGGTTGTATAACCTCTTTGACCGGAGGGGAATCCCTCCAGTCAAAGAGGTTGTATAACCTCTTTGACCGGAGGGGAATCCCTCCAGTCAAAGAGGTTGTATAACCTCTTTGACCGGAGGGGAATCCCTCCAGTCAAAGAGGTTGTATAACCTCTTTGACCGGAGGGGAATCCCTCCAGTCAAAGAGGTTGTATAACCTCTTTGACCGGAGGGGAATCCCTCCAGTCAAAGAGGTTGTATAACCTCTTTGACCGGAGGGGAATCCCTCCAGTCAAAGAGGTTGTATAACCTCTTTGACCGGAGGGATTCCAACCTCCTCGGCCAGAGGGATCCCCCCCGGTGTCAAGACTTACTGATTGAGGATTATCCATTTTTACAGGAAATTTTAACCAACCAAAACCACTTTAAACCATCAACCTACCTAAGTTACAACCCTTAACCACGGTTAGTTTCACACCCAGATGGACAACCTACCTTGAAATTAATAGTTGATCAATGTAGTTACTATCAGCTTTTGTAATTTTTTTTATTTTACACGCTCTTCAATACTATGTAATCATATTTTCACTATTCATTAAGATATTCATTGTGTTATATTTATTATTGTGTTTATTGATTTATTATTATGTCACTATGTAATAATATATTGATTATTTACATATTACTTTTTTGTGTTGCTTTATATTATTATTATTCGTTTATTACCTTTTATTATATGAGTAATAATACATTTTTATTTTATTTTTTAATATTTGTTCATGACCTCCTTGACCGGAGGGATCCCCCCCAGTTGAGGAGGTTGTATAACCCCTTGACCGGAGGGATCCCCCCCGGTTGAGGAGGTTGTATGACCTCCTCAACCGGAGGGATTTCCTCCGGTTGAAGGGGTTATACAACTTCTTTGACTGGAGGGGAATCCCTCCAGTCAAAGAGGTCATACAACATCCTCAACCAGGGGGGATCCCTTGGGTCAAGGAGGTTACACAACCTCCTCAACCGGTGTGGAACTCCTAAAGGATCAGGAAAGAGCTTGAAGGGGAAATAGACAACAAATCCAGTAAATAGAAGATGTTGAAGCTACAGGTGCTGATGAGGCTGCCCTTCTTGACTAATGCTGAGGGGAAAGGGTTTCACTAAGAAAAAGAAAGAAAAGAGGTGTGGCTATATTTCTACTAATCCTTAGACTGCTGCTACTAATGGGAACTTAGGTTGTTTAATCAATCTGAGGCAGGGACCTTAAGAGGAGTGAGAAAAGCACTGAGAAAGAGTAAAGGGTATGTGTTATGATTGTTATTTGTGTAAAGGTTGATGCAAAGTAAATGTAAAAGGTTTCAAGGTAAAGGTAAATGTAAACTGTACTTTGGTAAAAGGGGGGGTGCATGATTTATCCATAGAACTAAGGGGAGTTCTACTTATACAAAAGGGCACAAGATGGCTGATCCTGGCAGTAAAGAGAAAGGGGAAATGTGTTCAGAGGTATACAACCAAAAGAGAGTAGTGATAGTGTAAGAAAGATGAGCCAATGTAGCTAGTAACTATGTATATAAGGAATGTAATGTGACTAGTAACCAAAGAGGATGATAAAGGCAGAAGATGTAACTATGTAATATAAATGACTGTGCTGTACAACTTTATACCAAAGAAGATATAAACTAAAGAAAAGTATGTAATATCTGTGTTTTATTTATGTACTGTATATTAATACCTTGTATAATATCCTATGGGTTTGTAGTATTGGTAAAGTTATGTGGTTATCAGTGGTAATATTCTAAGAATGCCAATAACTTTTGAACCAAAGGGAAATCAGGGGTACTTTGAGTGAGTGACTAGGGGTAGTTTTGTATGTAGAATATGATCATGTAATAATAATGAAGTATATGTGAGAGGAAATGTAAGTTGTTGATGATTGTATGTGAAAAGGTATGGATTACCACACCGGAGGGACCCGGTCAAGGAGTATTGTGAGCTGGGGTCTCTTCAGTGACTACAGGACACAAGGAATAGCTTTGTAGAAGCCAATGAAAATGGAGTATTATGTAGCTCAAGCTCAACTTTATGATAAAAGGAGCTAAGTTGCCAAAAGACAACCTCCAACCTAGAATATAGGTCTGCAATAAAGCACTTTAAGGGTGATTGGGTTTGTTTAACCAAAAGAGGAGGACAGATTTGGTTCCTTTGTTTAAGGGGTTGGATGGTTGGTGATATAAGGGAGGAAATGGTGCTGATAACCAGAATACTGGCTGGTTGGTTACTTCAAAGATTTGTAAGGCAATAATAAGAATGTAATTCTAATTGGCGACTTAGAAATCTGGGTAAAGACCCAAGAAGGCAGTAATGGGGGGCGTTGATAGGGCGTTGATAGACGCACGCCAAGCGCGCACTCCAAGTGCACGCAACCCGCACGCCAATTTTTTTTGGCGTGCGGGGCCTACACGCCAATTTTTTTTGGCGTGTAGGGTCTACACGCCAAAATAAATTGGTGTGTGAGACCCGCACACCAAAAATGGCGTGTGGTTCCCACACGCCATTTTTTTTGGTGTGTGGGCCCCGCACACCAAAGAAAATTGGCGTGTGGGACCCGCACGCCAATTGTTTGGCGTGCGCTCCCACACGCCAAACAATTGGCGTGTAGGAGCGCACACCAAACAATTGGCGTGCGGGTCCCACACGCTCATGTAATTGAATGGGCCCTCCCATTCAATTACGTGAGCGGGGGATGTGTATATCCCATACACATAATACATGTATATCCCATACACATAATACATGTATGTATTATGTGTATGGGATATACACATCCCCCGCTCACGTGATCAAATGGGAGGGCCCATTCGATTACGTGAGCGAGCCCGAGTCTGATTCCGGACTGGGGCTCGCTCATGGTCCCGGTTTTTTCAACCAGAACCACAACAAACACAGCCCACCGCTCGCCCATTTGATCGAAAAAAAGGAGGTGAGTCTGAAAATCCGAAAAACTAAATAAATCAAAAAAAAAAATCAAAAAAAAAAAAAATTCTCAAATAAATAAAAAAAAAAAAATCAAAAAAAAAATCAAAAATTCAAAAAAAAAACAGAAAAAAATCAAAAAGAAAATCAAAAAATTTACAAAAAATGAGAAATAAAAAATGAGAAAAAAACCCCAAATAAACCAAAAAAAAGGGATTTTTTGGGTTTAATTTTGTGGGAGAAAAATAGCCCACAGGCCCAGGGCCCTCTCCAAGACCCAACTGGCCCAATAGACAGGGCCCAATGGCCTTGAGAAGGGGCCAGCCTCTGCCCATCACCTCCAGTGGGCCCACAGGCCCACTTTGATGCTCCAAAGAGGCAATAAAACATTCAAAGGGGCCGTTCAAACCCCCCAGGCAGCTCAAAGGGCCCCATATAAGCCCCAGACACACACCATCCCCCCCAAAAGTGGCCCATCTCAAACACATCTCTTCCTATTTCTATTTTTTTTCACAGTAGATAGAGTAACACGTGCTGACATACTCTCCCATTCAAATGCAAACAGATTCCGCACAATTCACCAAATCAGCAGCAAAAGATATCTCACACCGGTCATTACAACTCCTCAAGCAATCAGCCTCCACGCCCATACGGATTCTATGAGGTCAACCCCAACCATCACCCTCACGCCCCACTTGGCAACTTGTATCAAAATCAAATCTCTGCGTATGGAAATTCACACGTGCTTGGCCAACCTGCAGCTCAACTCAACCAATCAGACCAGCTAGCAACTAACTATGGCTACCCAAGCAACCAATATGGCCAAGCCCCCCAGCCCCTTACTGTCCCCCCAGCCCACCCAGCCAGCTACAGCTTCACAGACACCAACTACAGAGTGGCAATCCAGCCAAACCCTGTCCCCCCAGCTCACCCAGTAACCCAGCCTGTGTTCTGCTCATATGAGGTACAATTGCCTCAATTCACCCACTATCACCATCAACCTCCAGCTTCTACCTATCCGCTTGATCCAGCCCAACCATCCTATCTGGCTCAGCCAGCCTCCTACGCACCACCCCATATAACTCAAGCCCCACCATCCCATCCGTTTCCACAACCCCATCAAGCACCACAAATCTCAAACTACTGGCAGCCGGGACCCCAACCATTGTCCCACCCGGCCAACCCATTCACTCTTGGACCCACTCACTTCCAAGGCCCGCCAACCTCTCACAATTTCCCTGTTGGCCAACCATCAGTGCCTGCTCCGCCCCAGACAAATGAAGATATGCAGCCATCTCTTGGGGAAATAACCTCCTCTGTGCCATTTAGCCCTCAAATTTGGCCGCCTGCACAACGAAGTCCTCAACAGTTTCCCCGAGGAAATTTCAGCCCTCAAGTCCCACAAACTGTTGCGGAAGGTGAGTCTTCATATACTTCTCCACTTTGTTTTCATATTACCAAGAACTAATGTTTACCTACTCAATTTCCCAGTCAAATACCCAAGGATCACAGCTACATCTCCCGGCGGGTATCAACCTGCACCACCCAGCCCTAAACTGTTTCCCCGAGCAAATTTCAGCCCTCAAGTCCCTCAAACTGTGGCTGAAGGTGAGTCTTCAAATACTTCTCCACTTTGTTTTCATCTTACCAAGAACTAATGTTTCCTGCACAATCTCCCAGTAAAATACCCAAGCGTCACGGCTACATCTCCCGGCAGGTATCAACCCTGCACCACCCAGCCCTCAAGCGTTTCCCCCTGCAACTTTCAGCCCTCAAGTCCCTCAAACTGTGGCTGAAGGTGAGTCTTCAAATATTTCTCCACCTTTTTTTCATCTTACCAAGACCTAATGTTTACCTAGTCAATATTCTAGTATACCCGCTCAATCCTTTAGGACGTTCACCGCTGGCCCCCAAAATGTTACCCGCCGCCAATCAACCGCATAAAGTGTTGATGAAATCTGAAGATGTACAATCTTATGATTATTCAGTTGGCAGTAATTTCTTCTAGTTTCTTAATTCGCCCACTTGAGGCAGACTGGCTGAACTGCTTGTGTTTCCAGATGCAATGGATGCACCACCCGAATTCCTTTTCACATGTGTCACTGATCTCAAACACTTTGTCACCACATGGGCCCACGAGCATGGTTACGCTCTGAAAGTTTGTGCTTCCAAGCGGGACAAGAACATCTACTTTGCATGCACAGTTGCCGGGGAAGACCAAACCTCAGTTGATGCTATCCGGTTTCGAGAATCTAGAAATAAGCGACTGGGGTGCTGCTTCAAAATATCCGGCCACAAACCAACTTCAGTAAAACTCAAGGATGCACCATGGGAACTCCAATGCCGAAAGACAATTGGGCACAATCATGGTCCAATCGAATCTGGAACATGTAGTCATCCACAAGAAGCTCTCTGTCAAAGGCCAAACCGAGGTTGCTCGCTTATTGTCTCTTGGAATGCAACCCCAGGCAATTGCTAGACTCCTTACTAGCAGTGAGGAAGGTTTGTAACCAACAGGACAATATACACCACAAAGGAGGCACTGAGGGCAGAGAAGAGGGCTGGCAACACCCCAATAAAGTACCTCCTACGTTGCCTCAACAAATCCAATTGGACACACGAGGACGTTTACGACACAGACGGCAAGCTCCTTTACTTGTGGTTTGCGCACCCAGGATTGTTGCTTCTTTCTTGCAGGTTCCACCATGTGGTCAACATTGACTGCACTTACAAGACGAACCTGAACAACTACCCCCTGCTGCATGTGGTTGGCCAAACTGCAACCAATCACAGTTTTTCAATTGGTTTTTGTTTGATGCGAAACGAGAAGAATGAGGCCTACTCATGGGCTCTTGATAAGTTTAAGTGGGTGGTATATTTGACTAATCACCTATTCTCATCAGAAACTGACTGTACTCCGGTGCCTGTGTGATACCCATAGATCTATATGGGACGCTGACCACGCGCCAAAGGTCTTTGTGACAGACAGGGAATTGGCACTGCGTAATGCTATCTCAAAGCACTTTCCGAATGCAACTGCGAACTTGTGCATGTGGCACACCAACTGGAACATTGTGACAAGCTGCAAGCAAGCCTTTGCTGGCGATGGCAAAGAATGGGCCAAATTCATGAGGCTCTGGCATGAGGTCGCACATGCCCCCAATGAGGACACCTGCAACTCAAAGTGGGCTCAACTGACACGGTACCTAGTCACTCAAACTAACGTCTACAAATACCTATACAAGAACGTCTGGAGCGAGCGACAGAAGTTCATGAATGCGTGGGCCGGAATGACACCCCATCTAGGAAATCTGACTTCGTCATGATGTGAATCTGCCCACAGCTGGCTGAAAACCTATGTGACGTTGGCTAGGTGCGACTTTGCAACACTTTTCATTACAATTGCTGCAGCAGTGGACCAACAACTTGACACAGCCCACACGAACCTGGCACACAAGTTACAGAAGGGATTAACCGGACTACCAAATGCCTTCAAGTCTCTCAGCTGCAAAATCTCCTGTCATGCGCTCAAGTTGGCCTTGTCTCAGTACAACAAGTTCATCAAGATGAAGAAATCCAAGCCTGGGGATCCCAGCCTTCAATGCAAAGGTAATTTCCAGGCTGGCTTGGGCATTCTGTGTTTGCACACTATTGAATGTTTGGTCCAGGGGAAGGGAGATGTGGAGCCTTCTGATTTCCATGTCTAGTGGCATCTGGCCTATAACCCTGACGGTCCAGTGAGTCCTCCTGATGTATGACTTGTTCATTTCCCTCCTAGCTAATCTTCATCTATCTTCATTGCAGGTCTTGATCAACCAGTGTACAACTTTGACAACGATTTCAAGGATTTCAAGCAGGAGATCTTGGCTTCCCACCACCCCTCGGTGTTAGAAGCAACAATGAAAAAATTGCAAAGGTTCCATGCAAACACACACGTGGTTCCGCTTGCAGAGCCTGATCCTATCCAAGTGAAACACATACTGGAAATGCCGTGGAAGAAGAGAAAGGGTAGTGGGCGAGTTCAAAAGTGCGATGACACCCATGCGGAAATTGTGGAAGCGCAAATCCAAAAGGTGCAGGCAAGGAAAGCAAGACAGAAGGCCGGTGTATCAAAAGGAAAAGGAGGTAAGCGACAGTCCAAGCGGGCGCAGGCTCCATTGGACACCTCAGCTTCTTCCTCTGGGGACCTGGATGAGCTTCCCAGTGTGGAGACACTCATGTGTAAGCAACTTTATTGCATGTCTTTTTAAGAGGCTGATAACTGATGGAATGATAATGATGGACTTTCTAAACAGTCAAGAGAAATCACCCCCCACGAGTTGGCAGCCTCACTATTGGGAAACGGAATTGGGGGTCTTCCGGTTCAGGAACATCACGGCACAAGGAAACGTGGCAGCCCAAGTATGGTAGTATGGATGGTGTAACAGATGAAGATTCTGATTCTGCGGATGCAGTTTCAGATGAAGATTCTGATGCCCCAGATGGGGAATCAGATGAAGAATCTGATGCCCCACATGGGGCATCGGAAGACGAATCTGATGCCACAGATGGGGAATCAGTTGCAGAATCTGACGCACAAGGTGGGGAATCAGATGAAGAATCTGATCCCCCAGTGGATTCCTCCTCATCTATTGAGATGCAGGTTGAGGAAAAGCTGCTGTCACCTCCAGAAGCCTCAAGAAAAGCCACAAGCTCTCATGATCAGTTGCAGGGTGAGGCCAGGCTAAATTCACCCCCCACAGCCAAGGTAAGTACTATAACTTTGACATTAGATTATCAAGGTCTGATTCCATTGTATGTTTCATAGGACTGGCATGTAGATGCTGAGGTTGCACCCAAGACTGGCCAAACAAGACAGGGGAATACCAACCCTGATGTTGCAGTGAGTGACTCAAGCTTGACACGGACAAGGAGAAATGCACTGACTCTAACTGATAACCGACTTCTCATCATTCTTGTCAGGCGCAGCTTCCACCATGGATCTTAAAATACCTGCATTCCTATAACCCTGCAGGTGATGGGAACTGTGGTTATGCATGTGTGGCACATGCATTGGCAGCAGATAGACCAGAGGGTCCCTACGCTAAGGCCAATGGGTGGTACCAAGTGCAAAAGGATGTGTTAGAAGAGATGGAAAAGAACAAGGCACATTGGACAAGCAACCTTGGGGGGCCTTCAGAATTCAACCGCGCTTACGGAAGTGTTCAGGTGACTGAACCATGTGGATCATGTAGAGACTGTAAAATGGAGATGTGTCTGGTGAGATTCGAACTCACGACCTCAGCTAAGCTGAGACACATGCTAGAGTGCTGCCTTTACCAACTAGGCTACAGACGCTTGTGACTGCCAGGGTGTTGGTTGGTAGTGCTCATGGTTCAGCTGGTGATAAATCATGGTAGCAGACTAACAGGCAACTCAACAGATCAGTCCCCATGAACAAATGGATGAGCAAGTTGGATGTGGGACTGATTCTGGCCAATGCGTATAACTGGCCATTTGTCTTCCTCAGCAGAACGGGTGGGAGCACCACATATATTCCCGCCACAGTTCCCCCGGACCCTAAATTTCCAGCCCTCTTCTTATCATTGTTCAATTATAATCATTGGATACGTGTGATAGTCAAGCAGACCCCCACAATTCCCTTTCCTCTCCCTAAAGTCTCCCGGTTATTTAACAAGAGCCCAGCAGCTGCTTGGCTAGACTGTGTTTCCCCTTCCACTACTCTTCACTCTTTGATCCCTAAATGATTAAATGTACCAAGTTACTGCAAGTAACACTAATTATTATTATCCTTATTAATATTTACCATTCTTATTATTCTTTAATATTATTCCTTTAAGATCTCTAGTGAATATTATTAGTATTATTAATTCATCATTATGACTTTAAGAAGTGATAACATAGTATTATTAAACTACAATCTTTACAATAAATAATATACTTAATTTAAATATACTTAAATTAATAATACGTTGATTAACTAACACATGAATAATTCAGGTTACTCTGTGATAATAAATAATAGAGTGATAATATAGTATTATTAAACTACAATAAATCTTTACAATAAATAATATACTTAAATTAATAATACGTTGATTAACTAACACATGAATAATTCAGGTTACTCTATGGTAATAATTAATACTTATAAGATGTGACAATAACAAATTACACATGCACAATGATAAGTTAATATTTTATTAATATTAATAAAAGGGCCTTTAATATAATAAGGGCATTAATAAAAAAAACCGGTTTTTCCGCGTTTACACACGGTTCACTGTGCAGCTGCGGCTGCGCAGTGCACCCGGTTTTCCGCATTTCCACCCAGTTTTTTTTTAATTGTTAATTTTTAAGCAAATAGCACGTGGGGCACGAAATTTGATGCGCGTGACCTCCCCAATCATCCTTGTTCAATATTTTATTCAAAACAAATAAAATAAACAATTAAAACAAGGAATATAAACAAAACAAAACAAAACAAAATTATGGAGGGCGGCATTTTAAATAAGTAAAACAAGTAAAACAAACAAAATTGAATAATATAATATAAAATTAAATAAATAAGAATGAATGAAACGAATGAAATAAATTAATTAATTAAAAGCAAGGGACATAATTGAAAGTTAATCATTTATGAATAACGCAACCTCCCCAATCATCCTCATTCAAAATTTTATTTAAAACAAATAAAATAAATAAGTAAAACAAGTAAAATAAACAAAATAAAATAAATAGAATAAATGAAATGAATAAAATAAATAAATAAAATAAAAAGCAAGAGACATAATTGCAAGTTAATAATTTGTTAATAAATAATAAATGTAATTAACAACAAAGAGACATTAGTACAGACTAAGAATGCGCACACAAATAATAAGTATAAGAAAGAGAAATTCTTATAAACACTACTGATAACAGCTAGAAAATGCTTACAAATGGTGAATATATGCCTGAATTACATTCCTGAACTAATATGTAATGAGCAAAAAAAATAGAAGACATTGTTTTTTTGAGAAATAAAAAATACCATAAATTTCTTCACCCCTGGGAGTATATTAAACAATATTAAAAAGTTGAAAAAAAATTAAGATCCGCCCGCAAAAAAATAAATAAAATAACCGGGTTTAAAAGCGGAAAACCGGGTGTGCTGCGCAGCAAATTTGAGGTTGCCGCTGCGTAAAACTGTGTGTAAACGTGGAAAAACCGGGTTTTTCCCTTAATGCCCTATAATAATTATGATACCACTAAGGAATCCCAATAGACCAATTCTGGATAATCTATAGTGTAATGCTGACATATCATCAACAATTGGCCACAACCTACCTTCAATAAGGTAGAAACCACAAACCCACATGGGTACTCCTTGGATGACTATTAATAATACTCTGTTTGGGTTATATTTCAACAAACACTTAGGTATGATGTTTCTGTCAGCTTGCTACTATGTCAGAGACAACCTGAACAAAATATATAAATATATAATAATGAAAGAGACATTATTACAAACCAACAATGAAAGAGACATTATTACAAAACAACAATAAAAGAGACATTGTTACTCTTTACGCCATAAAAAGAGAAAAATACATATAAAAACATATAAATAATAAATATTATTTAATATTCTGATTCTAACGTAAAATAACATAGGGTACCTCAGCCAAAGTACCCCTGTAACTTTACTCCTTCTAGTAGTAAATCCACTTTAAAGGGTAGAATATACAACCTGTATGACGAAAAGAATAATCATCATACAACCCCAACTCAAAAGAAACATATGTAAACATCCTTACATACATAATCTGACATTTATGAATTGGGATGGGTGAGACAGATGTTCTACATACCACTTCAGTTGGACAGAAGCGCACACTTGAACCATATTACATGTAACTGTGGTGGACATACAGTCATATCCTTCTACTAAGAATCATTGGCCCTCTCTAGCTCTCCTGTTTCGCCACCAAAAAGAAGATATTTAAGAGGCTCTTCTTTCCCCTTGCTTTAATCCCCATCATCTTTTATACATACAACATACATACATAGCATTCCACCAGATAGTAACCAGTGTTGCCCTGTAAGTTTGTCTAGACCTGATCATTCAGCCCTCTTTCTTCACAACTGCCAGTCTTTAGCCCATCAACCCAACCGCCTCAAGTAACTTCGAAGTGCCCCTTCCTTCAAGAAAAGACCATAACAGTAAGTCCTTTCTTTCAGGAGTTGTGGCCCTTCTAGCCATCTTTACTGGGATCAAAACAACCCCTGCTTGCAGGCCCCAGTTGTAACAGGTCACCAATTTCCTCTGCTTTTGCAAGAAAACCTGTGGAGGGAACTAAACCACCCCTGCTTGCAGGCCCCTCCTTAAAAAATCCACCACCATATTACCACCCTTTTCTATCTTTGCATGTGTAGCTAGAAGGATCTTAGTCCTTGGCATCACAGAGCGTGACAGTTTCATTCAAGTGGATGAGCAAGACAGTGGTGGAAATTACAACTCAAGGGCATATGAATGAGAAATAAAAGGGAAACCAAAGAAAAAAAAACCCCCGGTACATATATCAGAAGTGGTAGTACATATATCAGAAGTGGTAGTTGGCTACAGCTATTTCTATATCTTGGGAAAACAAAATTTGGAGGTTTTGATTAGAAAAACATTTGTGAAACTCTTCATGGGTTTTTTTCCAATCAACCATTGGCAAACCATCATGACTAATCCGATTAAATCCCATGGAGCACAAAAAGTTGAGAAAGTATAATTGGAGGTTATCCAAAGTCCCGTGAGGCATCACAGAAGTATTACCACTATTGACCTTATGTTTCAGAACACTGGCACCGAATTCCAATAAGGCCGAAGCATTTGAAGTAGTCAGACGTTCGCACTTGGAGTTGTTAGTGACGAAGGCGGTTGGTGGACCAAAAACCAGGATACCAGCAAGCATCCGCATTTGCTCACACGTATTTGATGTTGACCACTCATCAAGCTTTTTATACTTTGGTCTTGTTGGTGCCTGGTGACTGCAGATGTAACATAAGGCTGAAATAGCCCCCGTGAAGTATAGACCAAGGTCCTTGAGACCGGAGGTGTTTGGTTGGGAGCTTGATCCATCCTTTGTGTGACTTCCAAGGTTTTCGTAAGTTTTTTGGAATGCAAGATGGGCAGTATGCACCAAAGATTTGTCCAGGGGGAGAGGCTGCCATTCACTGCCCTGTTGCTCCATGTGTCTAAGGGCCCAGCAGTCTTGCAAAGCACTTTGAAGCCAGGTATAAGTGTGGTCACTTGGAGAAAAGTGACCGGCCAGATTCGCCGCAAGTGTGTGGGTCTGGACACGTTTGGACGGCGGCGCCTTCCGGTTCTCCTGGGAAGCCTTGAGCTGTGCCATGTTGAAAACTTCAGGAGTTATCAGAGAGAGAGCCCCAGGTCGAGTGGGGTTAAGAATTCTCTCTGCATACCACACAAATATCAGCCTTTGTGATGTATGAACAAGTGAGAAAAAGAGTGATTAATTACCAGATTTGCATGCCTTCAGAAGTGCATCCACTTCCCTCCAAACAAATCGGCTGAACTCCTGTGGCATCGTTGGATGTGGCGTGACCATTGAGGGAAGGTGTGTGAGGATGAATGCTATGTTTTCAATCATTTTCTCGGCTGAACGGTGTGAACACACAATTCCACACGCCAAATTTTCATTCAAATCATCTGCCAATGCTTTTGGAAGCATTGGGCCAGGGATAAATAGACCCATAGCTCTGCGCAAAGGAGGGATGGTAATTACAAGATGGGTGTGCATAAGCAATGGGGAGTGACTTACAAGCAGGCGTCAGGACAGGGGGAGGAGGAATTGATTTGCCCGGTGGTCTTTGGGTAGGTGGCTTTACTGTTGATGGCCCAGCAACAGGGGGGTTCCGTGGAATTCTGAGGCCTTGCAGTGATTGCGCAGTGATGAATTTGTGAGAGGTGGGATGAGGGGTGAAGAAATTATACATGGGGCCTGTATTTTTAGAAGAAGAAGCAGAGTTGTCCAGGCACGCCTTTTTGCTCGTAGGGTCTTCAACCGTAGGATCTTCAATTCGTACCATGTCATAGCGATATTGGGTTTGTCGTGGCACAGGTTCATGGACTGGCTCCTGGTGGAAGGTAGGTTTGGGACGTCCATGAAGGAATTTTTGGTGGACTTGCTGGTCTTCTGCACCATCTTCAGAGTCATCTGTTTCACCCTCTGCGTCAGGGTCTTCAGAGGTGTCCCGGGAGGCTGGATTGTCAATTTCTTGTCTCCCGTCCGCATTGGGGGCTTTGGAGAACCTCTGGCCAATGACACTGCCAGCATAATTGCCTAGGTTGAGTTCATCCCAGTTAAACTAGGATGCAAAAAACCAATTTAAAGTAGGTTGAACTCAACCAATGAAATATAAAACCAAGGGGGGTCCCTTGGATTTATATTTCATCAGTTGATTTCAACCAAGTTTAAATTGGTTGAGTGCATCCCAGTTTAACTGGGATGACTTCATCCTAGGCAATTATGCTGGCAGTGTGAGTTGTTGGGCCGTTTGTACGCCTTGAAGGAAAGACTGGCCAAAGGTGTTGAGGGTTGTCTTGTGGCCTTTGACATCTGTCCGCATCTCTGGGCCCTGCACGCCGAATAAAATTGGCGTGTGGGCCCCGCACGCCAATTGTTTGCCGTGCGCACCCACACGCCAATTGTTTGGCGTGTGGGGGGATATCGCATGCGATATCCCCATACACATAATACATACATGTATTATGTGTATGGGGATAAACACACCCCCCGCTCACATAATTGAATGGGAGGGCCCATTTGATTACGTGAGCAAGCCCGAGTCTTATTCCTGAAAGGAATCAGACCGTTGGTCTGGTTGTTTTCAACCAGAACCACATCCATTTCCAACCCGCCGCACCAATTCGAAAAAAAAAACAATGTAAGTGTTGCCCCCCTCAACAAAAAAAAAAAAAAAAACCAGAAAAAATGAAAAAAAAAAAGAAAAAAAAGAAAAAAAAACAACAAAAAAAAAACAACAAAAGACAAAAAAAAATACCAAAAGAAAACCAAAAAAAAACAAAAATAAAACAAAAATAAACAAAAATAAAACAAAAATAAAACAAAAATAAAACAAAAATAAAACAAAAATAAAACAAAAATAAAAATAAAACAAAAGTAAAACAAAAATAAAACAAAAATAAAAATAAAAATAAAACAAAAATAAAACAAAAATAAAACAAAAATAAAACAAAAATAAAAAACCAAAACAAAAACCAAAACAAAAAGAAAATTAAAAATTAAAAATGAATAATAAGTAAAAATGAGTAAAAAAACCCCAAAAAAACCCCAAAAAGAAGGGAATTTTTGGGGTTTAATTTTGGGGGAGAAAAAAAGCCCACAGGCCCATGGCCCTCTCCAAGACCCAACTGGCCCAATAGACAGGGCCCAATGGCCATGAGAAGGGGCCCGCCTCTCCCCATCACCTCCAGTGGGCCCACAGGCCCACTTTGATGCTCCAAAGGAGCAATAAAACATTCAAAGGGGCCATTCAAACCCCCCAGGGAGCTCAAAGGGCCCCATATGAGCCCCAGACGCACACCATCCCCCCCAAAAGTGGCCCATCTCAAACACATCTCTTCCTATTTCTATTTTTTTTTCACCGTAGATGTAGTAACACGTGCTGACATACTCTCCCATTCAAATGCAAACAGATTCCGCACAATTAACCAATTTGAATTCAACAATCAACAATGTCTTCACATCAGACCAGTGAACTAGGAAGTGAGATTCATTCCTTTATTTTTTGTATAATATAAGTAGCTGGCTCACTCCCACCACCCCTCCCACCATTACACAGGTTTTGCTCTCTGGGAAAAATGCACAGAGCTGGCGCCGCACCCTGCCTTGGAACCAGATGAACGTGAAAGTCTGGAGAATTGGGCCTCTAAAATAAAGGCTGAATACAAGCAGTCAGACGATGAGAATGAACAGGTCTCCAGAACCCCGGCGCCGGCTAGAAACACCTTAGGCGCCACTAAGCCCACTGCACCACAGTCCCACCCACGCCCTGAATTTTCAATCGACTCAATGGCATACTTATATGCACACACTCCTGATCCCCTCCCTCCAGCAACCAACCCAATCCCCACGCTCAATCAATTTGCAAACCAAATAAACAAGGATGTTCAATATGGCCAGCCCAACACAACAAACCCAGCTGATGGATCCCCACGTCAAAGCGGAGAGATGTCAAAGGCCACAAGACAACCCTCAACACCTTTGGCCAGTCTTTCCTTCAAGGCGTACAAACGGCCCGACAACTCATTGGCCAGAGGTCCTCCAAAGCCCCCAATGCGGACGGGAGACAAGAAATTGACAATCCAGCCTCCCGGGACACCTCTGAAGACCCTGACGCAGAGGGTGAAACAGATGACTCTGAAGATGGTGCAGAAGACCAGCAAGTCCACCAAAAATTCCTTCATGGACGTCCCAAACCTACCTTCCACCAGGAGCCAGTCCATGAACCTGTGCCACGACAAACCCAATATTGCTATGACATGGTACGAATTGAAGATCCTATGGTTGAAGACCCTACGAGCAAAAAGGCGTGCCTGGACAACTCTGCTTCTTCTTCTAAAAATACAGGCCCCATGTATAATCTCTTCACCCCTCATCCCACCTCTCACAAATTCATCACTGCACAATCACTGCAAGGCCTCAGAATTCCACAGAACCCCCCTTTTGCTGGGCCATCAACAGTCAAGCCACCTACCCAAAGACCACCGGGCGAATCAATTCCTCCTCCCCCTGTCCTGACGCCTGCTTGTAAGTCACTCCCCATTGCTTATGCACACCCATCTTGTAATTACCATCCCTCCTTTGCGCAGAGCTATGGGTCTATTTATCCCTGGCCCAATGCTTCCAAAAGCATTGGCAGATGATTTGAATGAAAATTTGGCGTGTGGAATTGTGTGTTCACACCGTTCAGCCGAGAAAATGATTGAAAACATAGCATTCATCCTCACACACCTTCCCTCAATGGTCACACCACATCCAACGATGCCACAGGAGGTCAGCCAATTTGTTTGGAGGGAAGTGGATACACTTCTGAAGGCATGCAAATCTGGTAATTAATCACTTTTTTTCTCACTTGTTCATACATCACAAAGGCTGATATTTGTGTGGTATGCAGAGAGAATTCTTAACCCCACTCGACCTGGGGCTCTCTCTCTGATAACTCCTGAAGTTTTCAACATGGCACAGCTCAAGGCTTCCCAGGAGAACCGGAAGGCGCCGCCGTCCAAAGGTGTCCAGACCCACACACTTGCGGTGAATCTGGCCGGTGTGGAACTCCTAAAGGATCAGGAAAGAGCTTGAAGGGGAAATAGACAACAAATCCAGTAAATAGAAGATGTTGAAGCTACAGGTGCTGATGAGGCTGCACTTCTTGACTAATGCTGAGGGGAAAGGGTTTCACTAAGAAAAAGACAGAAAAGAGGTGTGGCTATATTTCTACTAATCCTTAGACTGCTGCTACTAATGGGAACTTAGGTTGTTTAATCAATCTGAGGCAGGGACCTTAAGAGGAGTGAGAAAAGCACTGAGAAAGAGTATGGGGTATGTGTTATGATTGTTATTTGTGTAAAGGTTGATGCAAAAGTAAATGTAAAAGGTTTAAAGGTGAATGTAAATATATACTGTACTTTTTCTAAAAGGGGAGTGCATGCCTCATCCATAGAACTAAGGGGAGTTCTACTTATACAAAAGGGCACAAGATGGCTGATCCTGGTAGTAAAGAGAAAGGGGAAATGTGTTCAGAGGTATACAACCAAAAGAGAGTAGTGATAGTGTAAGAAAGATGAGCCAATGTAGCTAGTAACTATGTATATAAGGAATGTAATGTGACTAGTAACCAAAGAGGATGATAAAGGCAGAAGATGTAACTATTTAATATGAATGACTGTGCTGTACAACTTTATACCAAAGAAGATGTAAACTAAAGAAAAGTATGTAATATCTGTGTTGTATTTATGTACTGTATATTTATAAATCAATACCTTGTATAATAGGGGGTATCAAATATGAACAAATCCACAATTAAAACCAGTGAATTAGGTTTTTTCACAAAATTCCACTTTTGAGAATTCTCAACCATTTTATATAGATATTCACGGTTTTTAAAAATGGTGAATTTTCAAAACCAGTTGATTAGATAATGGTGGATTTGGTCATATTTGATACCCCCTAATATCCTATGGGGTTGTAGTATTGGTAAAGTTATGTGGTTATCAGTGGTAATATTCTAAGAATGCTAATAACTTCTGAACCAAAGGGAAATCAGGGGTACTTTGAGTGAGTGACTAGGGGTAGTTTTGTATGTAGAATCTGTTTATGTAATAATACTGAAGTATATGTGAGAGGAAATGTAAGTTGTTGATGATTGTATGTGAAAAGGTATGGATTACCACATCCTCCCCCAACTAAGCTGTCTGTCCCCAGGCAGGGAAAAAAAAGAGGAACCTGATTCAGAGTAATAATGAGGATGGAAAAGAGAATTGTAGGGAGAAAACTGAGAGTGGGGGTATGTAGGGGAAGGAAAAGTCCATAGCCAAAGAAGGAAGTCTGTATCCAAGCCAAGGAGGTCCAGTCCAAATCAAAGAGGTGCTGCCACAAAAGGATGTCTGTATCCAAAATAAGAGTCCACTAGTTTTTCCCAGAGAGAAGTCCAGAGAGTAAGGGGGAAAGGGTGAAAAGTCCAAAGCCAAAGAGGGAAGTCCAGATCCATCCAAGGTGGCCAATTCCTAGGTCCACATACTGAAGAAGGAAGTCTTGATCCAAATCCCGAGGCCTAGTGTACATATATTACTGAATCCTGAGTATAGTTGTCCAAGATATACAGAAAAGCCAATATTCAACATAATCCAAGAGCCCCTGAAGAATAAATCCATCCAAAAAAAAAAAACATGCTAGAATGATCCAGGGTTCAATAAAGTCCAAGGTCCAGTGGCCTCCTAGAATTATATTACATTCCAACTCAGAATGAATCCAGGGTCCAATAAAGTCCAAATTCCAAGGCTCCTAAAAATAAATTCCATTCTAAACAACATGCAGGAGAGATCCAGGGTTTAGTCCAAGTTTCTGCTGTCCAAAGGTCCAAGTCAAGGTCCAGGTAATCCTCATAGAGCCACCATCCAAGTGAGTCTGTTATTCCTTTATCCAAGTACAGGGCTTTCTAATCCAGAGTTTGTATCCTATAACTGTAAGATGTAATATATGTAATAATATAAAAATATGTAAAGGGTAATTTAATAAGGATTGGAGGTAATATGGTAATAGAGTAAAAGGTAATGGTGATATTGTAATGGTTTAAATGTGATGGGGTGGTTGTTGATGTGGGAAAAGAGGTAGTGGTAATATGGAGATGGATTAAAAAGTTAATGGTAATGGTTTAAATGTTATGGGGTAGTTGTTGATGTGAGAAGAGAGGTAGTGGTGATATGGAAATGGAGTGAGGACTAAAGGAGTAATGAAAGATAAGGGGTAAGGGTAAGGTAGAAGAAGAGGTAGTGGTAATATGGAAATAGAGTGAGGAGCAATAGTAATGGTAAGAAGGTAATGTAGAAAAAGGGGTGGTGGTAATATGGGAAGAGAAGAAAGGGTAAGGGTAATGGCAAGAAGGTAATGTAGAAACAGGGGTGGTGGTAATATGGGAATGGAGTAAGGAGTAAGGGTAATGGTAAAAAGAAAGAGAGGTGTTAATGATATGGTAAGAGGGTAATGATAATATGTAGTATTTATATGTATGATAAAAGAAAGGGTAAAATGGTCATGGGTGGTAATTCAAGAGAAGAAGGGTGACTGTATATGAGTATTCTAAAATATGTAATGATTTTAAAAGATATATATATATATCAAAGGGTAAAAGGATTCTCAAGGACAGTGATGGAAAGGGGTAATGTTATATGCAAAGGGAATTTTAATTTATATATGTTTCAATAAAACTCTAATGGTTAATGAGAGTAAAGAGTTATAATAACTAAGGAGGTGGTCCAGAAATCAGGAAGTGGAGTGAAGAGGGAAAATAAAGGAGGATGAGGATGATGGATGATTGATTATGGATGGGGGGATGATTCCATTGGGTCCATGGGGATGGGATTCTTTTTTTCCTTTTTTTTTTAGTTCTCCTCATGGGTCCCTTTTAAGTCTTCCTGATGATTTTATTTCCAAGCCCCTGTATTATCTGGTATCCAAAAAGAGAAAATTTGATTTGTCTTTTTTTTCTTAATATGGTCATTTTTCCTGTTTTGGTTTCATCTTTTTTTTTTTTTTTTTCTTTTTTTTTTTTTTTCTTTTTTTTTTTTTTTTTTCTGATGTTTTTATTTATTTGCATATTTATTTTATTTTTTATTTTTATTTTTTTTCAAATGAAAATTTTCTGTGGTCTTGATTTTCCAGCGAGGTGAGGGGTGCAACCGGAAATGAAAGGTGAATGCCCGCGCGGAGAGTAAACGCAGAGTTCCGGGTAATACAACGTCCGCGGAGTCGCCAGCGTCTCCAAAACGCAGGAAACGTTCCTCCGGGTCAAAGAACGACCTCGGAGATGAAAAACGAACCGTTCTTCTTTACTGGTAAGAAAAACAATCAAGGGAGAGAACAGGGGGAAAAAATGATTGACTGTGTATTGTAGGCCAAAGGAACTGAGGAGAGGAGAAAAGAAGGAAAGAAACAAAAATGAATACAAGAACGTATTCCCGGGTCGTTCACCGGCGTCAAATGTTGTAGGCCAAGGAGAAGAGTCATAGAACGTATTTCCCGGGTCGTTCACCGGCATCGAATACGTTTTGATGGTTTTTAATAGTAGCAAAGACCAAAAGCAAGCGTTTCCGGATTGTACACCGGCATCAAAAGTTGTAGGCCAAGGAGAAGAGTCATAGAACGTATTTCCGGGTCGTTCACTGGCATCAAAAAGATTAGATGGCTTTTATAAGGCCTCGACAATATCGTTGTTGTTCCCCACCTCGCTTCTTCCAACAAATACCATTCCAATGGTTGTTGTATGTTTTTAATTGAAAAGCTTTGTAGGTTGACTTTTTAGATCCCCTTACCATGTTGTCCCCTACTCGCCCGCTGTCGATTGGTTCCTCTTTCTCATCATCGAAGAACAGCGCCAAATCTGAATCCTCTACAGATGCTCGATCCATCCATCATGTGGCCAACGTTGAATCGTTCGGCCCCTTTACTCGCGACTCGTTCTCTTTAGAAGAGGTGGCCGCGCTCCACGATAACGTGAACGAACACCTAACCGAGTTTGCCCGGTCCAATCATCGCGATCCCTGGGCCGCGGCAGCATCTTGGCACCGGTTGTACAGTTGCCTCCAGGACGCCTTCGATTCCGTGTGTAATCTTCTCTAAATACTAAAAAAACTAATAAAAGAACTGATTTTCTTCTTTTTTTTTTTTTTTTTATTTTTACTTATTTTTTTATTTTTTTATTTTTAGATAATGATGCATACCATCATCCAGGAAAGACAGGAGAAGGATGAAAAGAAATGAGATTTTTTTTTTTTTTTTTGTGAGTTTTTATTTTTTTTATTTTTTTATTTTATTTGATTTGATCTGAAAATAAAACCAGAGGTAAATAATTCCTCCATTTCTTGCCTTCTTGTCCACATAGTTTAACCAAAGTGTCCTTGATGGCCTGATGTCCTCTTTCCACCATTCCATTAGCTTCAGGGTAATAAGGTGTGGTAACTTTGACTTTTATTCCTGCTTCCACTAGTGATTTCTGGAATTGTTGACCAAATTCTGAGCCTCCATCCACTGTAACTGACCAAGGTGCTCCATATCTGTAGATCCAGTTGTCCAAGAACCATTGTGAAATCTTCTTTGCTTGAATCTTCTCCAAACCAACTGCTTCAACCCATCCAGACAAATCATCTCTAGCAATTACCAGGTATTTCCATTTCCCAACCTTGATATGAACTGTATCCAAGCTGACTCTTCCAAAGATTTTTGCTGCTCCAGTAGGCTTCTTGGGTTCCATTGGCAATACTATATTCCTTTTCTGGCAAGCTTCACAAGACTGGACCCACTTGGTTACACCTTTCTTGAGTCCTGGCCACCAAAACCTGAGTTTAGTCCTTCTGTAAGTTTCTGAAATACCTCTGTGGCCTAGTGTTTCATGAAGAGCTTGGAGGATATTGTTTTGGGCTGAGGGAGTGGTAACAACTATCTGGGAAAAAGGTTTTTTAATTCTGTGCAAGACATTATTGGAGAGGAAGAAATTGGCTGATTTATGCAGAATTTGTTTGAAATCCAGGGGGTTGCATCCAGGTGGTTTGTTCATGGTTGAAAGATATTCCTGAAGGTGTTTCCAGATTCCTTGGTGTAGGTTGCATAACTCCTCCCCCAACTTAGCTGATGTCCCCAAAAGCAGGCCAACAGAAGAAATCTTCAGTCCAAAACCAGGGTGAGGCTTTATCCATTTTTCATCTTCATCAAAACTCTGGCAGTTCTCTTCCTCTGGGTCCAATGGTCTCCTAGAAAGTGAATCAGGTAATGTGAAAGTCTTCCCAGGTGTATGAACCAAATCAAAAGAAAATAACTGGATAAAGGCAATCCATCTGTTCATAGGGGCATTGGGCAGTGAAGGGTTGTTGATCATTCCTATAAGGCATTGTGCATCCACTCTGAGCTGAAAATGCTGGCCCCATAGCTTGGTCTGAAGCTTCTTGAGAATTTTGGTGACACCACAGAGTTCCAGTTTGGATTGGGAATATTCTGACTCTCTCTTGGAAAAGACCACTGATTCATAGATAACAGGCCTGTCTAGTCCATTGGAATCCTCCTGGGTGAGTATAGCCCCTGCAGCAATATAACTGGAGTCCACTGATAGTTTGATAAGTCCTGCTTTAGGTCCATAGTCCAACTTACTGAGAGTGATATCATTGCCAATAATTCTCTTCAGTTCTTCAAAGGATGCCTGGCAATCTTCAGTCCAGTCCCAAGTTGAGTCCTTCCTAGTAAGTTTTCTGAGGGGAGCAGTGATGGTGGAGTAATTCTTGATAAACATTCTGACATAGACACATATTCCCAGGAATCCTCTGACTTCTGTTGGTGTGGTAGGGACTGGCCAGGTTTCAATTTTGTTAAGCTTCTTTGTTGATATCCTCCTTCCTTCTTTACAAACAACATGACCAACCAAATCCAAGGCAGGGACACAACAAGCAAATTTCTGTCCAGATATAGTGAGTCCAGCTTCTTCAATCCTATACAGAATCCTTTCCAAAGTGATAGCATATTCATAGATGAATTTTCTGATCTGTGGGTTTTCTTCTAGAGTGGGTTTTCTTCTAGAGTTGCTCCATTGTAGTCTGAAGTTGTTCCTTTGATTCCTCCATCATCAATAAAGATCCCCATATTCTGTGGTAGCTCATCCTGAAGAATCCACATCATCTGGGCCTGGTACACTGCAACTGAATTGGTGGCTCCTTGGGGTAATCTGGTGAGTTGAAATCTTCCTAGGGGGGTTTCAAATGTGGTCAAGGGCCTGGATTCTGGTGCTAACTCCCTTTCATCATATCCTCCCATTATGTCTCCTAGTCCATAGCAAGCCCTGCCTGTGAATGATTCAATTAGTCCTCTGGAGATGGTGGTAGGCCTGCATCCTTAATGGTGACTTTGTTGAGTTTCTGAAGATCATGAACTATCCTCAATTTTCCATTTTGTTTCTTCACACAGAAAACTGGGCTGGAATAACTGGAGAAAGATTGTTCATAGAGGCCAGTCCTGAGTCTTTCCCTTACTAGTTCAATAAATTGGGATTTGATGGGGGCAGGTAAGGGAATAGGTTTCTGTTGCCAAGGTGCATGGGGAATGACTGGGATGATATAAGGTTGTCCAGAGGTATGTTTCAGTAGTCCTCTTTCTTCTTCTGAAAACTCCAAAGCTGCCTGCCTGAGGGTGATGACCCATACTAATAATTTGTGTTCTTCCTTTGACAGCCATCCAGTGGGGCCAAAGTTAATGAGATCCAGTCTTTCTTGTGTGATCTTTGTTGTAGGTATGAATTCTGGAGGATTTGGGTTTAAAGGGGTGGCATATGGATCTCTAGACAGTTCTGGCCTGGAAAGAGGTGGATTGAGAGATAGGGGCATAGGTTGATTGACTGGTTTGATTTTTTTTAGTGTTGATTTATATTTTGCTGCACAGGTGATATGAGATTCTGAAAAGGAAGGGGCATAATTTTCTAATGGTTGTTTTGGCAGGTCCCTTTCCCCTATTTGGAGAAATGGAAGTTCTGCCCTTGGTCCAAAAAATCCCGGGTAACAAGGTTGACTGGAAGAGATGTTTCCCATTTTTGATGGATGGGGAGGAGGATTGGTACCAGGTAAGATTGTCCTTTTTCCATTATTGAGAGTGATTCTTCCCTAGGTCCATTGTATTTGATGGTTGCTGACATGTCCATTAAAAAAGGTTTTCCAACTATGAACTGAACTCCTCCTCTGGCCACCCAGAAATGGACAAGCTTGGTCACTCTTCCCACAAGTACTTCCACCTTCTCAGCAATCCCAATTATTCCAGTGTGGTGGCCTCCAATTCCTTTGAGCTTCATTGGTTTTTCTGTTATAACTAATCCAAGGTGATGAGCCATTTCTTCAGGGATGATGTTGACCATGGATCCAGTGTCCAAAAGGGCTTCAAAGGTTTTTCCAGATATGGTGAGTTTGACATATCCTAAAGGGCAAGAGTAATGGGTTACTGAATCCTTTTCCTCCTCATCTCCTTCCTCCAATGCTGCAGAGTTTCCTGTTATATCTGGGTCCACTGGCAATCTTCTGTTACTGATCCTTTTCTTGATATGGTCCACCACTCCTGGGGCTATGGCACATATTTCTCCTGCTGTGAGTGGTACAATGGCTTTCAGAATCCTTCCAGCTGTTTCTTCTTCCATTCCTGGGTATTCCTTGGCCAAAGTCTTCTCCAAGTAAGTCTTCCTTGGGGCCTTTTCCTTGGGTGGATTTTCTGATTCTTCACTGGATTGGAACCTGACTTTAGTATTCTGAGGATTGGAAGGGAACCTGTAACTTGGGCCTGGGGAAGAGGTAGCCATCCTGAGTAAGTCCTGTTGATCCATGTCCATTAGAGTTTCCTGGTCTTTCTTGGTCCTCTTTCCTTTGCCTGAGTCTTCCTCTTGGTCCTTGTTTCCTCTAGTCCTTTTTCCTAGGTCTGCTTCATAGAATCCTTGGGTTTCTGGGTCCATTTCCTCTATTTGGCCAAAGGAAGATATATATCCAAATGATGTAGTGGCTTCTGAGGAATCCTTGATAAATTTATCCACAACTGATTTGATTGGCCTGCTGGAATCCCAGGGAATTGGTGAGCTGTCTGGAAGTTTGAATCCTCTTCCATCCTTGAGAACTGATCCAACTGATTCATCATAGGTTAAGAGACTACATCTGGTGATTGTGTGGGTTGGTTGGAAGCAGTAGAAGCACTTGAAGTCTGGGTTCCTTGGTCCATATGCTTGTCCAGAAGGATTTCCAGAAAAATGAGGTGGGGCAGATTTTCCAGCAGTGAGAGCTGCAAATTGCTTAATGAGGGAGTCCAGTTTCTGATCTGTGGAATTAGAGGGGGCGGTTGGAGCTGGGTATTTGTATACAGGTGGGAGTTGAACTGGTGGGGCTATGGAGGGTGTGTTGTCTGGTTCCTGACTGATATTTTTCCTGGATGTCTTCCTTCTTTCCATTACTGAAGCTGACTGAACCTCCCTGTGTATGTAGGTGACCAGGATCTGGGTATTTGGAAGAATATCACCTCCATCCTTTGAGGCTAGCATCTTGTTGTCCCTGATGAGTTCCTTGGTGACTGAAGATTCCAATTCTGGGCTGAGTGAGTCCAATAAGATTTCCCTAGACTCCTCCACATGTGATGTCTGTCCCATTCTAAAAAGATAGTTAGTTATTACCTCATACTTAGTCCTGAATGTTTTGAATTCCTCCAGGGTCTTGATTCCTCCAGCTTGGATGGTAGAGTAGTTGAGCTTCTTTAGGTCCTGCTTGGTATACTTCACCAGGGGAAGAGGTGATCCATATCTGTCCAAGAGTTGTTTCTCCAAGACCTCCCAATCCAAGTCCTCATGGCCAGTCATCTCCTCTACTTCATCCTTTAAGTCCATCCCTTTGAGAAAAGAAATAATTTGCATGGCCAGGTCCCTAGAGGAAGCTCCATCAGCTGATCCAGCATTCTCATACCTTTTAATGAACTTCTCCACAGGCATATTGGTTCCATCAAAGTATAGTTCCTTGTCCAATGGTTTAATCTTGACAGCCTTGGTTGGTCCTTGGTACTTGGGCATTAAAGCTTCTCTTTCCAAAAAGTGGGTGTTCATTCTGTCTGAGGCTTGCTGGGTTGGGGACTGATGCCTGGATCCTTCCAAATGGGAGCCTTCTGAGTTTGCAGGGTTATTTCTGTAGTGGGTGAATGAGCCAGGGTTGGCCAGTTGGAATGGAGCAGCAGGCCTAGAGGTATTGGGGTTGTTGGTGATACTAGGTTCCAGGTTGGTGGTGGCTGATCCTTGGTTGTTGTTGGCTGATCCTTGGGTGAGGCCAGAGGTTTCTCCTAGGTTGTTGCTGATGTTCAGGGCAGGGGATTGTTGAGGGCTGGACATGTTGGAAAGTAAGTGGAGAGATAAGGAAGTGATATGTAGAGAAACTAACAGGAAGATATGTTTTTCGGGGTTTTATTTATAGATGATGCAGTTAGAAATCCAATGAAGGGATTAGGTATGATAGAATTGATTTGAAATTGTAAGTTGGTGTAGTAGCAGGAAACTAAGACTGAAAGATTAAAACTGAAGGAAATGAGGCCACTGTTGGGACACCACTTGTGGAACTCCTAAAGGATCAGGAAAGAGCTTGAAGGGGAAATAGGCAACAAATCCAGTAAATAGAAGATGTTGAAGCTACAGGTGCTGATGAGGCTGCATTTCTTGACTAATGCTGAGGGGAAAGGGTTTCACTAAGAAAAAGAAAGAAAAGAGGTGTGGCTATATTTCTACTAATCCTTAGACTGCTGCTACTAATGGGAACTTAGGTTGTTTAATCAATCTGAGGCAGGGACCTTAAGAGGAGTGAGAAAAGCACTGAGAAAGAGTATGGGGTATGTGTTATGATTGTTATTTGTGTAAAGGTTGATGCAAAAGTAAATGTAAAAGGTTTAAAGGTGAATGTAAATGTAAACTGTACTTTTTCTAAAAGAGGAGTGCATGCCTCATCCATAGAACTAAGGGGAGTTCTACTTATACAAAAGGGCACAAGATGGCTGATCCTGGTAGTAAAGAGAAAGGGGAAATGTGTTCAGAGGTATACAACCAAAAGAGAGTAGTGATAGTGTAAGAAAGATGAGCCAATGTAGCTAGTAACTATGTATATAAGGAATGTAATGTGACTAGTAACCAAAGAGGATGATAAAGGCAGAAGATGTAACTATTTAATATGAATGACTGTGCTGTACAACTTTATACCAAAGAAGATATAAACTAAAGAAAAGTATGTAATATCTGTGTTTTATTTATGTACTGTATATTTATAAATCAATACCTTGTATAATATCCTATGGGGTTGTAGTATTGGTAAAGTTATGTGGTTATAAGTGGTAATATTCTAAGAATGCTAATAACTTCTGAACCAAAGGGAAATCAGGGGTACTTTGAGTGAGTGACTAGGGGTAGTTTTGTATGTAGAATCTGTTTATGTAATAATAATGAAGTATATGTGAGAGGAAATGTAAGTTGTTGATGATTGTATGTGAAAAGGTATGGATTACCACACCGGTCACTTTTCTCCAAGTGACCACGCTTATACCTGGCTTAAAAGTGCTTTGCAAGACTGCTGGGCCCTTTGACACATGGAGCAACAGGGCAGTGGATGGCAGCCTCTCCCCCTGGACAAATCTTTGGTGCATACTGCCCATCTTGCATTCCAACAAACTTACGAAAACCTTGGAAGTCACGCAAAGGATGGATGTGAGCCTGGGTCTCTTATGTGACTGCAGGACACAAGGAAATGGCATTATAAAGCCAGATAATTAAGAGTATTATGTAACTCAAGGCTCAACTTTATGATAAAAGGAGCTAGTTGTCTGAGGACAACCTCCAACCTAGAAATAGGTCTGCAACAAAGGCAATTTAAGGGTGAGAGGGTTTGTTTAACCAAATAAGGGAGCACAGATTCTCTTCCTTTGTTTAAGGGCAATGGTTGGTGGAATAATAAAGTATGAAATGGTGCTGGATAAACAAGCTACTAGCTAGAAGGTTACTTCAAGGATTTATTAAGGCATTACTAAGAATGTAATTCTGGGTGATGGCTTAGAAATCTTGGTGAAAAACCAAAAAGGTAGTAAATGGGTATGTTTATGTATGTTTTCTGTCCTTCAGCTTAGAGTACTTCCTTAAATAGTACTTGGCTGGGTGCTTTTAGTGCCTGTATAAGTACATGTGTAATTCTCAACCTCCTTGTTGAATTACCATGTGGGCTTAAGCTGTACGTAGACCATGTGTCCTGTAATTAATCTGGCACATAGTGTTTGGGGCTTAGTGTAGAAACTAGTGGCTTGGCTATCTCAATCTGGAGTGGCCACTAGTCTCAAAGAAGAAACCATTCATTTGTACTGTTATACTATGTGTTACAGTATCTTCTATGGGTTATGTCTTCCCTTTAGACTATAATCCTTATCTTTCCAAGGATAAGGTAATTATCCATAAGTTTCACATATTATAAGGTATGTGTTTTGTTAATTATGGGTTATCCATTATTACATGAGCTGCAGAGCTCTATTTCTCTGTTTCTAGGGGACTTTGGTTTATTTTGAAGTCTTTAGGGCAATAATTGTTGTCCTAACTGTAGGTTTAGGACATACTTATTGTCTCGAAGGCTGACAATGGATCAAGCTCCCAACCAAACACCTCCGGTCTCAAGGACCTTGGTCTATACTTCACGGGGGCTATGTCAGCCTTATGTTACATCTGCAGTCTCCAGGCACCAACAAGACCAAAGGATAAAAAGCTTGATGAGTGGTCAACATCAAATACGCGTGAGCAAATGCGGATGCTTGCTGGTCTCCTGGTTTTTGGTCCAACAACCGCCTTCGTCACTAACAAATCCAAGTGCGAACGTCTGACTACTTCAAATGCTTTGGCCTTATTGGAATTTGGCGCCAATGTTCTGAAACATAAGGTCAATAGTGGTAATACTTCTGTGATGCCTCACGGGACTTTGGATAACCTCCAATTGTACTGTCTCAACTTTTTGTGCTCCATGGGATTTAACCGGATTAGTCATGGTGGTTTGCCAATGGTTGATTGGAAAAAAACCCATGAAGAGTTTCACAAATGTTTTTCTATTCAAAACCTCCAAATTTTGTTTTCCCAAGATATAGAAATAGCTGTAGCCAACTACCACTTCTGATATATGTACTACCACTTCTGATATATGTACCGGGGGTTGTTTTTTCTTTGGTTTCCCTTTTATTTCTCATTCACATGCCCTTGAGTTGTAATTTCCACCACTGTCTTGCTCATCCACTTGAATGAAACATCAGACCTAAGTGTTTTTTGAAATATAAATGGTATTTTTTATTTCCCAAAAAAACAATGTCTTCTATTTTTTTTTGCCCATTGCATATCAGTTCAGGAATTTAATTCAGGCGTATATTCACCATTTGTAAGCATTTCCTAGCTGTTATCAGTAGTGTTTATAACAATTTCTCTTTCTTATACTTATTATTTGTGTGTGCATTCTTAGTCTGTACTAATGTCTCTTTGTTGTTAATTACATTTATTATTTATTAATAAATTATCAACTTGCAATTATGTCTCTTGCTTTTTATTTTATTTATTTATTTTATTCATTTCATTTATTCTATTTATTTTATTTTGTTTATTTTACTTGTTTTACTTGTTTTACTTATTTATTTTATTTGTTTTAAATAAAATTTTGAATGAGGATGATTGGGGAGGTTGCGTTATTCATAAGTGATTAACTTGCAATTATGTCTCTTGCTTTTAATTAATTAATTTATTTTATTCACTTCATTCATTCTAAAATAAACAAAATTATATTATTTAATTTTGTTTATTTTACTTGTTTTACTTATTTAACATGCCGCCCTTCATAATTTTGTTTTGTTTATATTCCTTGTTTTAATTGTTTATTTTATTTGTTTTAAATAAAATATCAAATGAGGATGATTGGGGAGGTCACGTGCGCGCTCCACATGCTATCTGCTTAAAAATTAACAATTAAAAAAAACCGGGTGTAAATGCCAAAAACCGGGTGCACTGCGCAGCCGCAGCTGCACAGCAAACCGGGTGTAAACGTGGAAAAACCGTTTTTTTTTATTAATGCCCTTAGCAGGGGGTATCAAATAGGGGGTATCAAATATGACAAAATCCACCATTATCTAATCAACTGGTTTTGAAAATATACCATTTTTAAAAACCATGGATATCTAGGGCATTGATATTTGCACGCCCATTGGCGCACGCCCACGCCGAACGCACGCCGATAAAAAACAAGGCGTGTGCCCCGCACGCCTTTTTTTTAATCGGCGTGCGGGCTGCACGCCCATCCTCGGGCGTGGGCACGCCTGTAGATGGGTGTGCGTGCTGCACGCCCATCTACAGGCGTGCGACACTGCAGGCGTGCAGTCGCACGCCCTCTTCAGAAACAGGCGTGCGGCTCGCCCGCCCCTTCAGAAAAGGGCGTGTGGGTCGCACGCCCTTTTTATGTGTATAGGCAGGGGCGTGCCCCCTGCCTATACACATAAAAAGGGCGTGCGACCCACACGCCCTTTTTATGGGTATAGGCAGGGGGCAAGCCCCTGCCTATACACATAGATCGGCGGACCGCCGACCTATGTATATAGGAAGGGCGTGCCCCTTCCTATATACATAGAATCGGCGTGCCGACTGCACGCCGATTCTATGTATATAGGAAGGGGCACGCCCCTTTCTATATACATGATGATGTCATGCGTACAAAACATTGTACGCATGACATCAGCATGCCCCCACCTGCCCCCTCCCCCCCTCCCCCCCAGCGGATTTCAACCGCAACCACCACCTCGCTCAATCGATCAAACGATCACTCCCCCCTCCCTCCTCACAGCCAGCCCTCCACACCAACCCCCCAGACGAGCCGAGCCGACCCACCCGACCCGATCCAAGCGAGCCAGCCAACCAACCCGACACGGAACAACCGGACGAACCCCTAAGTGGGTATTTTTCCTTTTGTTCCCCCGTGCCCCCCGTGCCCCCCGTGCCCCCCGTGCCCCCCGTGCCCCCGTAAGATCAAATAAAAAATCAGAAAAAATAAAATAAAATAAAAATAAAAATAAAATAAAAACAAAATAAAATAAAAATAAAATAAAAATAAAATAAAAGTAAAATAAAAATAAAATAAAAATAAAATAAAATAAAAAAAAAAAACAAGAAAAAAACAAGAAAAAAAAACAAAAAAAAACAAAAAAAAAAGATAATGATCATAACAAAAACTAAGAATTTGATCAGGGCCCATTAGGCCCTGTATTGACAGTGGGACAAGCCCCAAAGGGCCTAGTAAAGGGGCCAACAGGGCCCACTATGACTGGCCAAAAGGAGCCAACTGTATGACTGGCCAAAAGGAGCCAACTGTGCCCTTCCCAGCCGCCCAAGTTTGACATGTTAGGCCAAAGGTCCCCTTTATATCTCCACATAGGTATCCAAGGGCCCCATTCCCCTTGTCCAAGCCCCGGACGGGCACACCAGCACTTGATGTTCTTCCACTCAGATCCAATCAATCTCTCCACATCTTCATTATTATTATTTTCATGCCAGCTGATTATTTCTTCTTGTTCCTCTGAACGCACAGATATCAGCAAGTATTCTTCGCATCAACTTTTATTACCCTCCAGCAGTGTAAGTGCATGTCTATCAAAGTAGATATCATCCAAAATTACTCACTTTGGCCGTTATTTACAGCAGAAAATGTCTCAGCCAGGCCAAAACTCCTACTACCACGTATCTCCCAACCCATATGGCGTCCACAATCAGCCGCACCCCCAATACCCTAATGCAATAATGCATGCCAGTGGTCAGCCTAATGTCACCCAGTCTCACTTGGCACAACATGTATGTAAACACTTCCCAATGCTTCTACTTAAATAACTGGCTCACACAGTCCTTCCTCCTGCCTCCATCAGCCGCAACCACCAGTCCCATTTGGGCAACCCCCTTGGTTCCATGCCCCATCCAACTCCACCATCCCTCCTCAAACGTCTGATCAATTCCCCAGCTTCCCCAATTACCTACACAATGCTGCCGCATCCTCAATACCCCCAATCACACATAATCCCACAAACCAACACCCCAGCTTCACCAACCATGGCCACCCTGCATACCCGTCAAACTCAATGGCCTTTCCAATTCCAAATCACGGGCAACCTGCACCCCATATGGGCCACCAAATACCATCTTTCAACCCATACAACAACCTTCCCCCCCACCAATCATCCCAAACGGCCTCCTATAACAATAGTACAGCCTTTCCTCACATTCCAGTCACCGGCCAACTCAATCCAAACTTTCCAAACTACACCAATCCAGCAATCCCCCTGCACCAGACGTCCAACATTCCTCCCACCCACCAACCCAATCAACCAACCTCCTATACATTACAGCAGGAAATGTACTCCAACAACTGGAATGCCCCCCAACCAATCCAACACCCGCCATCAATACCCAGCAACCTGTCTGCATCAATACCCAGCAACCCGTCCGTCAACCAGCCCACATACTACTGGGACAACAACACCAACCAATCCGCTGTCGAAATCAATTCTCTGCTTGACTCTTTAAGTCCGCCTGCCCCATCCGCGCAACTACCTACATCAATTGATCCACTGGCTTCCTTGGTTTTCCCTCAAATGACTGACAATACTGCTCAAGGTAGGTCTAACTTTCTCTTGTAATGTATATTTATTGAGAGCTGACAAACTGTAAATCATCAGCTTTTCCCCCTGATTTCCTGCCTTCTGCAAATGACCTGCCTGCTCCCTCTTTTCCCACCCAAACCAATGAGGATCAAGCTCAAGGTGGGTCTTAGTTTCTCTGGTAAAGTTGCTTTATTGGGAGCTGACTATTTATTGATGAATCAGGTGGTTCCAACTCTACAACATCTGTGGTACCGTCTGCAGTCCTGGCTCCTGCAAGAACCGCCCAGGAAATGTCTGTTCCCTCCCCAATCCCCCTGGAAATGTCTGTTCCCTCTCCAATGACTGAGGAAAATCCCCAAGGTGATTGTAGATTTCACTCAGAAAAGTCCTTTGCGGTGTTCTTACCAATGTTTTATTGTACAGATCCCAGTGCATCTGCGCACCACACCAATGACTTGTTGATGGCCCCAAATCTCCCGGATGGAAATGCTTTGCCCAAAGCCCTACTGACCAGTGAGGATGTCAGATTGTTTGACTACTCTGTGGGAGGTCAGTGCCTCATTGATTTATCATACTGTTTCCAATGGATGCTCATGGGAATTAATTTCGTAGAGCCAATGGACCCTCCACCTGAATACCTGTTCACCTGTGTTGACGATCTGAAGAAATTTGTGTCCACATGGGCCACCGAGCATGGTTATCGGCTGGCAGTCTCAAAATCCAAGGCGGGGAAGAACATTTACCTTGCCTGCTCACTGGCTGGAGAAGACACTACCACCGTGGACTCCTGTCGGGCTCGTGAATCACGTAATAAGCGAGTTGGATGCGCCTTCAAGATTTCGGGCCACTGTTCATGTGCCAAGAACCGTGAAAACGACTATTGGGATCTCCGCAGCAAGACTGTCCCTCACAACCACAATGTCATCCAGCACAAGTACGAGGCCATCCACAAGACACTTGGGGCAGAGGGCCAAGCAGAGGTGGCTCGACTGGCCTCTCTTGGTTTGCAACCACAGGCAATTGCCCGGCAGCTGAGTACGACTGAGGGACGCTTTGTCACAAACAGGACAATTTACAACACAAAAGCAGCGCAGAAGATACAGCGGAGGGCCGGCGACACCCCCATCAACCATCTTCTACGATGCCTCAAAGGCTCCAACTGGGTTCACGATGAAGTTTACGATGATGACGGAAAGCTCCTCTACCTATGGTTTGCGCACCCTGGATCAATGTTACTTGCTCGCAAGTTCCATCATGTGGTTAATATTGACTGCACCTACAAGACCAACCTCTGCAAGTACCCCTTACTGCATGTTGTTGGCCAGACCTGCACGAACAGCTCGTTCTCAATTGGATTTTGTCTCATGAGGAATGAGAAAAATGCGGCATACTCTTGGGCTCTGAATAAGTTGAAGTGAGTGTGGTGATTGTCTTTTTTAGTATGAGATTGATAATCTGATGGTAATTTTACATACACCTATCAATTCTTGCAGGTCGGTATGGGAACCAGAGAGCTCTCCAAAGGTCTTTGTGACGGACAAAGAGGTGGCTCTCCGAAATGCAATTGCGGAGCACTTCCCAAATGCAACCTCCAACCTATGCGCCTGGCACATTGATCGGAACATTGTCACCAACTGCAAACAGGCTTTTGCATCCGAGGCAGACGAATGGACAAATTTCATGAAGCTATGGCACGAGGTTACATACGCACCGGACGAACCCTCATTCGACACAGCTTGGGGAAAGCTTCAGGTGGACCTCAGGGAACGAGCAAATGTTCTGGAATACCTTCAGAACCATGTTCTGCCCTGTCGCAAACAATTCATGGCTGCATGGGCTGGGAAAACCCCGCACTTGGGGAATCTGACGTCATCTAGAGGTGAATCAGCTCATAGCTGGCTCAAAACATACGTGACATCTGGCAAGATCGACTTTGCTACGCTCTTCCTGACCATTTCATCAGCTGTGGACCGGCAACTGGACGAAGCACAGGTCACCATTGGCCATGAAAGGATCAAAGGGCTATCCGGACTCCCAAATGTTTTCAAGCCTCTTCACACCAAGATCTCAACCCATGCCCTCAAATTGGCAATTGGAGAGTACAATAAGTACTTGAAAATGAAGAAGGCCAAACGTGATGATCCGGTCAGGCAGTGTACGGGGAACTTCAATGCGGGAATGGGGGTCCCATGTGCACACTTGATTGAAAAGTTGCTTGAAGAGAAGGGTGATGTGGAACCAGCAGACTTTCATCCCCAGTGGCAATTGTGTTACAACCCTGATGGACCAGTCAGTGTATAAATCTGCCCCCTCCTCCATAACCCATTGGCTAATCCTGTTTGACCTTGCTTAAATTACAGAACCTTGATGAGGAGCCGTATAACTTTGACGATGATTTTGAGGCGCTAAAGCAGGAGATCTTGGAATCTCACCCCTCCACAGCTTTGCCGGCACTGATGAAGAATTTCCGTCGAGTTGTTGCAAACACACATGTGGTCCCACTGATTGAGCCAGACCCCATCAGACAAAAATCCAAACCAAATCAACCTTGGAAGAAGAAGAATGGAAGCCGCCGTGTGCAAACCCGAGATCCTACTCAGGCAGAAATCGTGGAGTCTCAGATTGAAAAGGCACAGACAGCCAAAGGGAAACAGCGCGCAAGGACCAGTCAGAATCAAGCGGGCCGGAGAAGGACAGACGAGTTGCAACAAGATAGCAGCTCATCAATGGAAGACCCTGATGAGCTGCCCACCTTGGCCAGACTGACCGCCCCAAAACCCCGAGGCCGACCAAGAAAGGCTCCTGATCCCGCAACATCTTCTGAAGAAGAAAATGAGAGCCCACCGTGTGTGGCCAAGCGACGAGGCCGACCTCCAAAGTCTCAGCTACCATCTACGTATGCAGCCAACAAAGACTACCAACCAGGCCGCACGTCACATAAGCGGAAAGCAAGTCCCCCCACTTCCGACCGGCCCAAGTCCCAACGCCGTATGGAAGAAAAGCCCTCAGTATCATCTGCAATGAGTCAGATGTCTTTGGCAAAAGGGAGCTCCGCAGAAGGCAGTCATTCTGGGTCATCTAGTGGAGTACCAGACTCATCCATTGATCAATCTGATGGCAGTGATGGAGATCCCTTTGGGTCTGAAGGAGATGCATGTGAATTTGCAGAGGACAATCCAATTGATATTCCTCTTGCCGGGACTTCAATGTCAACTTCCCTGGTAAGCCCCTTTAATCAAACCAACAAGATTCTCCTAATAGTGATCCGCCTAATTGTTCTGTTGTATTTTTGCAAATCAGGATGCTATTCCTATGTCCCATATGGAAGGTGATTATCAGGCCAGTGACCCCCCCAGGCCACCGACTTTGGAGGTAAATTCAAGGGTTAGGATGAGCCCATTCAATGAGTCAACATTATAACTGATTGGCTTTTCTGGTTGAATTCAGGATGAAAGTATGGTTGTAAAAAGTGGTCCCACCTTAGGGACACTGGCTCAAGCCTCTAAAGAGGTTATGTCTGATAAATCAGTAAGTGAACATAGTGTGAATTCATGATGATTACTCATGAGAGCAAAGCAATTTACTCACACTCTTGTGCTTATGCTGAATTTGCCCTCATCTCCCCCAGGTTGAGGAGTTACCTCCTTGGGTCATTAAGTATGTCCAATCAAGTTATAACCCAAAAGGCGATGGCAACTGTGGGTATTCTTGTGTGGCACATGCATTGGCTGCTGAAAAACCCGAGGGCCCGTATGCTAGAGACAATGGGTGGTATCAAGTGCGATTGGACATGTTACACGAGCTGGAGATCAACAGGGCACTTTGGACGAGGAAGCTAGGTGGACCAGATATGTTCGAGAAGACCTACGACAGCATTTGCGTGGAGAATCCCAAGGGACCAGTGCCCACTTCCAAGTGGATGGGCAGGCTTGATGGTGGTCCTATTCTGGCTAATGCATACAATAGGCCAGTGGTGTTCCTCACAAACGACCGAGCAGCTGGCTGCATGACGTTTCTCCCTTCAACTGTTGCACCCGACCCCAAACCAGCAAGCCCAATCTACCTTGCACTAATTAACGGGAATCACTGGATACATGTTATAGTCAAGCGTGGCCTAGTACCTTTCCCTCCACCGTCCATACCTAGATCATTTCCAAAGAGCCAAGCTGCTGGTTGGTTGAGCATCATTGAACCAGCCACACTTCTTTACTCCAAAACTTGCAAGCCAATGTAACACCCCTCCTCTGATTTGTAATTACTATATTAAATTTGTTTCCATAAATCAAAGTAGAGTAATGGCTGTCAACATTACTCCTGAATATTGTCAGCCTCCTTGATGCCAACAACAAGTCTTTCTAGCTACAAGTGGTGCAAGGATACAAGACAAGGAAAGAGTGATATTACTCTGGGTAAGGTTTTAAGGTTATAATTCCCAAATAAAACGGGGGAATTGTGACGTAAACTTTAGAGGAAAAATAGGAAAAATAAGGTAATAATTATATTAAATAAATTTAATATAATAGGGGCCTGATAAATCAGGGGTGGTTTAAATCTCTCTCAGGTGCTTGCAAATAAATTGCAGAGGATTTAAGTACCTGGAACACTGGGGCCTGTTGACACAGGGGTGGCTTAATACCAGGGAAGGTAAGTGGGGAATATCTCCAAGAAAAGGGTTATTACTTACTAGTAATAAACCTTGAGGGATCTTGGCCATATTCAGGGTGAAACTGGACAGTTTTGGGCACTTTGATGGGTGGATGGTGGAGCTGGATGGTCACTGTAGAGTTTTTGGGGAAGACAGGGCTAATAACTACTAATACGCTTACCCTGTTTTAACAAGTTGTATATCTAATAATACATGGGTAAGGTTGTTGGTGGGTATAAAAAAGCATGAGGAGCTTTATTTGGGCGGTTGAAGACCTCCTTAAATAGTCTTGAGATCCCTCTGGGGACCCTGTAGGTATTATTGGCCAACTCGTGGGATATTTGGACCACATTTTGGCCATTTTTGCTTTCTTGGTGACGCGTCAGCAGCCCCTGCTTTGAATCCACGTCACCAATTGATTTTATTAGTTTATTTATTTATTTATTTTGACTTCCAGTCTGTAGTACATTAGTACTGGTTGTTATAGATTAATACTAGTGGCTTATTTGTATTTTATAATAAGCCGCAGTTTTATTTGTACTGTTTGTTCAGTCAATATAATTTTATTTATATGTCTAAATAATAATACAATCTGGTATAATCATTTATTTAGTCGCCATTAATCTTCATTACATGTGTAACTTATGTAATGAAGTTAATTGGGCGTGTTTTTGTTACTTTGGGTGTACCTTGGATGACTTTGCAGTCCGCGTGCCAAGCTGAGAGCCTGTAAGGGGCCTGATGCTTGCGCGGGGGCTTATATTCCAACTTTGGCGCGGGCTTTCAGTCACACCGGTTGAACTTCAAGGTATGCGGACTGCAGTGCACAGGGTTTGAGTACAACACATTGTATTTATACTATCTCCCCTAATTTAGTATAAAGACAATATTTCCGTGACTGGAAATTGGGGGTAAGCATATGTATATGAGTATGTAAGCATAAAGTTAGGTAATCATACTTTTAACTGATCATTAATTCAATTTTCAGTTATTAGTATCATATCATATGTATAATAATAAGTTTTAGTTGCACACCAAGACTGACACCTATAATGTAGGAAATAGATAAACCAAAAGGCAAATAATGTATCATTTGGATGGAAGTGATCAATAGAACATGCAACATGTAGAGCTGGAGACACAGGATAGGATTTAAATACCATACAAGTCAGAAGTGATAGTTGGACAAAGCTATTTCTATATCTTGAGAAAAAATGTGGAGTAGGTGGTGAGTAGCAAAGTAGTGGTGAAATTCTTTGTAGGTTCTTTCCCAATCCACTTGGGGGAGTCCATTCTCACCAATCTTATTGAAGCCCATAGCACACAAGAAGTCCAGAAAATATATACGAAGATTGTCTAAAGTTTGGTGGGGCATTGGGAGAGTAATACCACCATCCACCTTTTGTTTAAGGACTTTGGCCCCAAATTCTAGCAAGGCTGAAGCGTTGGCATTGCTGGCAGTCTGTCTGTTGAATGTGAATACTGATGTTGGACCAAAAACGAGCAGACCAGCTAGCATCTGGATCTGAGAGGGTGTATTCCTTGTGGAGCACTCATCCGTCCTTGTATGCTTTGGACGTGGCCGGGTAAAGTCGGATAAGCTGCAGATATACGCCAGAGCTGACATTGCCCCCACCAGGTGCTGTGACACAAGCATGAGGCCGCCAAGGTTTGGTGAATTGGCATCGAATGTCCCCAGGTTCTCGTAGGTTCGTTGGAAGCCCCAGTGAGCAGAGTGGACCTTTGTTGTATCTAGTGGAAGGGGTTCCCATTGGGCGCCCTGCTGTTCGAGATGACGAAAAGCCCAGCATTGATGTAAAGCAGATTTGAGTCGGAGGTATGCCGTGTCAGGAGGAGAGATGAATGATGCCATGTTTGAGGCCAGTGTGTGTACCTGAGTTTGGTTGGTTATTGTCTTGCTTTTGTTGGCCCGGACAACTTCAATCTGATCCATGTTGATCATGTCATGAGTGATCAGAGACATTGAAGTAGCAGGGTGGAGGATTTTTTCTTAACCGCACCACAAAAATTGGTCAGTGTCATTTTTAAATAAATAGATAGTAACTAGGAGAATTACCTGATTTGCAAGCAGCCAGAGTTATTGTAACGTCCCGCCACACTCTTTCCTTGAAATTGTGGTCCATTGGGCCATGACGAGAGAGCATATGGGGGAGGTGATTGAGGACATAGGTGATGTTCTTTATCATCTTCTCAGCTGATGTGAGGGACCATGCAATGCCACGCGCCAAATCGTTGTTCAAGTTTTCTACCACTGATCTTGGAAGCAGTGGGCCTGGTAAAAATAGTTCCACAGCTGCAACAGACAGACAGACATGAGTTTGAGAAGTGTTTAATGTTTAGAGGAGAGGGGGATGACTCACATGCATCCCGTGTGGACCTTGCAGGGCGAGGAGGGCCTGTTGACCTCTTGCTGGGGTTTGAACTGGAGCTGGGCAATGAACTGGAACTGTGCACTGCACTAGTGGTTGCGGTGCGGGAGAACTTCATGCCTTTCAAGTGTTTGGCCGTTAGGACAGTTGGGTGAGGAGTGAATAGGTGGCTTGGGAAGTTTGGGCCGGTTTCCCTTGGGTCGATACGCACAATCTGTTGATGAGAGGTAGAGGAGCCCTGTTGAGGGACTGGGCTTCCACCACATGAGGGAGGATCGTCTGGACTTGGGGTGTGATGCCGGGATTTTTTGGATGTAGGATCATTGGACGTAGGATCAACAAATATTGCAGTTGGATAGCGGTAGCGAGCCCGGCGTGGGTGACTTTCAACGATAGTGGAATGTGGGTGTGGGGCTGCACGATGGTTGTACGGCAAAGAGTCTTGTGAGGCTGGAGGGTTGATTCCCAATTCTTCAGGGTCGGTTTCCCCCTCGGCATCCGGGTCGTTTATATTGTCATCACGGTTTTGTGATAAGTTATGCAAGGCTCGTTTGGCATTTTGGGATTCCATGGCGGTAGTTATACCATCAAGGAAAGCCTCATTAGAGGTGGTGAGAAAGGTGCTTTCGCCTTTGCTGTTGCGCCTGGGTGTTCTTATTGGGTAGATGGGGCCATATGCCGGGTTCATAACGTTGGGCAAGCCGTTGTCAAATGGAGCGGGTTCGTTGTCCCATTGAGCTGGTATGTTGTTAATTCGAGTGGGTTCTGGTGTGCGATGAAGTGTTGGTGCCGCATTGTTTGCTGAGAGAAAATCTGACAGTTGTGGAGCGGTTGTTTGAGGTGGTGGGAGGTCTTTGGGAAGATCAGGAAACCAAGGAATGAATCGGTTGAGGTTAGGAGGTGGTTGGTTGACGTTAGGAGTGGAATGTAGGATGGTTTGGCTAGCTGGGGGGTCAAACGTGTTTGTTGGAGCTGGGCGAGTTGAGGACTCATGACCCTCATCGTCTGACTGCTCGTATTCGGCTTTTATTTTTTTGGCAAGAACTTCCAGATACTTGTATTCCTCGGGACTGCATGCGGGATGCTGAGCAAGCTCAGTGCATTTTTGCCAGAAGTCCAAACCTGATTTGCAGTGTTTTGGGGTGGAAAGTGGTAAGCAGGAGGTTTATTGTCATACATCTTATGAGGAAACAGAACTTACGTGATTGTTCATGACTACCAGACATTGTTGTTGCGTGGAAATACGTCTAAAGCTTGATGGAGGAGGAGAAAACGGTGGTGCTGTTGGTTGGATTGCAAAGTAAAACAGATGTCAGCTGCTGCTCCTGGAATTAAGTACCTTTTGCAGTGAGAATATGAGAAAGGGGAATATCAGCCCTTGCGGGGGGTTTGGGGGGGGCACTTTGGGTGTGTAGGGGGCTTAGACGGGGGACTTGGGGCCTGATATGCATCTGTGGGCATTTCCCGGGGCCCTTTAGGCCAAGATGTGTCCCTTGCACATTTTTCCTGGGCCTTGGGTGCAAGGGGGGGCTTGCAAGGGGGCCTAGTGGCACATTCACACCTTGAATGTGTCCATAGGGGCCACTGGTTCTAGTTGGCCCCTTTTGGCCAGGCCCAGGTGGCCCATCTGGCCCCTTTTGGCTGGCCCATCTGGCCCCTTTTGGCCAGGTCCAGGTGGCCCATCTGGCCCCTCTGGGCCAGGCCCAGGTGGCCCATCTGGCCCCTCTGGGCCAGGCCCAGCTGGCCCATCTGGCCCCTCTGGGCCAGGCCCAGCTGGCCCATCTGGCCCCTCTGGGCCAGGCCCAGCCGGCCCAGGAGCGGGCGGGGTTTTGGGTGAGGGGCAGGGGGGACGGGGGGGCGCGGAGGATTGGGGGGAACGGGGGAAACGGGGGAGACGGGGGGACATCGACTTACTGGTCGATGTCCTGGCGGCTGGCTTGAGGTGGTCGGGCGGCTGGCTTGAGGTTGTCGGGCGGCTGGGTCGTTCCGGCGGCTTGAGTCGGCGGTCGGCGAGGCTGGGTTGGGTGGGTGGTGGGTCGGAACGGGTAGGTGGTCTGGAGGGTGGGTGGTGGGGTCGGTGAGGTGGTGGTTGGGGAGGGATTTCGGGAGGGGGGGGGAGGGCCGATCGGCAAGGGATGGGGGGAGGGGGCGGGTGGGGCATGCTGATGTCATGCGTACAATGTTTTGTACGCATGAAATCAGCATGTATATAGAAAGGGGCGTGCCCCTTCCTATATACATAGAATCGGCGTGCAGTCGGCACGCCGATTCTATGTATATAGGAAGGGGCACGCCCTTCCTATATACATAGGTCGGCGGTCCGCCGATCTATGTGTATAGGCAGGGGCTTGCCCCCTGCCTATACCCATAAAAAGGGCGTGTGGGTCGCACGCCCTTTTTATGTGTATAGGCAGGGGGCACGCCCCTGCCTATACACATAAAAAGGGCGTGCGACCCACACGCCCTTTTCTGACGGGGCGGGCGAGCCGCACGCCTTTTTCTGAAGGGGGCGTGCGACTGCACGCCTGCAGTGTCGCACGCCTGTAGATGGGCGTGCAGCACGCACGCTCATCTACAGGCGTGCCCACGCCCAAGGATGGGCGTGCAGCCCGCACGCCAATAAAAAAAAGGTGTGCGGGGACCACGCCTTTCTTTTTGTCGGCGTGCGTTTGGCGTGGGCGTGCGCCGATGGGCGTGCAAATATCAATGCCCGGATATCTATGTAAAATGGTTCAGAATTCTCAAAAGTGGAATTTTGTGGGAAAACCTAATTCACTGGTTTTAATTGTGGATTTGGTCATATTTGATACCCCCCAATATGACCAAATCCATGATTATCTAATCAACGGGTTTCACCAAATCCACAATTATGAAACCAGTGGATAAAAATTCCAAATAATGCCATTATTTGCACTAGACGTGTCAAGTATCAACAACAAAAACCCCAATATAATTACAAAAACCACAATCCTCCACATTTCAACCAATCGCAACTCAGCATCCAAACTTGCAATATACAACCCCAATACAATCAATAATCCTCCACGATTCAACCCCAACCAACAATAAATTGTTGCCAATAAAACTCCCAATACAATCAATAATCCTCCACGATTTAACCCCAACCAACAATAAATTGTTGCCAATACAACTCCACCCAGTCACAAACCCAAACTTGTTCTTCAGTTTTCCTCAAAATTTGGTAAGTTTAGTCAATTATAAACTTGCTTGCAGAAAAAACATTAATCAATCATTCCCTGATCCCAGAACGATGCCTATCAAAAAAACGAATAACATCATCACCAGAAAAGGAAAAGTGATACCAAAGACGTCAGCAAGCAGGAAGAAACCCATAAAGAAGCAAGCACAACATGTCTCTGACGATGATAAAACCGGAAAAACTTCTTCTCACCTAAAGAAGGACAACTTCCTCATAATCATCGACTGGCTCAAAATCCAAAAGAATTAAGATTTGTGCTTTGGAACTGGTAAGGCAGTGGAGGTTGGAAGGCCAGCCAAAGGGAAGATTAACGGATTCAAGCTTATGGCAATCAATCTGAGAAATCAATCCCCTTCACAAATCAAACTAATGGCCAGGCAGATGAAAGATCGTTTTAACAGCTACAAGGACAAGTACAAGAAAACACATACCCAATCCCTCTCCACTGGCTTTGGACTCACCAATGAAGACCAATCGGCAGGAGTTATCACCATTGAAGCTTGACAAAATGTGTCCACATTTCCATGCTATGCATCAGCTGATGGGTAAGAAACCGTTTGTGAAGCCCTTGTACAAAGTCGATGCTCAAAACGGTGATGAGAGCTCTGACTCTTCTGGTCCCGAGGCCAACAACTTGGACGAAAATGTTGATAAAGATGACTCAGATAATGTATCGGTGGATTCCAATAACTCTAGGGCTCCAGTTGTAAGATTGATCAGTTGTTTCATCGTCTGTTTTGATAATTGCTAATATCTTCAATATTGTTTATACGTGATGAATTAGTCAGCAATGTTGGAACCTTTTGAAACAAATGAGAATAGGTCTGAAGGAGGCAGGGATGGTGAAGAGGTGTGTTTGAATTTCTTTTTATCACTTATGCCATTTCTTCTTCAAACGATTGACCTTGCCACTAAATAATTTAGGAAAGAGTTGGACCGGCCAGTGTTTGTGACAATCCGTCAGATGAAAATGAAGCGGCAATCCTGGTTTGTTATTGGATCAATTAATCACTGTTGTTTGATTGAGTAGCTAAAGCCCCATTTCTTCCCATGTTTGACATTAGCAACGAAAGGAAGCAAGTATTTGTCCTAGTGGAAAGATTAAATCATCTAAGCGCTATTGAAGGGCTGTGGATTCCCTCACTGCCGAAGAAAGGGCCCTTGACACAAGTGATTCAGAGGATTACTGTCCATCTGATGCTCAAGAAGATACTCAGTCACCCTGCAAGAAGAAGAAAAACAAATTGTGCACCACTTTGACACCTAACAACGCTGCATTGGATTCTCCTGCAAATTCAAATAAACTGTTGCCAACTCAAACACCCAAGGAAAAGCGAAGGGCATCCAACAGTGCCAATATCAATCCTAAGAGCCAATCAACCTCAGGGCCCAACACCCCCAATCCTTTTTCTCAATATGAAGAGTATGCGTTGAAGAGGGATGAAGGCCAGTTGGAGATGTAATCCTTGTTCCAATTTTATTTAACTGACATGCTTCTTCAACTTATTCTTTATTAGGAAAGTCACAAGTGGCTTGAGACACCCTCAGTTTTGAGATGTTGAAGTTTGAACGACAGGTCAACAACGATAATAAGGGGGTCAAGTTGGAGGAAAGGAAATTCAACCACTCAATTGAACTTGAGGAGAAGAAGTGGGATCATGGAATTAAATTAGAGGAAAAGAAGTGGGAACATGGAATAAAATTAGACAAGAGGAAATTAGACTGGGAAAGGGAGGAGAAGGATAAGGACTTAAGGTTTGAGATGGCCAAGATGGAACGTTTGGCTTGTCAGGAGCACATTGGTAAGAAGTATGACCTGGTGACTCAGTGTGTGGCTCATGGGAAGAGTACAGAAGGGATTGAACGCTTGGCAAATTTATTCAAATAGTCCACCTTTTTTGGCTTTGTTTGCACCCAACATATCATTTGAAACATTGCATGTTACACATTAGAAAGAAAATAAACAAAAGCAAACTATTGATTATATTTCAAAGAGTTATCTAAAATAGCATCCATATCTCTAATAGTCCAGTTGCTTTTATTTGGATGATTAATATAGTGACCATCTCTAATAAGCTGAATGGCTTTTTGAGTTTTCTTTTCTCGGGCAGTTGGCAAGATAACCCCATTTGTGTATGTGAAGAGTTGGGTGCAGGTTTTGAGGAAAGAGTCAGGTGAGAATAAGCAGTGGCTTTACATGCACACTCAACTATACCATCAAATCCTGCAAAGTTGATGCCACAAGAATTGTCTGGAAAGACAAATTCACCTCCAGTGACTTGAAGATTATTCTCAACTAGCTTCCCAGTGTGTTTCTCAATGGGAATCCATAGGACCAAGCTGAAGGGTGAAAAATCGGTGTCTTGGTGTGGCGTGTTTGCAAACTGGCCAAGGGTAAACGACAGGTGTGAGGTGAATCCTTTGCGGTGGGCTGAATATTGGGGAGCTAGTCCATGGGCTTTGAGTCAAATGTGTTGTTTCTGGACCTCACAGAATAGGGGTTTGGATACAGATTGGAAGCACCGGCCAAGAAACTTATTGATTTTTGGAACATCCTTTTGAAGCACTTCATAACCGTGTTGATCTGTAGCAACTTTGGAAGAAATGCCTGTTATACCAATTTGGGATTGTGCCTCGTAACCTTTTTGCCATCCCAGACGGTACATTTCACCCAGATGAATTTTTTGATGCAATTACTTTCATAGACGATGCTCAAGAATTGATTGTAGACCCTGGCTTGGTTAGAGGGTTCCAATGAGGCAAATCGTTTGGTGATAGCCTGCCAGAAGAGTTGAGCATCTTCCGTGTTAACCGAATTGACCACGTTTGTGTGAGTACCCGCAGAAATCTTTGACAGGATGATGGCTCCTAAGATGATGTTATATTCTTCTTCCAGGGCAGGGGTGCCGTTATACATGTGATCCTTGAGCTTTCCCAGTTTGAAGAGGCTGGTGATTCTAGTTTTCCAGCTCGAATAATTATCTTTGGTTAGGATAGGGATGGATTTGATGGTGGCCTTCATGACGGTACCGTTAATGGAGTCCATTTCGATTTACGACGTGCCTGGTTGATGGTTGGTAGCGATTTGACTGTTAATTGTATTATAATATTGCTAAAGAAGTTTTAACCAAAAACCAGACTACAATCATAAGTTAGAACAAGAGTAAATAAGAGGAAAATGAGAAGATATTAGAGAATGAAAAAGGAGAGAAACTAGATCATACCACAGGACAACATAAGATAGGTTTAAGGTACCAGAAGGAAAAGGAAGAAGAGCAGGAAGATTTATAGCGGAGCTGAAAAAATTAGGTGAGTTTTAGTACTGAGACGACAAGCAGAAACTGAAAGAAGAATAAAAGAGAAAGTCAAGACACAAACTGGAAGACAGTATTTTTAGTAATCTTGAGATGAGTTTTCACGGTTGATAGTGTAGAATTGGAAAATAGAGACCGGGTCTTGATGAGGAAGGAAGGTGTAAGTTATTTGTTGACAATCTTGAATGAAGAGAAGAAAGTATTTGATTACTTTTCACCAAGTGACCTGATTGACCTGATTGACCTGATTCGGCAGCGGATAGAGATCAATCTTGAAGAGGTTGATTGATCGAGGTTGATTGATCTTGAGGAGTGATTCGAAGACGTTGAGGATGAAGAAAATAGAGAAATCCTGGCTTTCTACATTAATACAAAGTGAGGTTTAAATGACCCTAGACTCTTGATTGTGTAAGCCCCCTGGCAGCAAGTTCGAGGGGGGTTAAGCAGTCTTGACAGATGCTTTTTCAACATATAGTTTGCTCTTGCTGTCCTGGTACCGGTTCTCTTCTTTCTCTCAACCAAGTTGGAACCAATACCATGGCGTGCATGAGCTCACCATGACGCATCTCTTCTTGTCAGATTTGCTCAATCTTACAGAATGCAATGTTGCATGGCCAGGAAGCGGCTAGAGTCACTAATGAATTGTGCTACTGCCTGGGTGGCTCCAGGAGTGTTTAAGAGATATCGCGCTGACAGGGAATCAAGGCCAAAGAGGTCAACGGAAATATCTAACAGGTCCCTCACGCACATCCAATCCAACCAAACCTACCAGCCAAGTCGCCTTTGTTGCCTCTTCCCGAAACTCCCTGCCAGCCGGCGTCGGAAGGACTTTTGCCAATACGCAGTCCTAACATGTGAAAGTCCCCGCGACACATCGGGGAAGCTGGGTGTGATTCGAAAGCACTTGCGTCTTCATCAGGCTCCTGTTTTCAAATAAGGCAATATTCAACAATAATCTGAATAACTGATGTTGGACCATGTCCATATCTTCCACCGAGGTATGCAACTATCCCCTTGCGTCACCTCTATTAACTCTTGCAATATTGAGCGGGCTCTACTCTTTCGCAGGTGGGCACCCCTTCTCCCCTTCGAATGTTAATTGGAGATGGTTTGATCGGAGAACAGTCATCCGGCTTCAATGACCTCATGGTGATGCAAATTGGGAGTTACTCCCTCCAATGGATTCTCTCCAACGAATTTGGATTGATTTTTGTCGTCAGTATTAATGTTCATTATTCAACGTTTTGTCGGTTTATGGCATGGCAAAGCCCCATCACTCATCTATTTTCTTAACAGGTAGCTTATCAGCGGATCCTTCAACTCAGTTATATTAACGACTTGCTTGAATCTATGAAATCACTCTTCACTTCTTTGTACAGCTCGATCCTCGATAATACCTTTAACTCTTGGATTGTTCCTGAGAGCGGATTGACCGAAGGATTCAAGGAGTTATTCAAAGGGTGGGATCAATCTTTTCATAAGTTATTGAAAGACATCGAGCGGATAGCCGATCGCAGGAGAGGCGGAGTTGATCATCAAGGGACAAACGAGCTAGATAAAAGAGCTGCCCAGGAACCGCAACTCATTTGCGACCAAAGTCTGTAGTTTAATAGGTATTCGGCATTATTAATTATTTATAGCTTATGTGTTCATCTCCAACCGATTTACTAGAACCAACGGCTCTCACGACAGCCACTGATGCAGAAGCAATTGCCAGAAATATAGCTGCGCTGAAAGCGCGGAAGAAACACCACAAGTCCTCTGGGAGTCGAGCGACATCTCGGTCAGGTACAGACACCGACACAACTTCAGCAAGCAGCAAAGCACAAGCGCAGAAGAAAAAGATGGCCAGGAAGTGGGACAACGGACGAATCACCGCAAGCGACATCGATGAATATGATTATAGTGAAAAGGACGCTCACCTGGACGATTCGAAAGCAACCTCATCACCATTTATTGATCAAATGTCGATGGGCACTCGTAATCAGAAAGGAATGTACGAAGTTGCCGATTTTGATCGAAGTCAACCTGGCCAACACTCCAAAGAAGATAAATCACAGCCCACTCTATTTTCCAAGATCATCTCATCCATATCTATCTTTGGCGGACAGAAATCAGGCCCAATCACGCTGGGTGAAGAGGACGTCAAGCCAATGATTGAACAGATTCAACTCCAGCTAATGAAGAAAAACGTGGCTCGTGAAATCGCTGTAAGGATCTGTGAGCGGATCCAAGTCGAATTGATCGGGCAAAAACTATCAGACCGATCGACGAACTCCCTCAAGAAATTAATCAATCACAGTTTAGAAATCAGCTTAACCAAAATCCTTACACCGAAAACTAGCGTAGATATTTTGGCTGATATCTATCAAAAGCAAGACCGCCAAAAGCAGATGAACTTGTCCCAACTTAGTGGTGGATCCTCTGCGGCTCCATACGTGATGACATTTGTGGGCGTAAATGGAGTTGGCAAATCAACAAACTTGTCCAAGGTCGCCTTCTGGTTACTCCAGAATCGACTGCGAGTATTGATCGCGGCATGCGATACCTTTAGATCTGGCGCGGTGGAGCAACTAAGGACTCACGTACAAAATCTTGGGAAACTCGATGGCGCGAAGTCATCCAGTTTAAACCAAGCAGAACGTAAAACAATCGAATTGTTTGAGAAGGGATACGGGAAAAACGCTGCCGGCATAGCCAAAGAAGCTATTCAATATGGTAATAATGATTGCCTCTGTCCTGGTTTTTGTTTTGACTCGCCAGTCTTATGACAAACATATCATGGAGTTTGAATAATAAACTGATAGTTTGATGCGCATTTAACCAGCTACAACTGATGGATTCGATGTGGTATTAATTGATACAGCTGGTAGAATGCAAGACAATGAGCCATTGATGAGGGCGCTTGGGAAGGTATGTCGGCGAGATCTGTACAGTAGTCTATCAATCTTCTTTCTATGCTCAGATCATTCATATCTTTTTTATCGACTGATTTTCTGGTTCGATAAACCGATAGCTTGTGGTAGTAAATCAACCAGACAAAATCCTGTTTGTTGGGGAAGCATTGGTTGGAAACGAAGCAGTTGATCAATTATGAAAATTCGATAAATCTTTGAAAACTTTGAGCGGGCTTGATTCTCATCTTCCTCGGGGTATAGACGGTATCATTTTGACCAAGTTGAGTCAAACATTGTTCATAACACTGTACATTTCTCATTCGAGGTGTCCGGGTCACTATCTCATTGTTGCTCAAATCCCACTGCTATCTCTACATGTGATATTCACAACGGTTTTTGCTCAACCTCGTTTCTTCTTTCAGGTTCGATACGATTGATGATAAGGTTGGAGCTGCTCTATCTATGACCTACACGATCAACCAGCCGATCCTCTTTGTTGGCACCGGACAAACTTATACCGATTTGAAAAGCCTTAAAGTCAACCATGTCGTCAATGCCTTGATGAGATAAATTCTATAACTTATCCGCAGAAATATAAACTTGTGCTACCTTCACAAAATGTTAGATACTTCAAGCTTGTCACTTAGAATCTCAATCCTACCAAACATTTTTCCTGCCTCTGATGTACCTGTATACAACTGTCCATGTGTGAAGTAAAATATTCCTATGAAACTCTCAAAACATCATCATATTCTTGTCCTCAAAAGTCAAAAAACAAGATCCAGTCATAATTGAGGATGTCAGTGGTGGGTTACTCCGAGGTGATGAGGGTTGAATCTGATCCAAGAATTTACGCCTAACTGGTGATAAATGGGTTGAAGTGTATAGCTGAGGTGTGTAGTATAGTTGAGGTGTGTTGTGCTTCCAAACTTGATGAGATGTGTTGTGTAGTTCAAGTTGATGAGGTTAGAGATTTGCATATATGTATGGTGTTGTATAATCTGAATCCTAATTGAACATAGTGGACCAACATTGACCTCAGACAGGGGAAAATATCACTCCTGCTATATTACATGGGAGTGCAAAACACCCAATCAGTGTGTACATCACACAGCAAGTAATGAAATATAGACTCTATCCTTGAGTTTGTAAAGTAATCATTGATACAAAAGCATATAATCATATATTGACTCATAACACTGCCAAAAAGTGAGATTTAAAAATAACACCAGAAAATTTGACTAAGATTCATTTTTTCATGATCCATTCATGTTCAAATTTATTGCTTACAGTTTAGGAATGGACGAGTTTCTGATCTGATGTTCTTCTTGACACCTGCTTGTGTCTGATGCTGGCTTTCTAGACACTCAATAGCCCTTGCTGCAATTGAAGAAGAATGTGGAAGAAAAATCTGGTTGATTGACTTAGAAATCCAGAAGAAGAACTCCATTTCTTTTGGTGCACCTTCCCATGCATTGCTGACAGCTTTACTTCCATGTCCTAGTACACCAGGCAAAGGGACCTCTTTCACCCCTGAAGCATTAAAATCTCGACCTTGCAGTCACTGGTCTTGATGGCTTTGGTTGTGGTTAGGAACTTCTTCTCCATAAACCTTGTGGCCCGGCTTCAGTTAGAGGTTAAATCAGCATAGCTCAAAATGAATTGTACAGGAACACATGGAAAGCTCACATTTCCTTCTGGGAATCCATAACAATGATAAGACCCTGAGGATTCTTCTTGGTCTTTTTTCAAATGGGAACTGGTTTCTGGGTTGAAGAGGGTTGCAGTCACAACTTTAGCAGGCAAAAGAGATGTGTGCTGGGTTGACAAGGTTGAGGTGTAGTTGAATGTTCCTTCTTGGTGAGCGGGCAGGTCCTGGTATTTGACAACCCCAGCCTGGAGGAGTGGTTCCATGTATACACAAGCCCTGGCCTGGAAAAATTGAAATAGTCAGTGAATCACACCATTTTGCATTACAAAAGGACTGATACATTATATCCAGGCTGTTTGTTCTCAGGACTGGGTTTTGCTCCCTCCATTTGATCCTGGAATATGGCTGGACTGGATTTACCACCCTGAAAACAACACTCAGTGACTTTTGTGGCTTTCTGTTTGAAAAGCTCAAAGTGAAGAGCTCAAAGGGAAGTTAGAGGCTTACCTCCCAATAAGCAGGAACCGCCACTCCTGTACACCTGTTAGCCTCATCAAGCAAGATGATCATTTTGTCCCTCTCCATTTTCTTGCAGGTGTGCTGTCTTTCTTCAGTCAATTGGAGAACTGATTCCCAGGTGGGGTACCTGTAAAAAAAGGGTTTATCTGCGAGCTTTTTACCTTGCTTCCTGCAATTCCTTTTTTGTTTCTTGTGGAGCTGTCTCCTCTTCTCAACATCTTTTGCTGCATCCAGGACCCGCATAGAAAATTTGGAATGGGAGGTATTGGCTCAGTGAGAACTATGAACAAAGGAAAAAGCTGGACAACTTTCCTGTTGTTGAAGAGCTGTAGCTGGTGGCACTTCCAAAAAACACTCCAAGACCATTTTGATGATATTTTTTATTGGTGTGGTCTTGAGTTTGGCAAATTCTTGCACCAAGAAAACTGCCATCAGGTCAAAATCAACTTTCTCAGTCTTTGCCGTTGCATGGATTTTCTGGAGATGTGTATGAGCCCGTTGTTGAAGGCAGAGGGATGAACTAATACCTATGGCTGCGGTGAAATTAGACAGGGTGGGGCGGCTTCTTCTATGCTGTTGAGTATCAGCGCTAGGAGTTGGCACCAGAAGGGTTTGAGTGGCATGGCGCCTTGAAAATTTACCAGATTGACTGCAAGGCAAATGCCCGGGAGAAAAGTCGTCCGATTGTTCATAGGGGCAGCAACCAGGCCACGGACACCTATTTTCAGATCATGATAGTTATTGGCGCAGAAAGAAGAGAAAAAACCAGACTTACCAAAGAGTATGAACGAGGCAAGAAGTTGAAATGGTGTTTTCTTGCTGATTCCCGTGAAGAAGCTTGAGACTTCTTTGCTGGAAGCTTTGAATTGTTGAAAGAGAGATACAATCTTCTGAGTCTGGCCGACCTTGTTGCGGAAAGCTTGGAGAGCTTTTCTCGAGCAGTTGGGGGTGGATCCGGCAAAGAGGGCCTTGTTGAAAACCTTTGCCCAGTCCTTTCGCTGAGTCGGCTGAGGTTTGACAAAACTGTTGAGCATTGCCTGAAACCTAGTTTGGGCTCTGTTTGGCAGCTCAACAGAGTAGTTCAAGATTGTTGGGAGGTCAAGGGAGTTGGGCAAATACGGATTGACGGAGGTGGGGAAAAAAATGGCAGGGATGTCTGAATGAGATGGAGTCAGCATCGTGACATTCACGTCAGAGGGAGAGGAGCTTACCTTCTTCAATGTCCGCCATCCAATCTGCAAAGATAAACGAGTCCTCCAGGGCAAGGAACAGGGTACCCAGCGGTGGGCTATCCGAATCAGTAGAGGTGCGTCGCATTGCCATCATGATCTCAAGGAGTTGGTCAGACGCCGTCTGCGCAAGATGGGTGGAGGCAAAGTGGCCCGTGTGGCAAGAGAAGAGGTCGGACAACTCCAAGTGCCCCAAAATGAAGCCGTTGATCTGGACTTCTGGAGCCGCCGGGGTGCGCACGGCAAAAGAAGCGAATATTTGTATTTGCAAATGAAGTAGGTCAATCAGCTGAGATCATAGCTGTAGCTGGAGAGAAACCACATACCTTGTGAAGCAGACCATCCATAAATGACCGCTGCAAGTGCAACATCTGGAAGAAGCCAAAAGCCTCTGAGGCCTCTCCTGCGGTGAGAGGCGTGGTGGGAAGCGGTCTAGGCGGTGACGGCAAGGGCGTTTGGATGGCAGGTGCCGATGACAAGGGCAATTGGATGGCAGGTGCGGCCACCGAGGGCGCTCGAGTGGCAGGGGAAAGGCGGGAAGTGCCGGATTCATGGTGTTCTTTGGAGTCGGCGATGGTTGGAGTTGTCGCGGCTCGTCTGCCTGCTTTGGTTTTTTGTGGCTTTGATCCGCCGACCTTGCAGGGTTGACCATCCCTGCGGGGTCTACCGCGTCCTTGCTTAAGCTTGGGCTTGGCAGGGTTGGTGGGGGTAACCTTAGTCCGTTTTGCTGGGGCTGGTCGACGGGATCAGCGGTGGCTTGGCGAGTGGAAGTGGAAGCGGTATGGGTGGTACTGATGGCAGTGGGACTAGTTCCATTGAATGTAATAATTTTATGTAATAAGGGTGAAGTGAGAGGGGATGGTGTGGACGGGAAAAGGCCAGCAGCTCCCGCAGAAGAAATTGTGTGCGCCAGGACCAAGTTGCAACTGGTCTACACTTTAAATAGGTACATGTACGGACACAAAGGGCTCCAAACGCAACATACACAAAGGGCTCCAAACGCAACTGACACAAAGGGCTCCGCACACAATAGACACAAAGCGCTCTGAACACGCATGCAGGCTCGGCAAAACTTTACTACATGTGGCCCTCTCCTGAGCCCTTTATCTTTCCAAACCCACAGGACCGCAAGAAATGTAAAATGCTGTCCGTTATCGAGCATGATTGATACACTTACTTTCCAAACTGATGCCAAAAAGCCAACAGAAGATGTTGAAATGCTTGGCTGTCATTGGAAAGAAAAATTGGTGGACATCATTGATCAAGAATGTCCTATGACCGTTGAATAATCCCAGCATTTGGTACTAGAACAAAGGGCCCATTTGGATGCAGGGGGTACCAAATCCCTGTCTAAGGCACACCAGAAGACAACCATTTCAGGACCCATAAAGAGGCCTGTAGACTATTGAGCAGGCCATAACAACTCTCTTTTCATGGGGTACCAGGAACTGAGGCTGGATTATTAGTAATTCTCCTAGCCACAATCAAATCCTTAGTGCTGCTGGTAAATTGGTTATGTGTATATCATTTCAGGTGTGATAAAATCAACCAAGCCAGGAAGTGGGGTAGAGAGGTTGCTTTTAGTGGCATCATTGAAGGGGTTCCTGAAAAGTGTGTGTAAGTATGGCTGAATTGAGTGGAAAGTGGGTGCTGACATTGGGTTTTTTGGGCAAGGTGAGGTTAGTGAAAGATGAGGACTGGGTTTCTTTCAAATTCCAGCAAAGTGAGATTCTGAATCTTAATTGAGATACACTGAAATAGGTGGATCTCAGTTATTGGGAGGGCAAAATCCTGGATCTCAGTTGATTTCAACATTATTTGGCACCTGAATGCCATTTGCAGGATTGGTGTAAATCTCAGACATTGCAATTGCAGATTTCAAAGGAATCTTAACTTTTTGGAGGGTTTGCATAATTCACACAAGATTCAACTGTACACTGGAACAGCACCAGACCAATTGACTTGTTTTGTTCAAGTGCCATTGCATCAACAGTGGTGCTACCGTGGCATAGCGTAGCAGAATTCAGCTGACTTGCAGCAGAGCATTAGCCGAATGCCACAATTGTGGTCTAATGCTATGGGCAGAGGTCACAAAAAAGTGTCTGTGGTGCTGGACAACAACACTTCTTTGTGGGTTCTTGGCCTATTTTGCCGCCACTAGCGCTGTAGCGCGGTACTAACACTGCAGGAGAACCAGACCACTGTTAGCGCTGCTACGCAAACACTAAGGGGACCTGTAGTATAGTGGCCAACTGTTGATTGAACCCCAGAAGCTGGTGCCTGTTGTGCAGGTTGTGCTGGAGAATTTGGAAAGGGGTGAGCACAAAACCTTGTTAGCTTGCGGTTTTCTAGCTTCTGTTGACCTAAAGATTAAGAATGCAGAGGGAAAGGATTTTTGTTTTTGAGAAACATGGATCTTTGGTCCTTTGGATGCAACCATGTTCTAGAGCCACTAGAAAATCTGTCTGTGAATGCTTGTGGGGCATGGGGGCTGAGAAACTTGACTGGTTGGATCCCCATTCATACCTCACAACATGCGTGCCAACTAGCCACCAAGCCTAAAGTGTGAATGTAAGCCTAAAGGCAGCCCTGGGTGGATTCAAAGGCATCAGCTGGATATTTTGCCAACTGGGCCTCTTGGGTGCGAGGATGAAAATTCAATATTCACAACATCACCAAACATTTAACTGCATTCACACATCACACATTACCCACAGCCTGAGTAGGAGACTGCCGGTGCGGCAGCTTGGAACCATTTGGCTGTCCCACAATGGTGCGGCCAGCAAGAGAATAAACTTGGAAGTTCCCAAGGTGCATGAATGCTGAGAATCTTGACTGGTTGGACCCCACCCATACCTCACAACTTGGGCACCAACTAGCAGCCAGACCTCAAGTGTGAATGAGGGCCCAAAAACACCCCTGGATGGTTTCCAGGGCATCAGTTGCAGATCTTACCAACTGGGCCTCTTGGGTCCCAAAATGAACACTCATCATTCACAACATCACAAAACATCACCATGCATTGACACATCACACTGTACCTATGGCGCTGAGTAGGAGACTGCTGGTGGGGCAGCTTGGATCCATGCAGCTGTCACACAATGGTGCAGCTGGCATGAGAAGACACTTGGCAGTGCTTGTGGTTCATGGGGGCTGAGGAGTTTGAATGGTGGTGTGTGCCTGGGTCTCTAAAGTGACAACAGGACACAAGATATGGGGGGCAACAGTTGTATTTCAAGGGATAAAGAATACAACTGTTAGAGAAGAAGAAGGGAAAAGGGGTAAGATTATTGATTGATCTGTGTTTCTAATAATCTGAGTGCTCTTTAATGATGATAATCAACAACTTGAAAAGTTGGATGAACTGTGCCAGAGTCTTTGAGAAGCTACAGTCTCTTCACACAATGGAAACATGGAAGGTATCTGAGAAGACAAGTCTAATCAGCCCAGTTTTTTAGACTATGTCAAGCTGGATAGTCAAGGTTCTTTAGAGGGAAACCTATGTGGTTTGTTTCAAGGAAAAACCACAGAAAAAGATTGAAGCAAAGCTGATTGATCTCTGAGGATGATTGAAGCTGATCTGATCTGATGATTGGTGCTTGGATTGATCTGATTTGATGAGGGATGAGGACAGGAAAGGGGAAAGAAAGAAGGGGAGACAGAGAAGGACTTCTGTCAGAAGAGCAAGATTCAAAAAGGGGACTGACTGACAATACTGTTGAGGTACTGGGTGAAAGAGGCCTTTGGTTGGTTAGAGTGGTGAGCTGTAACTTGGTGAATCCTTGGTGATCTGAGTTGGTGGTTCTGGGTGTCTGGAGGTTGTGTATCCCCCCTGCAATGGAGGATACACCAACTTCACAAATTTTCAAGGTTTGCTTATGTAATCTCACATGTAGATGTGGTTGGCTGGCCTTGGTTTACTTTCTCAACCAGTTGTGGCGTAGAATATATTATTTAATTACTCTATGAAGGAGTTGAGCAATTACAAAGTGTTCAGTGAGCACTATGGTCAAAATTTAATGAGGAAACAGAATTTGCAGTCAGAATGGTGATTAAGATTGGGAATAAAAAGATATGAGGCTATTGTTCTTTATTTATTTGGGAGAAAAAGGAAATAAGGCAAGCTTTAGGTCAGTTGTGATGACTCTAAGGCTGACATTCCCTACCACCAAAAAAGTTTCATTTCTTTAAGGAATTAAACCTAGTGTAAATCATATAGCTCTTTTTTTTACCTATTTCCTAGTTTCCATCTCCATAGTGTTCTACAAATGGGATTCTTTGAGGGTCCAAAATAAGCAAAAGTGATCACCATAACTGATTGTTTGGTTTGTGGGTTGAAAGTTGGTGGGTGGACTAATTTGTAAAGATGTCAAAGAACTAAGAATGATGTTCAGAGAAAATCCCAAAAATGGGGCATAAAGAAAGAGAAAGTATTGCAGGCCCTTACCTAGGAGCACTAGAAGCTGATTGAAAATGTTTTCCAAGAAAACAGTTGAGAATAATTGATATAATAAAGGTTGTGACTGATGTGAGTTTGGGGTGGTTGTTTGACCCCCTCCTTTTATAGGCAAGAGGGAGGGGGAAGCTCACATATTGAGTCCGCACATGTCAGCCAGAAGCTGTGAAAGAAAATCTAGAAAACATTCTTGAAAACTCACTAACTCCCTTTGTCATGGCCTTCATGAAATGGAATTCTCAAAAGAAAGTTTTTCCTTATCAAGAAGTTATCCCACAAAAAATAATCAAGAAAATAGTTTTTTGTTGCTCTGTACTTTCATTATCCAGAGTTGAGAGCAAAAAAAACCCAAGAGAAACAATCAAGCAACGGGTGTTTCTTGCTCTGTACCTGTTCAATTACAGAGTAAAAGCGGCTAAGAGAATTAACCTAGAAACACAATTGTTCTTACTCTGTATTTGCTGGGGCACAGAGCACAAATAGATCAGATATGATCTATTCAAAAATACATTTTTTTACTCTATACTTGCACTAGTAAAGAGCGGAAAAAGGTAAAGGAATGAGCTGTAAAAATGAGGTTTTTCACTCTGTAATTGCGCAGGTGCAGAAAAGAAACAGATGAAATAATTTGAATAGATTTGACTATGTGATTGCGTGAGTAAAGTGTAAAAAAGAATGAAAGGACACATGCAGAAAAACAGTGCTATGACCACCCTGTACTTGCGCAAGTACAGAGCAGGTAGGATAAAACAAATAATTGATAAAAACATGTGTTTTTATGCTCTGTACTCGCGTGAGTAAAGAGCACAAACAGGTGGTGCGCTCGGCAAGAAAAGAAACAGATCAAATAATTTGAATAGATTTGACTATATGATTGTGCGAGTAAAGTGTAAAAAAGAATGAAAGAAAACATGTAGAACAACAGTGCTATTACCACCCTGTACTTGCGCGAGTACAGAGCAGGTAGGATAAAACAAATAATTGATAAAAATATCCATTTTTATGGTGGGCCCTCAACGCCGGCTGGAACTTCATAATTAGAAAATACCTACAATTGAAGCATCAGCTTTGAGATAATGGAATAGTAGATCAAACTTCAATTGGATTACCCTACCAAACAGGTCCCCAACAAACCTCTGCTGCCACAATGGCATAGGCAGCAAAGATAAGATTGCTTGGGCCTCCATTGTTGTCTTGGGAGTAGAAAAATTTGGCAGGATGACAGGCGGAAAGCCAACGGGTGTAGTGACTGGTGCCCGGGAGCGGGAAAGCAATTGAGCCAAAAAGCGAATTGGGATTGAAGGGCCAGCGGCTGCAGACGGAGACTGCTGGGGAGACCTTGCAACATGATAGGAAGTCTGGGCAGAAGGCCCAGCAACTGGAGAAGGGAAGGCAGCAGGCATCATTTCAGACACTTTGGATGTAACAGTCACCAGTCTTGGGCTGAAATAGCACCGCTTGAGAGGTTGGCCACAAGGCCAAGATGGGCCTTCTCTTTTTTTCTTTGCTGTCATGAATGATAAGCTGGGGGGATCTCTACAAGTGCGTGTGAAGTATAGAAGAGTGGGATGGGTGGAAATTGGAAGGGAGAGGAGTGAGTGTGAAATGGAGGGGAGGGAAGCGAGTGCAGAGTTGATGGAAGAGGAGGGGGAGCTTAACAGGTCTAGAGCTGAGCTACAGCACTAAGTGCAATGGGTTTTGTAGTGCTGCTGTGGCAAGAAATTACCTCTGTTACTTTTCTGCCTCAGTCCTTTTCTTGTGCCATTATTTTTTTTTTTTCTGCTGTTGTAAGCGTCTCTGGGTTTGTCAAAATTTGGCAATAGCTTGGAGATGCAACCCAAATTAAGGCAAGGTGTTTCCGGCAAGAAGGAAGCAAAAGGTCCTGCTTTTTGATTTTGCAATCAGCATGGTGGGCCCCGGATTGGGCAAGTGATGACAACACCCCAAGTGTTAAAGAAGGCTTTATGGGGCATTTGAAGGAGTTCCCGATGAGTTTGAGATCACGACCAGTCTTTCTGAATTGACAGATATTGCCCTTTGGATCAGTTCCATGTTCTCACCCATCCGCAGATTTGCCTTTCCAAACAGGTTTTCTTTCCACCACATCTGCTTGTTGACGTGCACCGTGAAACTTTTAACACATATGAGATCCATTTTGTCTTTTGGGGAAAGGCGCAATAGACGTTTTGCACCTATGCAACTTACATGGGTGCGCCAAGACCATGGGAAATGAAAAGTCATTTTATGCGCTATCAGTGGGTCAAACGGTAGGGAAGTCAAATTCAATAATTTTGTGCTACATCACAATCTCAGCTCAAGGGTAATGAGCTGGTTTTTATGGGGTATCTTGACATTGTTTACAGTCAAAGATCAAAGAATTAAAACATAGAGAAGTGGAAAACAACAGGATAATGAGGAAGTGAGATGGGTTTGTTCAGACAGACTGATTCAGTCCTCCTCCTGATAAAATTAGGAGTGATGAAGGGGGAGAAGATTGTTGAACAGACTCAAGGGATACTCAGAATGGGGACTGATTAATCTGAGGAGAACTGATGGTTTGTTATTGCTTGTACTAGGCTGTGTATTTATAGACTAGTCACAAGTGGTCAATTTGTGGTTGATAACTAAATAATAGATAATGAATAATAATGAATAAAGAATCATAAATATCAATGTAAGAAGATGGTAAAAGATCAATTTAATTTGAGTCTTACTAAGTCAATAAAAAATTACTACTACAACAGGGATCAAAGTCTACATGTGTGTGTTAAGTTATTGGAAAATAATATTATGAGTCAACAATAAAAAAAGGTCAGTCCAACTAATCACATCAATTATCACTCATATTTTAATGGTCTTTTGGGGATGAGGAGACATAACTCCAACACCTCCTGAAAGTCTTGATCAGCAGTTACCACTTCAGAAGGAGGTTGAAGTGTAAGAGCATTTTGTGGGCACAAGTGAATGACTGGAAGGTGAGAACTGCAGAAGTAGAGGAAATCTTGTTGCATAGTGTTGGCCAAGGTGGTAGTGGTGATACACTCTTCACCTTTGTTTGCTAGGGTAGTCTGGATGATTAGGTGCTGAGTAGCACACCAGATTGGCTCTGGTGGACGCTGTTCTATCATTGTCATCAGCTTGACACAAAGACACACACCAGGCGTAAAAGTCTTGCAGTTATTGGTCGTTGCTGAGAATAAGCCGCGCACACCTAGTGTGAGCCTGTGTCTCTTGAGTGACAACAGAACACAAGGGATTGGGGAAAGTTAAGTAATAAATTACTTAGTGGGAAAATAAACACACTTTATGAAATGGTAATGAAAAGATCTTAAATGATCTGGGGAGAAGCCAACTGAGGGTCTGCCTCTTCTTCCTCAAATGAAACTGGGAGAAGGAGCCTGGTCAAAAGAAACTGAACACCAGCCAATCTTTTTCTGGTCAAATGAAACTGACACAAGGATCCTTAGATGGAAACCTGGTTGATTTTCCCTGATAAAATCAACAAAAATGCAGGGGGATAAGATCCAGGAGTGATCAATTAATCTGGTCTTATGAGAAGCTTTATCAAGCAGGACTTTATCCTATAGAATTATACCAATATTGGTGTGCCAGTGACTTAGTAGGAAGAGGGAAAGGGGGGAGGATAAGACAGAACAGACAGACTAGAGATAAAGGACTTGGGAGGAGTTGATAATGTTGCAGAAGAAGGGACTCACTGGTTGATTAAATGACAGTTGGACTGGGAAGTAATCAGAGAAGTGAGGAGCCTTACTTAGTATTCCAAAATCTTGTTGAGGAAGCTGCTGGGTTCAACTGTTTGAAGTCCTTTTACTGAAGTGTGTGGTTGTTGTGTGGTATTCTGGAGTCTGTGTATCTTCTGGGGTGTAGAGGATACTCATACTTGAAAATTTTCATAGTTTGATGACATAAGCAGTGCAGGCTTGTGGTCAGCTTGCATCTGAAACACGGCATAACAATATATAGGATAAATTCACCAGTAATTCATTACTATGTGAAGGAGTAAGATATAGAGAAAGTGCTCAGTTGTAACTAGGGCCAAAATATGTTAGAATTCTGTGACACTCTAGTTACATTTTACAATCCCTATTTCACTTCTTACCTCCACGTCACTAGTCTACACTTCATACTTGAACGTCTCACTCTTCACTTTAACTCCTCTCTACAATATCCCGTCTATATTTCTACCTCTTCACTCTTCCCCTATTCACTCTACTCATACTCATATCTCCTTTCCTTCTTCATATTCATTCATCTCTCCTGTCTACACTCTTACTCATCAAGTCACACAATTCATCCCTGGTATGATCTACTCTCTTCTAATCATCAATTAACTCTTACTAACTACTGTTCTACAGTTTCTTCCTCCTGTCCCACTTCACTGCTCCTTTGTCTAATTCTCTTATCTCATAATCACTGTTCTGTTCAAATGTTGGTTCTTTCTCTTATTCTCTTTCTCTATACTTCTCTTTCTTATATCTAACCTTGTCTTCTTCTTTAAGTCCTAGCTCCTTTTTAGTCTGCAATAAATTTCAATCATAAGTCTTTTAAAATATGATGAGGAAACAGAATCTGAAGTCAAAACAAGTGTAAGTTCAAAACTGTAAAAGATATGATTGAGTTTTGGTCTGAAAATGTGTGTAAGTAAGACTTGTAGGCTAATGGTATTAGCTCTAAGGCTGACACCTAGATTAAAAGTTGAAAAAGTGTCAGAAATCAGCAACAACCAACTTACTTAGAATATTAACTCACCAAACAGCAAGAACGAAACAAGAATCTGATGGGGGATTTTTTTTGGCTCCAACTTCCCAAGGATCTCAAGTTGCAAATCACAGGTGGTGTTGTCCAATCTAAGGGCCTTCCGGAATTTCTTAAAGGTCTTGAAGCTACCACGAGTCCAGATACTTTTTTTTACCAAAGTCTTGAGCCCAGGGCGCGCAATTTTCGGGTTGGCGCCAGCGTACATGGCCTTGTTTACTGCATGAGCCCATTTGACTTTTTGAGATATCTGGATGGTGACTAGTGATTCTAAAGTTCCCCGTAATCTTTTGAAGGCTTCATTGGTCATCACAGTGTCCGGGGCCAACAGAAAATTGAGATTGATTGCCTCCAGGAAAAATAAGGACTTGTCTGTAGGGAAAAAGATGTCCTTGCAGGCTCATCACTAATGAGGAGAAACTTGTGGACAAGTACATCATAGAGAAGCCATCAAGCTGCAAACATTGCTGACTGCTTTCAATCTCTACCCACCATGTTTTGTAATTGGGCAAGTGGTTGGGGTCCATTGTGATGAACCCGGCATTCTGTGTGGGCAAGGGGGGCACCATCATTGTTTGAACCAGTGAAACAATGTTGGGGGAAACTCCACCCACCACCTTGTCAGATGCAGAGAAGGCTGTGTGCTTCAAGAATAATCTTGCAAAATTGGACTGATTTTTGACATGACTAAGGATTGGTGTGTCCTTCTTGCCGGATATAGCTCCAAGTTTAATGTAAACCTGATATTTCCACAGTAAGAAGTGGACAACCCAAAAAAACAGAACAGGAGTGATTGACTTACCTTGAAAAACAGATCCCCTATGAAACTCCAAAGCCCCAATGGCATGTCTAATGTAGACAAAATATCTCTGGTGTCCATTGCCTTCTGCGGAGTAGAAATAATTGGCGGGTGAAATTCAGGCAATCCCGGAGGCGGTGTGACCACCCAAGTTGGAATTTGTGAATGGGACCCTGCACTGGAATCTGGAGCCTTAGTAGCGCTTCAATCTGGGGAGGAGGAAGGCCGGGAAGCCGGAGGCATTCTAGCGTTCTGATCTGAGGAAGATGATGGCACAGAAGCCATAGAGTTGGTAGTGCTCTGATCCGAGAAGGGTGAAGACGGCGGTGTGAGCTCCCTACCGCGTTGGTCAGGGAGAACCAGAAAAGTTGACATCCTTTCCCGGGATGTCAAAAGCAACCTTGTGATTGAAGCCAGTGGTGTAGTAGCACTTGCCTTTAGGAAGGGTGAAGGCGGGCTGGTAACCAGTGCCAAAGGGTGGGGGGAGATCCTAGCCGGGGAGAGTGAAGGTGACTTTGAAACCAAAGCCGGTGGCTCATCATCATGCCCATTATGCTGTTTAGATAAAGGCGGCAATACAACCGCATTTGATTCATTTTCCGGCGGGGCTGGGTTCAGCCCTGTGTGATCAATGGGGCCTGTGCAATCAATGGGGAAATTGCGTGAGCTTCCTGTGTCTTTTTTTCTTGGTTGGGCAACCTGGAGGGCAATGAGGGCCGGTATATTCCTTTTCCTTGGCCATTCAATCGGATTTGAGGATCAGGAATTTAACAAGGAAGCTCAGAGCCGTGTGGGAGTGGGGGCCAGGTGATTGGAGGAGGAGTAGATCTTGAACCTTGTTGGGGAAGAATCTCAGGACTAGGTGCAGCTCTCAGTTGAAAGCTCACCCTGAACAATCTTTGCATGGCCGTGCCATTATACATATCTATGTCAACCACCTGCAACTCAACAGCTCTGGATTTGATCCAACTTGCTAAAACAGCATTTTCTTTGGGTGAGATGCACAAGCTCATGGAAATTTTTTCTACACATTTTTCAATTTTTTGGTGTCTTTGAGTGGCACTCAAATTCCTTCTTTGTAACTTCCATTGGGCCTGCTTCCTCATGGATTACACAACTTGAACTGTACAGAATTCACAACTTGCAATGTTACAAAGCAAATTGCAGATCAAGGAAATTATTTGAAGGCACAGGAATATAGTTAAGGGATAGGGATAGGCTGGGCAATCATTGAAATGAAAACCAGAGAAAAAAAAGGTCAAGGATGAATGAGTGAGAGGGATTGTAAAAAGCTGCCCACCATTATCCTTAGTTCTCTCAGGCTGTAGGGTCCACATAGCCTATAAATTCCTCCCTGCGGTTGGCTCAATGCAACAAGTCTTTGCCACTAAGCCCCGGGATGTAGGGAATTATTTAAGTTAGTGATTTGATGCTGACTTAAATTTTTCTGCAGGGGTGCAAGGTACAATGCAAATTTAAATACAGTCAGTAGCAGGTCTGGAGGAAGTTGCCTGAAATGACTTTCCAACACCACAGCTAATCTGATGCAATTACCTGAGGGGAAAAAGATTACAAAAGTAGCTTCAAGATTTGTGTTTGCCTTGAAAATTCCATCCCATCACATGAGCAACATTTTATACCCATTAGCCATGGGCCAAAAGGCACGAGAAATATTGGGAACACCAATTATAATTCATGTGAATTTCCTTCCATCCACTCCACCTGGTTGCTTTTGACCTGGGTACCCGTACCACTACCTTTTTTTGGCCAAATCAGATACCAATACCCATGCCTATACCCTAAAAATGAGACCCAAGATCTTTCAATTTGATTTTGACATGCCACAATTTAAAAACAACCATGATGAACTCACTGCAGTGAAAAGTTGCACTCAGGGAACTCATCCCCCAGCCTTTTCACACATCACTGCTTGCAGGGATTCTGCAATGTAGGTCAGGAAAGGGTGGTTGCAAGATGTGAACCCAATACATTGTAAAAGTTTTCTGAAGTTTGTATGATGAATTTGACACCACCATAAAGTCCCCTTGGGCCAAGTAACACTGGGTGTTCTCCACTCAACAGGAGGGATTGAGGGATGGCCCGCAGGCCTAGACAAGGAAATGAATCTTCTGCGCCTGTTCCTGATGCAAGGCCATAAAAAATTTGGATTTGCTTTGAAATTGAGTTATTGACAGCTGAGGACCATGAAGTGACTAGTGTGAGATTTGGCACTATGTGATTTGTCCTTCCACTGCCAGCATAATTGCCTAGGTTGAGTTCATCCCAGTTAAACTAGGATGCAAACAACCAATTCAAAGTAGGTTGACCTCAACCAATGAAATATAAAACCAAGGGGGGTCCCTTGGATTTATATTTCATCAGTTGATTTCAACCAAGTTTAAATTGGTTGAGTGCATCCCATTTTAACTGGGGTGACTTCATCCTAGGCAATTATGCTGGCATTGTTCCATCCACTCCACAGGGTAGGGAAGGTTGCTAACTTGATTTAGGTTCCAGAAACTCCAAATGTGTTCAGGCAAATCAATTGAGCTTTTCCACAATCAGGCCAAAAATTGTTTCTAAAGAAATTATATTTGATTTCTAGAAAACTAAAAACCAGAACTAGAAAAAGAATAGGAGAAAATTAGGATAGGGTCATGAGTTAAGAGATGAGAAGAGAAATAATGATCTGGATGCATACCGCAGTACAACAAGAGATAGAGGGAATGAGGACTAGTCTATGAGGGAGAGGAGGAATACGCTGAGAAGCAAGCTAATGAGAGGGCAGATTAGAGAAAAGGCAACAAGTTAGTGCTTTTTTCAACAAACAAGATAGAAGAAAAAAGAAAGAGAAAAAAGTAGAGGCAAAACAAACTGTAGAAGGATAGGGTGTTCAAATTTTACACAGTATAAGAAGGGATAAGATAGGGAGTATCACTCTGAAGTGAGAGTACGAAGAGAAGAAAAAATAAGAAGGGGAAAGAGGGAGAAGATCAGGAAATGTTGTCAAGCCAGATTGGATTGTCGGTGTGGAACTCCTAAAGGATCAGGAAAGAGCTTGAAGGGGAAATAGACAACAAATCTAGTAAGTAGAAGATGTTGAAGCTACAGGTGCTGATGAGGCTGCCCTTCTTGACTAATGCTGAGGGGAAAGGGTTTCACTAAGAAAAAGAAAGAAAAGAGGTGTGGCTATATTTCTACTAATCCTTAGACTGCTGCTACTAATGGGAACTTAGGTTGTTTAATCAATCTGAGGCAGGGACCTTGAGAGGAGTGAGAAAAGCACTGAGAAAGAGTAAAGGGTATGTGTTATGATTGTTATTTGTGTAAAGGTTGATGCAAAGTAAATGCAAAAGGTTTCAAGGTGAAGGTAAATGTAAACTGTACTGTAATAAAAGGGGAGTGCATGCCTCATCCATAGAACTAAGGGGAGTTCTACTTATACAAAAGGGCACAAGATGGCTGATCCTGGCAGTAAAGAGAAAGGGGAAATGTGTTCAGAGGTATACAACCAAAAGAGAGTAGTGATAGTGTAAGAAAGATGAGCCAATGTAGCTAGTAACTATGTATATAAGAAATGTAATGTGACTAGTAACCAAAGAGGATGATAAAGGCAGAAGATGTAACTATGTAATATGGATGACTGTGCTGTACAACTTTATACCAAAGAAGATATAAACTAAAGAAAAGTATGTAATATCTGTGTTTTATTTATGTACTGTATATTTATAAATCAATACCTTGTATAATATCCTATGGGGTTGTAGTATTGGTAAAGTTATGTGGTTATAAGTGGTAATATTCTAAGAATGCTAATAACTTCTGAACCAAAGGGAAATCAGGGGTACTTTGAGTGAGTGACTAGGGGTAGTTTTGTATGTAGAATCTGATTATGTAATAATAATGAAGTATATGTGAGAGGAAATGTAAGTTGTTGATGATTGTATGTGAAAAGGTATGGATTACCACATCCTCCCCCAACTAAGCTGTCTGTCCCCAGGCAGGGAAAAAAGAGGAACCTGATTCAGAGTAATAATGATGATGAAAAGGGAATTTTAGGGAGAAAACTGAGAGTGGGGGTATGTAGGGGAAGGAAAAGTCCATAGCCAAAGAAGGAAATCTGTATCCAAGCCAAGGAGGTCCAGTCCAAATAAAAGAGGTGCTGCCACAAAAGGATGTCTGTATCCAAAATAAGAGTCCACTAGTTTTTCCCAGAGAGAAGTCCAGAGAGTAAGGGGGAAAGGGTGAAAAGTCCAAAGCCAAAGAGGGAAGTCCAGATCCATCCAAGGTGGCCAATTCCTAGGTCCACATACTGAAGAAGGAAGTCTTGATCCAAATCCAGAGGCCTAGTGTACATATATTACTGAATCCTGAGTATAGTTGTCCAAGATATCCAGAAAAGCCAATATTCAACATAATCCAAGAGCTCCTAAAGAATAAATCCATCCAAAAAAAAAACATGCTAGAATGATCCAGGGTTCAATAAAGTCCAAGGTCCAGTGGCCTCCTAGAATTATATTACATTCCAACTCAGAATGAATCCAGGGTCCAATAAAGTCCAAAGTCCAAGGCTCCTAAAAATAAATTCCATTCTAAACAACATGCAGGAGAGATCCAGGGTTTAGTCCAAGTTTCTGCTGTCCAAAGGTCCAAGTCAAGGTCCAGGTAATCCTCATAGAGCCACCATCCAAGTGAGTCTGTTATTCCTTTATCCAAGTCCAGTGCTTTCTAATCCAGAGTTTGTATCCTATAACTGTAAGATGTAATATATGTAATAATATAAAATGATGTAAAGGGTAATTTAATAAGGATTGGAGGTAATATGGTAATAAAGTAAAAGGTAATGGTGAGATGGTAATGGTTTAAATGTAATGGGGTAGTTGTTGATGTGGGAAAAGAGGTAGTGGTAATATGGAAATGGAGTGAAGAGCAAAGGAGTAATAGAATGTAAAGGGTAAAGGTAATGTAGAAGAAGGGGTAGTGTTAATATGGGAATAGAGTAAGGAGTAGTGAAGTGTAAGGGGTAAAGGTAATTTAAAGAAGGAGGGCTAGTGTAAAATGGGAATAGAGTAAGGAGTAGTGAAGTGTAAGGGGTAAGGGTAATGTAAAGAAGGGGTAGTGGTAATATGGGAAGAGAGGAAAGGGTAAGGATAATGGCAAGAAGAAAGAGAGGTGTTGATGATGTGGTAAGAGGGTAATGATAATATGTAGTATTTAAATGTATGATGAAAGAAAGGGTAAAATGGTCATGGGTGGTAATTCAAGAGAAGAAGGGTGACTGTATATGAGTATTCTAAAATATGTAATGATTTTAAAAGCTTTATATATATATATCAAAGGGTAAAAGGATTCTGAAGGAAAGTGATGGAAAGGGGTAATGTTATATGCAAAGGGAATTTTAATTTATATATGTTTCAATAAAACTCTAATGGTTAATGAGAGTAAAGAGTTATAATAACTAAGGAGGTGGTCCAGAAATCAGGAAGTGGAGTGAAGAGGGAAAATAAAAGAGGATGAGGATGATGGATGATGGATGGGGGGATGATTCCATTGGGTTCCTGGGGATAGGATTCTTTTCCCTCTTGAGGATGGGATGCTTCTTCTTTTTTTTTTTTTTTTTTAGTTGTCCTCATGGGTCCCTTTTAAATCTTCCTGATGATTTGATTTCCAAGCCTCCTGTCTTATCTGGTATCCAAAAAGAGAAAATTTAATTTGTCTGTTTTTTTTTTTTTTTTTTTTAATATGGTCATTTTTTTCTGTTTTGGTTTTATCTCTCTCTTTTTTTTTTTTTTTTTTTTTGATGTTTTTTTTTTTTTTTTTTTTTTTTTATTTTCATTTTTTTTTATTTTTTTATTTTTAAATGAAAATTTTCTGTGGTCTTGGTTCTTCAGCGAGGTGAGGGGTGCAACCGGAAATGAAAGGTGAATCCGCGCGGAGAGTGGACGCGGGGTTCGGGTGATACTGTATCCGCGGAATCGCCGGCGTCTCCAAAGCGCAGGAAACATTCCTCCGGATCAAAGAACGACCTCGGAGATGATAAAAACGAACCGTTCTTCTTTACTGGTAAGAAGAACGATCAATGGAGAGAACAGGGAAAAAAAATAAAATGAAAGATAAAAAAAAGAAAGAAGCCCGGGTCGTGCACCGGCATTGACTGTGTATTGTAGGCCAAAGGAACTGAGGAGACTTGTTCTCTTTAGAAGAGGTGGCCGCGCTCCACGATACCGTGAACAAACACCTAACCGAGTTTGCCCGGTCCAATCATCGCGATCCCCGGGCCGCGGCAGCATCTCGGCACCGGTTGTACAGTCGCCTCCACGACGCCTTCGATTCCGTGTGTAATCTTCTCTAAATACTAAAAAAACTAATAAAAGAACTGATTTTCTCTTTTTTTTTTTTTTTTTTTTTTTTTTATTTATTTTTAAATAATGATGCATACCATCATCCAGGAAAGACAGGAGAAGGATGAAAAGAAATGAGATTTTTTTTTTTTTTGTGAGTTTTTTTTTTTTTTTTTTTTTTTGATTTGACTTGAACTAATTTTTTTTTTTTTTTTTTTTTTTTTTTTTTTTGTGTTTTTAGGTAAGCCAGGGGGATTTATTCTATATCAATTGGTCTTGAATGATATTTTTTAACATGACTTGCTGCATATCTTCTGTTTAATGCAGTGCCATCCAGTTCCTCCAATGAATAAGAGCCTCCAGGATTTTGAGTGGTAATTCTGTAAGGTCCATTCCATTTGTTCTCAAAGAGCTTTCCATATTGGGATTCCAAGGATTTATTATATACTAATACCAAATCCCCTGTTTGAAGTGGTTCTCTAGGTGTCTTCTTCCTGTTCCAATAGTCCACAGATGTTTTCCTAGTATCCAGCAATTTTTGATGAGCCTTTTGAAGAATGTGATCCCTATTTTCCAATTGGAGAGTCCTGGCCAACAGAAGATCTTGAGTGCTGTTTACTTTGGCCCAATCAATGCCAAAAAAAGTTTCAAACTCTAAGTCAATTGGTAAGATGGGGGGCTGTCCAAGTACCAATTCATAAGGGGAGTATCCAGTTGATCTTTTGGTGGAAATCCTGTCTGAAAATAAAACCAGAGGTAAATAATTCCTCCATTTCTTGCCTTCTTGTCCACATAGTTTAACCAAAGTGTCCTTGATGGCCTGATGTCCTCTTTCCACCATTCCATTAGCTTCAGGGTAATAAGGTGTGGTAACTTTGACTTTTATTCCTGCTTCCACTAGTGATTTCTGGAATTGTTGACCAAATTCTGAGCTTCCATCCACTGTAACTGACCAAGGTGCTCCATATCTGTAGATCCAGTTGTCCAAGAACCATTGTGAAATCTTCTTTGCTTGAATCTTCTCCAAACCAACTTCTTCAACCCATCCAGACAAATCATCTCTAGCAATTACCAGGTATTTCCATTTCCCAGCCTTGATATGAACTGTATCCAAGCTGACTCTTCCAAAGATTGTTGCTGCTCCAGTAGGCTTCTTGGGTTCCATTGGCAATACTGAATTCCTTTTCTGGCAAGCTTCACAAGACTGGACCCACTTGGTTACACCTTTCTTGAGTCCTGGCCACCAAAACCTGAGTTTAGTCCTTCTGTAAGTTTCTGAAATACCTCTGTGGCCTAGTGTTTCATGAAGAGCTTGGAGGATATTGTTTTGGGCTGAGGGAGTGGTAACAACTATCTGGGAAAAAGGTTTTTTAATTCTGTGCAAGACATTATTGGAGAGGAAGAAATTGGCTGATTTATGCAGAATTTGTTTGAAATCCAGGGGGTTGCATCCAGGTGGTTTGTTCATGGTTGAAAGATATTCCTGAAGGTGTTTCCAGATTCCTTGTTGTAGGTTGCATAACTCCTCCCCCAACTTAGCTGATGTCCCCAGAAGCAGGCCAACAGAAGAAATCTTCAGTCCAAAACCAGGGTGAGGCTTTATCCATTTTTCATCTTCATCAAAACTCTGGCAGTTCTCTTCCTCTGGGTCCAATGGTCTCCTAGAAAGTGAATCAGGTAATGTGAAAGTCTTCCCAGGTGTATGAACCAAATCAAAAGAAAATAACTGGATAAAGGCAATCCATCTGTTCATAGGGGCATTGGGCAGTGAAGGGTTGTTGATCATTCCTATAAGGCATTGTGCATCCACTCTGAGCTGAAAATGCTGGCCCCATAGCTTGGTCTGAAGCTTCTTGAGAATTTTGGTGACACCACAGAGTTCCAGTTTGGATTGGGAATATTCTGACTCTCTCTTGGAAAAGACCACTGATTCATAGATAACAGGCCTGTCTAGTCCATTGGAATCCTCCTGGGTGAGTATAGCCCCTGCAGCAATATAACTGGAGTCCACTGATAGTTTGATAAGTCCTGCTTTAGGTCCATAGTCCAACTTACTGAGAGTGATATCATTGCCAATAATTCTCTTCAGTTCTTCAAAGGATGCCTGGCAATCTTCAGTCCAGTCCCAAGTTGAGTCCTTCCTAGTAAGTTTTCTGAGGGGAGCAGTGATGGTGGAGTAATTCTTGATAAACATTCTGACATAGACACATATTCCCAGGAATCCTCTGACTTCTGTTGGTGTGGTAGGGACTGGCCAGGTTTCAATTTTGTTAAGCTTCTTTGTTGATATCCTCCTTCCTTCTTTACAAACAACATGACCAACCAAATCCAAGGCAGGGACACAACAAGCAAATTTCTGTCCAGATATAGTGAGTCCAGCTTCTTCAATCCTATACAGAATCCTTTCCAAAGTGATAGCATATTCATAGATGAATTTTCTGATCTGTGGGTTTTCTTCTAGAGTTGCTCCATTGTAGTCTGAAGTTGGTCCTTTGATTCCTCCATCATCAATAAAGATTCCCATATTCTGTGGTAGCTCATCCTGAAGAATCCACATCATCTGGGCCTGGTACACTGCAACTGAATTGGTGGCTCCTTGGGGTAATCTGGTGAGTTGAAATCTTCCTAGGGGGGTTTCAAATGTGGTCAAGGGCCTGGATTCTGGTGCTAACTCCCTTTCATCATATCCTCCCATTATGTCTCCTAGTCCATAGCAAGCCCTGCCTGTGAATGATTCAATTAGTTCCTCTGGAGATGGTGGTAGGCCTGCATTCTTAATGGTGACTTTGTTGAGTTTCTGAAGATCATGAACTATCCTCAATTTTCCATTTTGTTTCTTCACACAGAAAACTGGGCTGGAATAACTGGAGAAAGATTGTTCATAGAGGCCATTCCTGAGTCTTTCCCTTACTAGTTCAATAAATTGGGATTTGATGGGGGCAGGTAAGGGAATAGGTTTCTGTTGCCAAGGTGCATGGGGAATGACTGGGATGATATAAGGTTGTCCATAGGTATGTTTCAGTAGTCCTCTTTCTTCTTCTGAAAAAGCCAAAGCTGCCTGCCTGAGGGTGATGACCCATACTAATAATTTGTGTTCTTCCTTTGACAGCCATCCAGTGGGGCCAAAGTTAATGAGATCCAGTCTTTCTTGTGTGATCTTTGTTGTAGGTATGAATTCTGGAGGATTTGGGTTTAAAGGGGTGGCATATGGATCTCTAGACAGTTCTGGCCTGGAAAGAGGTGGATTGAGAGATAGGGGCATAGGTTGATTGACTGGTTTGATTTTTTTTAGTGTTGATTTATATTTTGCTGCACAGGTGATATGAGATTCTGAAAAGGAAGGGGCATAATTTTCTAATGGTTGTTTTGGCAGGTCCCTTTCCCCTATTTGGAGAAATGGAAGTTCTGCCCTTGGTCCAAAAAATCCCGGGTAACAAGGTTGACTGGAAGAGATGTTTCCCATTTTTGATGGATGGGGAGGAGGATTGGTACCAGGTAAGATTGTCCTTTTTCCATTATTGAGAGTTATTCTTCCCTAGGTCCATTGTATTTGATGGTTGCTGACATGTCCATTAAAAAAGGTTTTCCAACTATGAACTGAACTCCTCCTCTGGCCACCCAGAAATGGACAAGCTTGGTCACTCTTCCCACAAGTACTTCCAACTTCTCAGCAATCCCAATTATTCCAGTGTGGTGGCCTCCAATTCCTTTGAGCTTCATTGGTTTTTCTGTTATAACTAATCCAAGGTGATGAGCCATTTCTTCAGGGATGATGTTGACCATGGATCCAGTGTCCAAAAGGGCTTCAAAGGTTTTTCCAGATATGGTGAGTTTGACATATCCTAAAGGGCAAGAGTAATGGGTTACTGAATCCTTTTCCTCCTCATCTCCTTCCTCCAATGCTGCAGAGTTTCCTGTTATATCTGGGTCCACTGGCAATCTTCTGTTACTGATCCTTTTCTTGATATGGTCCACCACTCCTGGGGCTATGGCACATATTTCTCCTGCTGTGAGTGGTACAATGGCTTTCAGAATCCTTCCAGCTGTTTCTTCTTCCATTCCTGGGTATTCCTTGGCCAAAGTCTTCTCCAAGTAAGTCTTCCTTGGGGCCTTTTCCTTGGGTGGTTTTTCTGATTCGTCACTGGATTGGAACCTGACTTTAGTATTCTGAGGATTGGAAGGGAACCTGGAACTTGGGCCTGGGGAAGAGGTAGCCATCCTGAGTAAGTCCTGTTGATCCATGTCCATTAGAGTTTCCTGGTCTTTCTTGGTCCTCTTTCCTTTGTCTGAGTCTTCCTCTTGGTCCTTGTTTCCTCTAGTCCTTTTTCCTAGGTCTGCTTCATAGAATCCTTGGGTTTCTGGGTCCATTTCCTCTAGTTGGCCAAAGGAAGAAATATGTCCAAATGATGTAGTGGCTTCTGAGGAATCCTTGATAAATTTATCCACAACTGATTTGATTGGCCTGCTGGAATCCCAGGGAATTGGTGAGCTGTCTGGAAGTTTGAATCCTCTTCCATCCTTGAGAACTGATCCAACTGATTCATCATAGGTTAAGAGACTACATCTGGTGATTGTGTGGGTCGGTTGGAAGCAGTAGAAGCACTTGAAGTCTGGGTTCCTTGGTCCATATGCTTGTCCAGAAGGATTTCCAGAAAAATGAGGTGGGGCAGATTTTCCAGCAGTGAGAGCTGCAAATTGCTTAATGAGGGAGTCCAGTTTCTGATCTGTGGAATTAGAGGGGGCGGTTGGAGCTGGGTATTTGTATACAGGTGGGAGTTGAACTGGTGGGGCTATGGAGGGTGTGTTGTCTGGTTCCTGACTGATATTTTTCCTGGATGTCTTCCTTCTTTCCATTACTGAAGCTGACTGAACCTCCCTGTGTATGTAGGTGACCAGGATCTGGGTATTTGGAAGAATATCACCTCCATCCTTTGAGGCTAGCATCTTGTTGTCCCTGATGAGTTCCTTGGTGACTGAAGATTCCAATTCTGGGCTGAGTGAGTCCAATAAGATTTCCCTAGACTCCTCCACATGTGATGTCTGTCCCATTCTAAAAAGATAGTTAGTTATTACCTCATACTTAGTCCTGAATGTTTTGAATTCCTCCAGGGTCTTGATTCCTCCAGCTTGGATGGTAGAGTAGTTGAGCTTCTTTAGGTCCTGCTTGGTATACTTCACCAGGGGAAGAGGTGATCCATATCTGTCCAAGAGTTTTTTCTTCAAGACCTCCCAATCCAAGTCCTCATGGCCAGTCATCTCCTCTACTTCATCCTTTAAGTCCATCCCTTTGAGAAAAGAAATAATTTGCACGGCCAGGTCCCTAGAGGAAGCTCCATCAGCTGATCCAGCACTCTCATACCTTTTAATGAATTTCTCCACAGGCATATTGGTTCCATCAAAGTATAGTTCCTTGTCCAATGGTTTAATCTTGACAGCCTTGGTTGGTCCTTGGTACTTGGGCATCACAGCTTCTCTTTCCAAAAAGTGGGTGTCCATTCTGTCTGAGGCTTGCTGGGTTGGGGACTGATGCCTGGATCCTTCCAAATGGGAGCTTTCTGAGTTTGCAGGGTTATTTCTGTAGTGGGTGAATGAGCCAGGGTTGGCCAGTTGGAATGGAGCAGCAGGCCTAGAGGTATTGGGTTTGTTGGTGATACTAGGTTCCAGGTTGTTGGTGGCTGATCCTTGGTTGTTGTTGGATGATCCTTGGGTGAGGCCAGAGGTTTCTCCTAGGTTGTTGCTGATGTTCAGGGCAGGGGATTGTTGAGGGCTGGACATGTTGGAAAGTAAGTGGAGAGATAAGGAAGTGATATGTAGAGAAACTAACAGGGAGATATGTTTTTAGGGGATTTATTTATAGATGATGCACTTAGAAATGGAATGAAGGGATTAGGTATGATAGAATTGATTTGAAATTGTAATTTGGTGTAGTAGCAGGAAACTAAGACTGAAAGATTAAAACTGAAGGAAATAAGGCCACTGTTGGGACACCACTTGTGGAACTCCTAAAGGATCAGGAAAGAGCTTGAAGGGGAAATAGACAACAAATCTAGTAAGTAGAAGATGTTGAAGCTACAGGTGCTGATGAGGCTGCCCTTCTTGACTAATGCTGAGGGGAAAGGGTTTCACTAAGAAAAAGAAAGAAAAGAGGTGTGGCTATATTTCTACTAATCCTTAGACTGCTGCTACTAATGGGAACTTAGGTTGTTTAATCAATCTGAGGCAGGGACCTTGAGAGGAGTGAGAAAAGCACTGAGAAAGAGTAAAGGGTATGTGTTATGATTGTTATTTGTGTAAAGGTTGATGCAAAGTAAATGTAAAAGGTTTCAAGGTAAAGGTAAATGTAAACTGTACTGTAATAAAAGGGGAGTGCATGCCTCATCCATAGAACTAAGGGGAGTTCTACTTATACAAAAGGGCACAAGATGGCTGATCCTGGCAGTAAAGAGAAAGGGGAAATGTGTTCAGAGGTATACAACCAAAAGAGAGTAGTGATAGTGTAAGAAAGATGAGCCAATGTAGCTAGCAACTATGTATATAAGAATTGTAATGTGACTAGTAACCAAAGAGGATGATAAAGGCAGAAGATGTAACTATGTAATATGGATAACTGTGCTGTACAACTTTATACCAAAGAAGATATAAACTAAAGAAAAGTATGTAATATCTGTGTTTTATTTATGTACTGTATATTTATAAATCAATACCTTGTATAATATCCTATGGGGTTGTAGTATTGGTAAAGTTATGTGGTTATAAGTGGTAATATTCTAAGAATGCTAATAACTTCTGAACCAAAGGGAAATCAGGGGTACTTTGAATGAGTGACTAGGGGTAGTTTTGTATGTAGAATCTGATTATGCAATAATAATGAAGTATATGTGAGAGGAAATGTAAGTTGTTGATGATTGTATGTGAAAAGGTATGGATTACCACATCGGTGAGTTACTTTACTATTGTAATCCAGCAGCGTCTTGAGGAGTCTTGACGTTGCCGATTCTTGAGGATCGTTGTCGAGAGTCTTGAAGTGAGTAGGGGAAAGTGAAGTGGTTTGTTTTGTAATTTGACTTAGCTTGCCCCCCCCGCGGCAAACAGAGCGCTAGAGAGGAGCGCGAGTACGTGGTGGAGCGCACTGAAATTGTGAATATTCAACAGTTTCCTCAGATCTGACATGCATAGCAATCCTCAGTGAATGAGGCCATCTGGTGTCATGGGCCATGGCTGCTTACAGGGTACAGATGGAGAGCACCCAGTGCAGAGCTAGAGGATGTGGAGTCCATGCTGTCCAACATTTGTGTCAGCCCTAGAGATACTCCAGAGTGTCCTAAAGACTGACTTTGATGTAAAAATTAATAAAATACTGTATTAGAAATAGTATATCCTATAATATTATTAAAGAAATCAACTTTTCATGTAAAATTAGGTGGGGTACCTCACTCAAACCACCACCAAATTCAAACTCCTTCTATTACTTTACCATATCTCAGAAGGTACTTAGTAGGAGATGGAATAACTGTAAAAAATATAGTTTATAAATTATTTTCATAAAAGCTGAGGGACAATAAACTTATTTGCATAAATATAATAATAATACAGTTATGCTTATAAGAAAGAAATTACCTAAGTGTGTGGTGATTTCCCAGTATTGTTCTATTAAATGAATTGGCCCATGATGTGATTGGTTATACATACATGTCATGAGGTCATGGGGACCTAGAAAATACTGTGCTCAATTCAATACAATTCCCTGTAAATCATGGTACATTTGAATTGTAATACATTAGAGCAGAATTTAGAATAACATTCTAGAACCTTCCTCAAGGAATCTCTAGAATATAAAAGGAGGCCATTTCTGGCCTAGGATTGGTTCCTCAGCATATTCCCCCAGTACCATTTTGTAAGTACTCTGAATATTCTCCTCCAACTATTAGAGTAGTGTATTCCCTTTATATCCAACCCAACCTCATTACTGGAATAGTCTCAAGTTACCTTAGAATTCCCCATCTTCTGGCCTTGATCTGTTCCTTAAAAAAGCAGTTGCTGCAAGACTACCACCTCTGACAGTAGCCAATCAGCTTAAGTGCTTGCCAGCTGCTTCATAGCAATTTTTATTGCTATATCTTTCCCAAAAAGACAAAGAATAGCCAAACCTACACGGGTAACTATTAGTCTTCTCCAATTGAGTGATTTGTATATCAAATCTTCAATTATGAGGAGTTTTAGGTTATCCTCTGTGCATAGTTTGGACACTATAGAGAGAATAAATTCACTTATTTATTCAGATAACCTTTCAGCACAGTGACAGTACCTGGTTTAATTGTAAAATTAAGCCAGTGTTTCATACACATAGCTGGTAATTTGTCTTTAGTCACCCAAATTATTTTGTTCACACATGGCCCCTAGAATAGCTTTCCCACCATCACCTGCTCACCTGTTCCTATCACCATCCCTGTGCCTGTGTGCACCCAGCCAGTCAAGATGCTCAAAGGGGTGTGATCAGCACCCAGTGCAGATTAGGTTGAGCTTTCCCACAGTCAGCCCAAACATTGTTCCTGAGATCTGGAATGCATAGCAATCCTCAGTTGCCAGAATCAGGCTATCTGGTGCCATGGGCCATGGCTGCTGACAGGGTACAGATGGGAAACACCTAGTGCAGAGCTGGAGGATGTCGATTCCATGCTGTCCAACATTTGTATTAGAATATTTAATTTCTATAACTGCAAACCAAAAACAGACTATGAAGAAGAAAAGAAAAGATTAGAACAAAGAATTTGTAGGAAGGATTTTTAGAAAGAAAGAAAGAAATTGGTACCAATTGAAAAATAGTATATTGGTTTTTTATAGATTGAATAGATGAAGAAGATGTGAATTGAGGATTTCTTGGAGAAGAAAAGTGAAAAAGATTCAGCAAAGAGACATCAAGCAAAGAAGAAAGAAAACAAAGTAGACAAATAACAAACAGAGATAGAAAGAACCACGAGTGCCTTTTGTAACAAGAGGAAGACTACGGAAGTGTGTAAAATAGCTGAGAGACACAGGAGAAAGAGAGAGAAACAAGGAACAACAACAAAAAATGTGAGTAAGGGTTTGATTGGTTAAGGCGGATGGGAGTAGTACATTAAAACTGTGTGCTTGAAGTCTTGAGGACTTGGTCTTGAAGATTCAATGTATCTTGAAGAATTGATGTAGTAGTTGGAGACTTGATGATAGAGTAGTTGCTGTCTTCAGGTTTCAATTCCTCCTTTGCTTGAAAAGTCAAGAGATCAGAGTCATGAAACCTAACCAATTGCTCTTCTCTGTAAACCCTTTTGTAAGGCACATAAAGGGGCTTGAGAGTATTTGACTTGACTACTGAGTTTTTAACAATTTGTCTTCAGTCACCCAAATTATTTTGTTCACACATGGCACATATAATAGGTTTGCACACCATCTCCTGCTCACCTGTTCCTACTACCATGCCTGTGCCGGTGCGCACCCAGCCATTCAGGATACCCAAAGCGGTGTGATAAGCACCCAGTGCACATTAGGTTGAGCTTTCCCACAGTCATCCCAAACATTTTTTCCTCAAATTTGGCATGCATAGCAATCCTCAGTTGCCAGAATCAGGCCATCTGGTGTCATGGGCCATGACTGCTGACAGGGGACAGATGGAGAGCACCCAGTGCAGAGCTGGAGGATGTGGTGTCAATGCTGTCAAACGTTTGTCTTTAGTCACCCAAAGTATTTTTTTCATACATGGCGCCTATAATAGGTTTGCACACCATCTCCTGCTCACCTGTTCTTACTACCATGCCTGTGCTGGTGCAAACCCAGCCATTCAGGATGCCCAAAGGGGTGTGATCAGCACCCAGTGCAGATTAGGTTGAGATTTCCCACAGTCAGCCCAAACATTGTTTCCTGAGATCTGGCATGCATAGCAATCCTCAGTTGCCAGACTCAGGCCATCTGGTGTCATGGGCCATGGCTGCTGAAAGGGTACAGATGGGAAACACCTAGTGCAGAGCTGGAGGATGTGGAGTCCATGCTGTCCAAAATTGATCTGGAGTGAACCAAAGTCCCATGGATTGACATGGCCCCTAGAATGCCCCTAGAATGGGTTTGCACACCATCACCTGCTCACCTGTTCTTACTACCCCCTATCTTTTCAAATATGACACTGGGTGAACCTTTGTTACTGGTAGCTATCCAGGAATGCTGCAGATACTACTACTTGGCAGCTGGCCAAGCGGTGTCAACAAACTGCACTCTATTCCACTGAATATGGCGTGTGCAGAAAGGCACTGCCAGAATAATTGCCAGGTTGAGTTCATCCCAGTTAAACTAGCATGCAACCAACCGACTTAAAGTAGGTTGAGCTCAACCAATGAAATATAAAACCAAGGGGGTCCCTTGGGTTCATATTTCATCAGTTGATATCAACCAAGTTTAAATTGGTTGAGTGCATCCCATTTTGAATGTCATGACTTCAACCTAGGCAATTATGCTGGGAGTGAGGAATATATAAAATAAATACACTTAATAAGTGTCAGCCACCAAGATATTACATGTAGTATGCAACATGTAATACTTGAAACTGCAAGCTTGAATAATTATAATTATTCTTCATTTTTATTATCTTGTATTTTGACATTTCCCACAAAGCGGAAATTAGACCTCAAGATGTTATCAAATTGTATAATAGTCTAACAGCTAAAGAATAGCTTAGAAATAACTGATATAAACATAAGGACCTGAGTTCAAGCCACACTCATGACTAATTCAATAAGAATCCTTTCTTCAAATTCTATCTCTTTTTTACCAAAAATAAGTTATAATTTAATTAATGAAAATCTTTGGAAAATTAATTGCCAAACATGCAATAAATGGATAAAGAACCATTTATTGGTATAGTTTTCTTCTTGAAAATCCTGGAAGATCCAAAATCAACACATAGTAATTTATAGTATAAAATTCCATATAAATTAAGGTAAATCTTTATGTAAAATATATTAAATATGCAATAAAAACTTGTAAATTAATTCCCACCTGGTTGGCTCTCCAGAGCAAGCGCTTTTTCAAGCACTAACCCCAAAGGAACTTATATGTACATGTATTTAATAATTATTTAGTTTAATTAAGTGAAATAAACATTAAAATATTTTAATTAATGTGAAATAACTATGGCATCATTTTAATTAAAAATGACACCATGTTTCACTTCTTATCACAAACAGGCTGATCAGATTCACCTGCCAAATTTCCCCCAATCCCCACTTTCAAATAAATTGCAGAAGGATTAATCCAAATATAATTATTATTTAAGGAGGAGGTTTCTTCACCAAATTGAAGACATCCTCCCCCCATCAGTTTTAACCATACATTAGATAACTTATTATAAGCTACAAAGGTGTTCACCTTCTCCTGTAAGTTTGGAGGACTGGCCTTATTTTACTTATAACTATCTTAAATAGTTAAAACTCCTCAAATATGTCCCAATTAAATTAAACCCTTAATTTAATTGGAAGAACTGTGTCCTAGTCTGGTTGGCCCTTCTGAGGAATGATTTCCCATAACAGAAGTCTGGCAGCAGGGTCATAACCTGTTTATTTTTGTTACTTAGTGTTTTTCACTGTTGTTGGGGCTCTGCTTGGCCGCCTCTGCAGGAGGATATAACCACGCCTCCTAAAGGAAGGGCTGTTGACGTCTATCAAATGGAGGCTAAAAGCACTCCTAAGGGAAGTGATGGGTGGAAATAGAGAAAAGAGAGACTCAAACTTATATTACCCGGTATTGGCAAGGTTGAGTCGTGAGTTGAAGGTTTGATCCTAAAAGTAAGAAAAGGGATGTTTGATTCAAAGCCCCAATTGCAGAGTTTGAGTAAGGTCAAAGACTACAATGTTGGCCGGCTTGGTATAATCTAATCTGAGGAATCTTCTCCTCAAAGTATTCCTCCTTGCTTATACTAGGTTGATCTTTTGATCCTATGCTGCAGTTGTGCAGTGCAATTCACATGCCTTTCCCTAAGTGAAAGGTCTCCCAGCGCCGCTATCCTTAGCAGCGTTGTCAGATACTGCGCTGGCGTGACTAGCAGGTAGCTGACACACATGAACCCGATGCATACTTGCCACCAAATCATGTGCCATCCAGGACTTGTCACTTTTGTCCGCTGACAAGGTTATACAACCTTGTCAGCCAGGAGGCACTCCTCCTGGCCGGCCAACAAGGTTTCCCACATGCCAAAAATTGGTGTGTGGGGACTTGCTCACATAATTGAACTGGTGGACTGGTTCAATTACATGATACATATGTATATCCCACACGCCAAAAAATTGGCGTGTGGGACCTGCACGCCAAAAATTGGTGTGCGCTCCACATGCCCTAGGCCCTGCACACCAAAAAAAAGGTGTGTAGGCCCCGCATGCCAAAAAAAAATGGTGTGCGGGTTGGCGTTGGTGAGTGCCTTTGGGGTGCGTCTATCAACACCCGGCATGCACCCTTCTTGGATGGTTGGAACGTGTTAGAGGTGTTTGGGTTCATGAGTCTATGTTAACTTGATTGGCTTGACTTCTAATATTTTTCCCTGCCAAGATGAAAAATGTTTGGCTTCAAGTTCATGTGGAAAGGGATTGAATACATATTTGTTGTGACAAAGACTCTGCAATGTGGTTGAATCTCCAAAACTGTATTACTTTCTCTCTCCCATTGGACTCTGACCTTCCGGTAGAGATTTGGGACTGCAGCAAGCATTGTGATCTGTAACCCCTCATTGGGTTACAACACAATTGCTATATTTTATTATTGTTCAAGTTATATGTATGAAGATGGAAAGAGAAGATCATAGAAGCAATATTTGGAAGAAAAAAAACATCAAAAAACAAATACTTAGTTAAGTTAGCATTTTTACGTTTAATTGGGTGTACTTTCATGAGTCAGATTTTAGAAAATTACACTTTTTGTTTCTTTTTTTTAAAAAAAAAATATTTTCTTGTCCGATCTTCTCACAAAAGTGATGATTTGTGCGTTTGGGGTAGCGAAAATTTTTTTAAGTTAAGCCAGTCTGGAATGAGAATCATTGGGACAATCGACATGTTCCTAAAGAGGCTAATCAAGCACAAATTGGGTTAACATTTGCGTTTCGAACCTCACCAGTGGAGAGGAACCAGGCCAAAGGACTGGATTCCATTGGTTGTATGACCATATTCAACATGGACCGTATTCAAAAGAATGAGGAACCGAAGGTATAAAAAAAGATAGTGATGTATTTCTAGGACAAGATCTACCATAAACTTCTATTTGCCACATGTGACAAGGGGGAGGGGAAGGTTGAAATGTGTTGGTTTATTGGTTCAACTTGCATAGTTTTTGAGCAAGATAAGTGATACAAAAGAGCAACTGAGGGAGCGAGTTCATGAGGGCAAGGCGGAGAGGGGAGCCTTATCAGCAAGTTCGAGGAGGATGTTTGATTTGGGAGACTGGGCCTGATCTGGACTAGATGGCCGAGTAGGCTTGGTGGACTTGGGTTCATCGGGACCCGATTGGGTGGTATAGTCAATGGCGGCAGAACCGGACCAGGGAATACTATCAAAAAGATAGGAGATGGATTCGCTGTACCAATGAAGCATCTCATGCGAATCAGTATCAAATTCTTTGGTATAGGAGGAATGGGGAGGTTAGTTTGTGAAGGAATGGGGAGAGGATGATGTACCCATAATGACTACGTCTGATCGTCTCAGCAAGCACCTGAGCGATGTCCACACAAACCAGCCTAGAGCAGCCCTCAAGATGTTCGTGTTGAGGGATCGTATTCGTTGTCACGAGTTTGGACATGCTCGAGTTGTTGATGTTGGAGATAGCCGGGCCGGAAAGGATGCCGTGGGTGACGAGTGCAATGACGTTGACGGCTCCGGCGGACTGGAGCTTTTCGGTGGCCAGACAGAGTGTGCCACAAGTATCTGCCTGCAGATGAGTCCAATCGGATGGGTCAAACACACACATGGGCTATCAGGGGCGGGAGAGAATGGGCGCATACCATATCATCGACAAGAATCGCCGTCTTGCCCTTGACGCTACCCACAAGGATCATCCGCGAGACCTCGTTGGCTTTCTTGCGCTCTTTGTGGAACAGGGCAAAATCGAGATCGAGTCGAGCGGCAATCGAAGAGGCACTAGGTAAGAGAGCTTTGAGCACTCAGTCGTCTCTCCGTTCATCTTGGCCAGCAACTGGCCTGGTTGTTCTCCACATCACACTTCACTCACCGCTTCGCCCCCCCTGCATCGGGTGAGACGATCACTGCATTCTTCACGTCCACGTTTTCCCGAATGTATTGGACTAGTGTTGGTTCGGCGTACAAGCTAGGAAGTTTGTTTTATGGCCATTGATCCCGTCAGCCCCCCAACTGCTTTAGGATCCTTACGATTAAGAAACACTCACTTGTCGACCGGACAGTCAAAAAAACCTTGGATTTGGGACGCGTGTAAATCCATTGTCTGTCGATAAACCCGAAAGGTCAAAATAAGATTCTTAACATCTGAGATAAAGGTCAGAAGAGTGACTGACGATGACATGTTGGGCGCCTGCTTCGCGGATCATATTTGCAACCAACTTGGCCGTTATTGGAGCTCTCGACTTATCCTTCTTGTCCTGGCGTCTGAGATCAATCCCAACACACGAACGAAAGATGTAACAGTTGAGTTGAGCAAATATGTATGTGTCTTTCAAGGCTGGGTGGTAGTAGTGACTGACGCATATGGGAAGTGAGGAATTACAGCAGTTATTCGTCCAGCGGAAGCAATCGAACAGGAGTGGATCATGATCAAGAGTTCTGGTGGCAAAATACAAAAAATGAACAAACAGTCAATGAAGGGAAAATGGGGATAGACGAAAGGTAGAGAAGTAGATACCCATGAGAGCCGAGTTAGTGTTACAGGAGATCGAGCTAGCAGTGCCGATGATGTAGACATCGGCCTGTCTGACGCTCTCCTTGATGGAGACCGAGATCTCTCCGGAGGGTCGTCTGTCGATCGAAGCGGGAGAGATGGGGATACCCAGTCGACGGGAGACATGGTGGGCCAAGGCAGGATGGGATGTGCCGGTGAAGAGCTTGAGGGAAGAGAAGCCGGGCATTCTGACTCTGGCTTGCTTGGTCGTGGCTGTCGTCTGATTGTGTTGGTTGTGGGTAGCTGGATGGGCAGAGTCCCAGCCATCCTCGGCTGGGGGTATGGCTCCAAGAAAAAAAAAACCCTGTACTGGCCTGAATCAACCGATCTCGGCATGTACATACATAATACCCTCTGGCATCCACCCTCCATCAAAGTCTTGAGTTGGATTACGACATAGTCTGCATCCAAAGGTTTGTTTCTCTCTTCTACCACCCAAAAATGGCCATTCTGGGGCTTAACCATTACCATTCTGATTTATAGGGTTTGATGAGACCAAGAATGAACGTTGGTTATCTTGTTTTTTTAAAGAAGTGTCTTTTAAAATCAGGCAAGTTTTGGCTTGTGGTCAGCAACAACCATCAGGTGCTTCTAGGTGGTGCTTCTAGGTCAATGCAGACGTCCCAATTGAGAAATCGGGACCGACCAACCTCAACCTTTGTGGACCGTCGAGGGAGTCAAGCAAGGCAAAACCAAACTGGGCAGTGATTGTTCCAGACTACTGACGATTGATTCAGCTCCTGCTATATACATATAGTCCAACCGAGGACTGCTTGTGGAGGCCGGTCTCGAATCAAGTTCAACACTTCAAAATTCTCCCCATCGAAACAGCCAAACAACACAGTCACCACGGACATAATTAGACAAACTGAGTTATGTTTCACAGACACCTTGTGGATCTAAAGGCCCATTGATCTATCTGATTTCCCTCATATCAAACCTGCAGATTTCCGAATTGTCTACTACCATCCAACAAGTCTTAATAAAATCCTAGAGGGAATCAAGAAGATTGCACCAAAAAAAAATCAAAAGAACAGGGTTGAAATTATTATTTTTTAGCTCAAAGTTAGATTTCCAAGCCTATTTGGAGCTACCATTTTATCAATCAGCAAGCTGCCCATTTTTGGTCTGGGACATAAAATACTGCAATCCATAATTGTAAGAAATGAAAGAATATTGTAGTGCACTTCCTAGCAGCTCTTTCCCCAAGGCATAAAAATATGCTGTTACAGCCATCATCTCTCAGGTGGAGAAAGAGCACCATCCTGACCTAAATGCATGATATTGACCTGTTGCCCATCTAAGTGGCATGGCTGAACTTTTCAAACTGAACATAGCTTTTTATGACTGTTGGAATGGGTGGTGGGGACTGGTGTATTGGAGATAGTCCTCTTAAGGGCCATGGAGATCAGGCTCTCTGGTTCTATTGAGCACCTGAGTCCTAAAAAACTACAGCACATGTGGTAATTTGTGGCTAATGTTTCTGGATTTCAAATCTCCATACCCTTCTATCCATCCTTGCAGAAACTGATTTGCTATTTAACTCATTTGGAATTCCTAGCCTATCTAGTTGGGATCATTGACTCTTTCTTATCCAATTACTCTGGGTAAATAAGGATGAATGATTACACCACATCCTATCCGTTTAATATCAACATTGATCTTAAGCAAGGGTCACCTCTTTCAGCCGTTCTGTATATTGTATCCAATAATTCAATATTAATTAGATCATTTTCTCCAAAGAATGATATGATTTTGGTCAGATGTATTGTGAATTTAGTCCACCTGGCGGATGCCAAAAGAGTGGAGTAGATGCTCAGGAAATCAAATATTCAAGGCTCACAGTCCCTGTAATGGGGTCCAAAGCTTAGGAAACTTTTTGATAAAAATAAGGCCCCAAGTTTCATAGTTAAAGAATAGAGTGCAACTCTCCAAATAATTTATTTTTGGTTATCAATTTATTTTGCCATGAAATGAATTGAAGTTTAATTTAGGAGTCCTAATCAATAAAAAATCTAAAATACACATCTATTTTCAACCTCCTAGTACACCAGGACAAAGCTAAAACAAAAATAAACAAACCACTAGCAATTTGAGCTGGGGCCTGAGAGAAAGGTATTGAGTCCACTTGATGGATGTTGTACTTCTTCCCATTTTACCGTATGGCACCCCAATTCATTTGACCACCACTAAATCATAAACTTCAGAGCCTTCCTGAAAAAATCAAAAATATTCCAGCCCTCTAAAATCTAGGAACATTCATCTCTGCAGCTATACAATAGCGCCAAGACAGTTCAGCTCTAGGATATGCAAAAAACAATATGCAATTTGTTCAAAATCAGACTCTTTACCCATAAACTGATCTGCCAAAGATTTGATTTTAGAATAAAATAAATATTGGCTGAGAGGACTCTCTGCTTGAATCATTGGATTGGAGAAGATATTCTAACATCCCAAAATCAACTTGAGCAGCTGGCTCAAATCATCCCAGAAAATATATTCATCAAAAGGAAGTGAGATTGGCTGCATGGCCAACAAAAGCAATCATCACAAAAATTGATCTGATGAAAGAAGCATCCATAGAGGCCACAAAAAGCTTAATCAACACTTTCCTGAATATACCTGCTTCAATTTTTATTAAAAATTATGGATTGCATATTGACACAGCAGAATGTGGAGTAGATGCTGTTGAAACTTGTAATCCTATACATGACATTTACAATGAGCGCTAATCTATGACTGTGGCACATCTCTTTAAGTAAACTCTCTCAATTACTCCTTTTCAACCTTGATGACTTCTTTGCTTCTCCCTTTCATCCTTCTGAATCTCCTCTTACTTCTCACCATCTTCAACTCCTCTTCCCTCAAAACAACTCCTCTTCCCTCAAAACAACTCCTCTTCCCTCAAAACAACTCCTCTTCCCTCAAAACAACTCCTCTTCCCTCAAAACAACTCCTCTTCCCTCAAAACAACTCCTCTTTCTTAAAAATCTTACCAACTTCTCTCATCACTCCTCCCTTCTTTCCCATTAATTCCTTCATCTCATCACTTCCCTTCTTTACTTCCTCTTACTTATACTTCCTACATCACCTCAAAACACTATCTACATCGACTCAACATCTCTAAAACCCCCTTCAACTCAAGGATGTCTTGTCTCATCTCAACTTGGTGAGAAATAAACCATCAATCTTTTCCTTTACAGAATCTTTCATCTAACTCATTTACTCTCAGTCCTGTGTCCTTCTCTTTACCATTCCTTTCCACTCTCCCTCTTAGTTGTCTGTTAAAACCTTAACATCATCTACCGGGTATGATTCTCTTTCTTGTCTCTTGTCATACAAATCTTACTTATTCTAAGCATTTGCACATTCCAGTTCTGGTCTTTGTTTCTCAGTAATAAACCTTCAGAAATTGTTCACATGCTGCTGACTTCCCTGGACCTGGCTCTTCTTTTGGAACTGGGGTCAAAATTCTTCTTGTCAAACCACAAGTGTGAGGCAGTTAGGGTGCTCCTCAAACTTGAGCTTAAGTACAGGCCAAGAAAATTCATCCTAATAAATGGATTACTATGGACTGGGTAAACTAGGGCAGTATATTTTCTATGAAATCTTTCACATGACACAGTATCCCAGCTGACCCAACCATGCTTCTCCAGACATAGGGGAATCCATGGCAGCAAAGCAGGAAAAATCCTTGCCAAACCAATAACCGAAATGAATGAACAACTTGATAGACATCTCCCATTGAGTGAATCCAAGCTCCCAACACACTTCAAACTGCAGCTTCTAAATCCAACTCCATGCAACCTTCAGAATAAACAAAACCAATCAGTGTTTATAAACCAGCTCAAATCCAGACATTCTTTTCTTAACCAACATATCTTCAATACCAAGCACAGACTCAATCTTGTCTTCCCCTTCTGTGCGTGGCAGGACACAAATATTGATTCACAAATATGGCCGGTCAATTCAAACAAGCAAGCCCCATCTCCTCCTAAATCTCCCACACTTGCATTATCTTTGAATCAATCAAGAGAAACGGCCAATTTAACATCCTCCGTTCAACCCATACCTTTTTCATATCTTTTAATCCTCTTATTATTTTCCGTTCCTTTTTCTTCCTTTTATCAGCTCCCTGTTTGCTATATGTGTTGCCGTTTACCTTCTTGGTCTTAGTTAGTTATTGAATGTTCAAAGTGGGCAATGATAATGATGAGATGACAATTTACAAACCAAAACAGGCAATAGATTCAGGAAGAGCTTGACTATAACTCAAGTGGGGGTGTAACAAATCTGATTCTTTTCTATCCAATTCTTCTTTAATCTCTTGTATTGTTTCAAGTTGTCCTTCTTTCATTTCTTCAAGCTTGCAGTTATTTCGACTATCCCCAATTATGTTTCTCTGGTTTGGGTGTTTGAGTCGTAGTCAGGACAAATAAAATTGTAGGTACTTATTAATCTCACTCATTCTCATTAATACCAACTCATTTATTTCATTACGTTTTTTCTAATTATGTGTTTCCTAATTATGTTTCTTACTTATTTGTTCAATTACACCATTTTTAAAAAATTACTACTATTTAGCAGCTCCAATAAAGTATATGAAAACAAATCCCTACATTTCTGCATGGTCAGTTTGAGATTTTTTAGTTTTTTTGGAGCAAGAAAGGAAATGCGAGAACAAATGTTAAGTAAGTCTGATGATGATGAACATAAGGATCCAGGAGATAGCGACGACACAGACGGCGGCGATAGTGAACCAAGTCATGCTACGGTTCTTGAGACTGACTTGAGTCAATCTACCGCCTTCTTTATTCATGTTATCCGAGTTGAGTTCGAGTTTGGTTTGGTTGGCGAGCAGGATGGCCTGGTCGTCAGCCAAGAGTTTGTTAAAGTGGTGAACGTTCTTTTTCAGTTGAGAGGCCATCTGGGAGAGCTCTTCGGTTAATTCTTCTTGGTTCGAGTTCAGATTCGACGGCGGTTGGGATCCGAGACCTGGTCTCAGTTTCGTCTCAGCTCTCACATCTGTGGGATGAGACTCGCCTTCCGTTTCCACTTCTTCTTTCGCTTCATCCTTTGGTCGATTCTCCTGCTGTTCTGGTGTTCGCAGTTTTTTGTTCGGCATCGATGGTAATTCCGGTGTCTTGATCTCGTAAATCAATTTCAATGGACGTGATGGCGTTAGCTTTTTGATCGTGGGCGCTGGACAGGTCTAAGGTTTGATCGATTCATGTAGAACATAAAACATTTCGGCCCACTCAGCGTCAATTCTTTTTCCAAACCCCACGGTTGTGAGTGATTGGTACATTCGTTTCGTAGTAGTGTTCAAAAAGCTCACTTTTAAGGCAGTATCAATCCGATCTCGAATACGTTCAAGTTTGTTCCTCAATTCTATCGGATCTTGGATTTGACTGACTGTTTTTAAAGAGGTTGGATTCGAATTAATCGTGTCAAGAATTGATCTCGCATGTCGAATAGTCTGGAAGAAGATCATCGAGAATTCTTAGTGTTTGCAAGCGACACTCAAAAAGTTTGATCATCTGGCTGCTCCTCACAGTCTCTAAGCCTTTGAGTTCCCAATAACGATGGTGGTCAAATTCTTCGTGCCCTGTTGGATCTTCGTCGGCCTCGTCCAGGTAATGGCTGTCATCCATTCTGGGTTTCTTGATTTGCAAGCTCAGGTTTTTCTCGAGTCTGTTGATCAGTCGAACCAAGTTGATGTTTTCCTTTGATACCTGATTCATCGATGTAGATTGCTATTCTTGACTTTCAATCCGCTATGCTGCACGTGGTTGGCTCGACCGTTGACGTGCTTGGCGGTGTGGGTGGGAAGGAGCAACAGGGGTCAGGAGCGCTGCCTTTGCGGCTGCGGGGAACTAACCAGAGTTAGGTTTCAGCCAGTGTCTTGGCAAGACCCCCAATGGATCACCACAGACGTACTTTTTTGGTTTCATTTGGAATTACCTGTGAAGCAGCCTTTTTTTTGTATCCAAAGCCATCGTAAATTTTTCAAAAAAAAAATTAAAGGCCTGCAGATAGATTCCTCAAAGATAAATCCAAGTCTTTGGTTTAAGCATTGGACTACAAACATTTATCCGGGTTTTGTGCAGATTCATGCGGATTAGAACCTAAATCCATTACATTCAAACCATCTTTTATTTTTATTATTCAAAGTGTAATTTTGCCTTTGGCATTGCACACTATGAATATCATGGTTTCTAACTACAGGCTTTTTAAGTTGTAACATTGGTTTTTCAGTACTTAGTGTTATGAGGACCTAAGTTTTTCTGTGAGTACGCGGTAATCTAGACAATTTGTGATCCACTGAGTGCAAATGTTTTCAAGCTTCTCAGGTTAGGCTGTAAAATGGGTAACAGGTATTGAAAGTGAAACAGAAGAGCTTTTTGGGGGAGAGGGGGTTATGAAGGGGACAACTAATAACAGGTTTGCAAATGAAGGGGCAGGTGTAGTTGTCCTGGGTTGGAAGGGGTAGCAGCCAGGCAGGGGTTGGGCTTTCTGGGATTTGAACACCGGACTTGTCACTCTCTTCAAATTGATTCAACTAGGACATTGCAGGAGAGACACCAAGCTTGTGTGGGTGATGGTTACTGCTAGACCATCCAGGCCCTAATTATCATCTTTGAATCCAGATATTCAAAGTTGATTCAATTTCAGAGTTTTAATAAATTCAAATTTAAATCAAATTATTTTTGAAGTCAATTTGAATGTGTTCACTTTGAATTCATTCTGAAGTAAATTTGAATTGAAGTAGCCCATTGTCTGATTTTGAAAGACTTGCAGTTGTTGAGTTAACAAACAAATTAAAAGTGAAATAAATCCACAGGTTGGGATTCATCATTGATTACAGGAGACAGGTGGAGAGAAATTTAAAAAAAAGGAAACATACTTTGAAATCCTAACAGTTCTTCAGCAGGTCTCAGGGAGATGGGGACCTGTGCATGTTTGTTTGAGTGTAGGCCTTTGTGAGTAACTATTTACAATGGGGATCAAATATGACCAAACCCACCATTATGTAATTGACTGGCTTGATAAAATCTGCCATTTACCAAATGTGTTAATCCTTTACCTCCATGATTCTGAAACCCAATGGTCTAAAAAAATATTTTTGGATGATGGTTTTCAAACAGTGGATTTGGATGAGGACTGTTTTTATTGTTGAATAAAATTCATGCTCATGAAAGATCACAATAATTCCTGGAAGGTGTAAGTGATTGGTAATACCATCATGTCAAAATTAAATGTTCAGGATTCTCCCAGATATACCAATTTGAATTCACTGATCCTCATCAAAAGTAATTCAAACTCTGTAAATGAGGACTGTTTTCATTGCTGACTGAAACCTACCCTCATGAATGATAATAATAATTTCTGGATGGTGTAAGTAATATAATTATTTCAAAATTACACATCATCAAGATTCTCCCAGATATATTAACTGATAATCATCAAGATAATTCAAAATCTATACTAAAAGATATGCACATATGCCAAGGGTTCTAGAAAAGTGATAATAGAACAGCAATCAAAAAGAAGAGCAGGGTATGGATCTTCATAAATCGGGGTTAAAATGTGAGTATATTTTTAAATAAATAAAAATTGCTTGATAAAGGAGAATATATATGTATATTATCATTGAAATTCTTACTTGGAAGTGTTACAATAGGATGCATTTTGAATTCATTTATCTTTAAGAGATGTTTTGTGTTTAATTGTTTGATCCATTCATATAATGGATAAAGATGAAGTGTTTCATCTGGAATTTCTATTTCATGAAGTTCATTGGGGATTTACTTACCATTTGAAAAATTATTAATTAAATATATGGAAATACTTCAACTTTGGAGCAGTCATGTGAAAAAAAGATACCTCATTGATAAATTCTGTTGAAGTGGGGGATACAGTCTAGATGCAGTGTTGATATGTTGAGGATGGGTAAGAGATAAGCAACGGCACCTCCATAGAGGTGCCAACATTTTTTTGGTGGTGAATTATACTCAACTGTTTCAACAATTGGTATAATAGTCTAACAGTTAAGAACAAGCTTAGAAATATCTGGTTGATACATAAGGCTCTTTGTTCAAGCCACACTCATGAACACATGTAAAATATACTAATAAAATTATTTAAATTACATCTATTTTTTTATCAAAAATCCAAGGAAATTTAATTAAAGAAAATCCTTGGCAAATCAATTGTCAAACACACAAGGAATGGATAAAGAACCATTTATTGGTATAGTTTTTTCCATGAAAATCCTGGAAAATCCCAGCATAACCCATAGTAATATATACTATAAGATTACATATTGTGTTTCCAAGAAATCTTGGACAACACGAGAAATTTTTGTGAATATGCCTCTCAAAAGTATGCTTATGGAATGCTTGGGTGTACAGACTTGCAGATATGCAAGCTGTTCAGATATCACATCTCATCCGATGGGGCCGGGATACAGATATACAGCTATATACCTGTATAGCTGTATCCCGGCCCCATCGGATGAGGCATACTGCTTTCCTAACCACCATCCATGGAGTCACCAGTCAAATCCCCTCACCCAATATTCTATTCCATCATTTTTGATGATTCCACCATTATGACTTCCTTCTACTATAACCCATTGGTCCTCACCACACCAATGTCGATCAACCCCAACATAAGCATGCCATCAACCATACAATCTGGAACTCTCAACTTTACTTCAGCTACCAACACTTGGGCAAGTACCCCGGTAGGCAACAGCAATACGGCTGACAAGGTCTGTAAATATCATGTTTCTACTCCTCTGCAACATCACAACTGACCAGCCCAATAATTGGTATGACAGGGTGAAACGGGTGATCCAATAAAGGTTCACATTGGCTTCAAGCTCTTTGTGGTCTAGAAGAACAAGAAGAAGGAGAAGATATGGCTCCCTGTCAACTCATCCGCGGATTTTCCCATCAATGTCGTCGTTGGTCAGACAAGCTTCAAGGATTTCCAACACCTGGTCGCCACTGCTTGTGATAATCACTTCCCCAAAACCGGCTTGATCATCATCAACTCCCTTGAACGCATGTCCAAGCACCCAATTGCCTGGTTGGGAAGTATTCCTTGCTGTGCCGAATACAAGAAGTCCAACAACGTTGAGTTGAATTACGAGGCTGACTATACCGAGTGGCTTGATACTGCTCATGAAATCGGCCGCAAGGTGATTGGGCTGATGGTGAAGATGTCTAATCCCACGGAAGCCAAGAAACAATCCCTCAAGGAGGATCTCCTTGCAAAGCAAGAGTCCAGGGCTGCTGCCGTCAGGGAATCCGCCTCCAAGAAACCCAAGGGGACCAAGGATCCGGATGATGACCTCTCGGCAGCCTCGGATGACTCAGGGTCCAAGATTGATGCGGATGACTTTGATGACATCAACCTCCATGTCAGGAGGATCTACAATGCCCACCCAACCAACTCAGCTTACCATCACAATCTCCCTGCCTACATTGATCCATCCAACCCTTGTCGTTTCATCCCATTGACCCCGGCCGCGGTGGAGACTTGGGCCAAGGACTTGGTAAGTCTTACTTCCCTTTATTTCTGCCTCCATGCCAATGCTAATCCATTCTGGCATGTTTTACAGATGGATCACAAGCCCAGTGTCAACCTTCACTGCCCCCCGAGCTCGCTAAAGTATGTCACCGTTTCACCATCCAAACGCTGCCGTCCATATCGTCCTGTAGGTGGAGACTCCCTTGGGCTGTTGAGCAAGCTTCTTGGTAACATCGGTGCCACCCATGGCAATCCAATCAGTGATGCGCCTCCGTCATCCCCTCCAAACCAGTCTAACATTGAGGCGTACCTTGAATTTGTGGGGGTCAAGAATCCCGCGCAAGTCAGTGAAATACTGACTGCAAACAATCTGACTTCCCACAAGTTGTTCCAAGCATCCTCCGGTTTGGCTCGCAAGGATGTCAGGGACCTTGGTTTGACGCTTGGCACAGTCACCATGCTATTTGACAACACCACCAAGTTTGACAAACACTTGGCCAGTTGAAGCTTTGTTCTTGCCTTCCCTTGGTCCATCGCCTATGTACTACAGCTGCTCTCCTATGAAATCTATCACAACTATGTCCGCTTCTGTCTGAACCCGACTGCCCCTACTGCACAAACCGCGCTGATACCCACCTGTACTACTACCTCACTCGATTCCCTTGCCTGATTCTTGCTGTACATACTGCTATCACTGACTGCTCAGCCTACTTCCCTTATATCCACCAATACTACCTGCACGAGTCTTACTACCTTGACATATTGGGACTGCAACTTATTTAGTGTGATTCGCACCAAGCTTGATGCCTCCCATTTACCTCATTGCAAAATGAATATTACATAAAGTACTCAAACCCCAGTGATGTCGTCTCACAAGAGGCTGTTTGATCCAAACTGAGTAACACACGTGTGAGTACTCCGGGGCTTCCTACAAACAGGATGCCCCAGAACCTATCATTGCATCCAAGCCCCCAAAAAAAAACTACAAATCTAACAAGCCTCAAACCAAGGCATGTTATATCCACAATGGCGATAAATGTTGTAGCAGAAACGTGCGCTGACAACTCTGGTAAAAGTCGACCGGATGATCCACTCAGGTTCCAATGCATGAGTCAGTGCCTGAGTTCGACGAAGGGTACGTTTTAATGCAGCAAAACAGAGCTCAATTGGGTTGAGCTCTGGGCAGTAAGGGGGCAGATACATGATACAAACCCCTGCTTCATAGCACAATTTCTGAACGCGGCAGCCCTTGTGGATCTTCGCATTGTTGCACACTAGGATTGGGTTTGGGCCTGGGTAAGAGCTCATCCGTGGGAGCTGTGAAGCAATTTTAGCCCAGTTTAATCAACACATCAGCGGATAAGCTGATTAAACTAACCAGATCCCACTTCAAGAAGTGTTCAAACTTCTTGGCAGTGAAGGTGTCCTCTCGGACCGTCAGCGCCAGGACACCTGTCATACCAATTGCGGGCAGAATGCTTAGTCGTGGGGGGTTCTGGCGGATGATGTATTGTGTCAGCCTCCCTGATGCCAAGGACAAGTCCTTCTAGCTACAGGTGGTGCAAGGATAGATGGAAAGAGTATATAAACTCCGGGTAAGGTACAAAGTTACAATTCCCAAAAGATATGGGGGAATTGTGACGTAAAAATTGAGAGAAAAATAGGTTGATAATTATATTAAATAAATTTAATATAATTAAAACCAGAGGGGCCTGATAAATCAGAGGTGGTTTAGATCCCTCTAAGGTATCTTGCAAATAAATTGCAGAGGATTTAGGTACCTGGAACACTGGGGCCTGATAAATCAGGGGTGGTTTAATCCCAGTAAAGGAAAGTGGGGAATATCTTCAAGAAAAGGGTTATTACTTACTAGTAATAAACCTTGAGGGATCTTGGGGATATTCTGGGTGAAACTGGACAGTTTGAAGCGCTTGGATGGATGGATGGTAGAGCTGGGTGGGCACTGTGAAGTTGTTGGGGAAGACAGGGCTAAAGAATAACTACTAAGAAGCTTACCAGACTGTGTTATAAAGATGTATATATATCTAATAAGAAGTGGGTAAGGTTGTTAGTGGGTCTTGGGAAGAATGAGGAGCCTTCTTTGGGCGGTTGAAGAGCTCCTTAAATAGTCTTGAGTTCCCCCTGGGGACCCTGTAGGTATTATTGGCCAACTTGTGGGATCTTTGGACCACATTTTGGCCATTTTTGCTTTCTTGGTGACGCTTCAGCAGCCCCTGCTTTGAATACACGTCATCAATTGATTTTATTAATTTATTTTATTATTATTTATTTATTTATATAGACTTACAGTCTGTAGTACATTAGTACTGTTTGTTACAGATTTGATACTAGTGGCTTATTTGTATTTATAATGAGCCACAGTATTGTTTGTACTGTTTGTTCACTCAATATATTTTTATTTATGTGTATAAATAAATAATACCATTCAATATATTTAATCATTTAGTCCCCAGTACACTTCATTACATATGTAACATATGTAATGAGGTCACTGGGGTGTGTTTTTGCTGATTTGGGTGTACCTGAGTGACTGTGGAGTCCGCGTGCCAAGCTGAGAGCCTGTAAGGGGCTTAATGCTTGCGCGGGGGCTTATATCCCAACTTTGGCGCGGGCTTTCAGTCACGCGGGTTTGAACTTCAAGTTCTGCGGACTGCGGTACGCGGGGTTTGAGTAAAACACGGTGTATTTACACTATCTCCCCTAATTTACACAACACCTCATTTCCGTGACTGGAAATGGGGTTTAAGCATATGTATTTAGATATATAAGCATTAATAAATGCAAGTGCCTTTTTATTAAAGGTACTTGCTAATTCTTGTAAGCTAATTTACATAGTGAAGGAGTGAGAATTAGGGGTACCTGTGAGTGAGGTACCCTAGGTTAATTTTAGTGTAGATTCAGAATGTCAAATAATATTCTAACTATTATTTGATATTCTATATTTTTTATAATAACTTTTGTAGGAAACTTGTGACAGGTTGCTCTGTCATAGTAGCAAGCTGACATATTGAGCAGATGGGGTTCCTACCGCCGACCGAGCAAAAGTACAAATCAGATTGCAATCACATACTGCACTTTTGTCTGTGTTACAAACATTAGCCCACGTACACCGCCCACTATCTCTGGTAGGTAGCTCAGAAAAACTCACCTGTGAATACCAGGAACTTGGCCGGGTAGTTGCTGATCATCTCAACATATTGGAATTTCTGTATTAGGCACTTTCTTGAATTGATAGTCTCTGCCTTCTTAAGGGTGATTGAAAGCTGATTAACGAGGTTGTCGTGAAAAGCCTGGATACTCAGCAGGACCCCGGTTCCGTCATATAGCTTGTCTCGTATCTCATCCAGAAATAAGCCGGGCTCGTCCTTGAGCATTTGGATCATGAATTCTGAATCCTCCGATGATAGCAACTTGATCCAACCTTGCTGCTTGTATGTATCCGGATTGGCAATGACCGACCGCGTCTCCTCGTATCACTACACGCAAGAATCCACTTCACCTTGGGGGGAATCTGGGGGTTTCCTTTTTTTTTTTTTTTTTTTTTTTTTTTTTTTTTTTTTTTTTTTTAGTATATTTCCAAGCTCAGCATTCTCAGCCTGGATTTTCAAGCTTATTTATTTATCTTTGTTCTTTTTTTTTAAAACTTAACCTCAGCATCTGTAGAATATATATATATATATTGCTCATTATACTCAGCTCAAACCCCATATTTTTCCAACTTTCTATTCAAGCTCAGCACACAGCCAATTTTTTCAAAGCTCAGCACACTGGAACATCCCTTTTTCTTTTTCAATAAGACCAGCATGGTCAAACTCACTTTTTCTCTCAACTCAACTATGATCTTTTGGCCAAGAAATACTAATTAAATTTAATTAAATTTTATTTACACTAGACTGAACAAAATATTTACAGGGCAATTAGAAGTACAATCTTGAAATGAACTTGAAATGAATACAATCTTCAAAACAGCAAAACAAACTTTGAGAATACTCAAGAAGTATGAGTAGCCAAGTTTTTTGTGGATGTGACTTGGCTGGGTGTATTTTTGGGTTTAGTGCACTTAGGCTTGGGAGTGGAGGGGGGACTGGGGCCGGTGGGGGTGGGGGTGGATGGGTTGGTGGTGGAGGTGGAAGGGATGGTGGTTGTGGAGGCTGGGCCAGTGGCTATGGAGGTTGGGTTGGTGTTTGAGGAGGCTGGGTTGTTGTTTGAGGAGGCTGAGTTCGTGTTTGAGGAGGCTGGGTTGGTGTTTGAAGAGGCTGGGTTGGTACCCGAGGAGGCTGGGTTGGGTGTGGCAGGGTGTGACGCCTGCAACTGTGAAGTGCCGGGGTTAGCCACGCCTGGGTTCAAATTGGCTGGATTGGACGCAGGTGGTACAGTCAGTGCAGAAGGCACAGATGAAGGAGTGGGTGCCGGTGGAGCTAACGCATGTACTTTGACAGGTGTAGGTGGTGGAACAGAAGAGGAAAGGTGGGGGTTGGTGGTTAAGGAGGCTGGGTTGGGCGTGGCAGGGTGTGACGGCTGCCACACCCATGTGCCTGGGTTTGAAACGGATGAAGCAGTGGGTGCGGGAGAAACGGCTGTAGGGTGCGGTGGCAGAGCAGAGGACGGCGGGTGGGCGGGTACAGGTGGTAAAACAGAATAGGGCGGGTGGATAGGTGCGGGTGGTGGTTGAGCCAAAGAGGGCAGGTGGGCTGGCGGCGGCGGCGGACCAGAAATGGGTAAGGTTGGCCTAGCGGTGTGCTCACTCGCTGCGCAGTAGGTTGGTCCTGAAAGTAGTTGCTGGTTGATGGCCGGAGAATTATCAGGTTGACCAAGGAAGTCTGCTAGGATTTGAGGGGCAGCATTCAATAGAGACTTGTCAGCAAAGCGGACATGTTTGCTGGGTTCATTCTGGCGGGGGACTGGGCAAATCGGGCGATGGGTTATATTCATATGTGAAATCGCATTGCAGAGATCATCAATGCCGAGATCTCCAGAGGTCGATTGAATGGGGGACGAAGGTGGAGGTGGGATTTTGAAGGTATAGGCTTTAGATTCTAGTTTTTGATTGCACTTACTTTCAGACCGAAAAGACAAGGACTTCGGAGGAAAAGCAGCCTGTTGTTGAGGCGGGTTGAAAATACACATTTTCTTGGGAGCGGGAGGCTTCAAGGAGGCTGACTGATTTGGTGCTGCGTTTGGATTGGACTTCAAGGCCGATCTCAAACCCCAAAGGTTGGTGGAGGTAGAAGTCGAGATGGACTGAGTAGGTGGTGGTGGTGTCACTTTCTGATTCCAGAGGGACGGGGCAGTGTGCATGAACGGGTTATTTGTGGTGGGCTCATTGGCTGTTGGCTGGTACTGGAAAGTGGAAGTAGGAGCGACAGGCGGAGTTGCAGTGGAGGAGAATGATTCTCCGAATCGAGGCGGTTGACTAGCTGGCGGGAAAGACGGAGGTTGACTAGCCGGCGGGAGAGGCGACGACCCAAATGGCGGAGGTTGACTAGCCGGCAGGAAAGAAGACGACCCAAATTGATTGGGCTCCGCAGTGCTACCGCTAGGGGGCAGAAAGATCCGGGGCTGACTCAGCGGCTGGTTTTGTGTGCTGGATCGACTGGCCGGGGGTTGGTTTTGTGCGCCAGGTTGATTGGGGGGTGGGTTTGTGGCCGTAGGACACGAGAAGCTGAATGCTGACACAGACGACGGTGCCATCACAGATGAAGCTGTTGCTGATGAGTTCAAAGTCGGATTGGCTTTTGCTTTCAGGTAGGATTGAGTGCTGGGATTCCAGTAGCTCGAGTAGTCAAATGGCTTGGGGCCAACTTGGACTCCTGACTTTTGTCCCGCGGAGGACGTAGGATATTGACGAGGGTTATAATCAAAATGGGTGGATGGCCACTGGTATCCATAGGCGGACTGCAAGGTACTGGACGGATGGGCCGATTCCTGTGGCGGATACCCATAGGATGGGGCTGGATTGGCTTGACTAGACTGAGATTTGAGTGGTTTGGAAGCCGGGTACGGATCCGAGGGATAGCCATAGTTTAGCGCAGGTTGAGTTTCGTTAGAGTAAGGATAGTACGGCTGTTGATGGGAGGAGGAGGCGCTGGTGGTTTGGGGTTCCCGAGCAGTCGGATCGAAAGGAATTGATGCAGGGGTGAACCGAGATTCGGAAGTCTGCAGTCTTTCTTTATCTCGAGGATGAAGTCCTGCGGCCGCAAACGTCTGGTTTCCCCCTTGTAGCTGGACGTACCTCCTACGCTTGGGGCACAGATTGTACGGATTATAGTGTGATTGTGGGAGATCTTGCTGCCGATTAAGATCTGGGGGTAGCTGCAAGAAGGGGGCTATCTTCGGGCGGACATATGCATTGGGATCTGGCCGTCCCTCTTTGGCGTAGCACAGGTTATCAGGATCGGGTGAGGGTAGTTGTGAAGGTGGTCGGCGACCAGAGCGTGTGTGATACCGGCGCTCATCATCAGACCAGTACCGGCGCTCATCATCAGACCAGTCGTTGATGTCAGATTCGATGTTGCTGACTCGATTCATGGAAGTCTTTTTCAAGCAGGCAAAAAACAAAAAAGAAAGAAAGAAACGGGTAAGTCAAGTCAAATGCTTCTAAAAAAGGGGGGAGTGCTTACATTTTGCGCCGTGAGGGCAGATCGGCGACACCTGACTGGTGATTTGGGAGTTTTCTCCACGTTGGAAACAGGTGTTTTCTTCCTAGCAAGCTCGGGCTTTTTCCCTTTCCTGATGGCCTTGCGTCTGGTAGCAGCTCTTTCATCCGAAACTGAATCAGCTCTGCTAAAATCTGACGAGTCGCTGGAATCCATGGTGGACTGTTCGGAGGACCATGAACCTTGAGATGAAGAGCTTTCCGGATCCTCAGATTCATTGCCATCGTGGCGGCGTTTGTATCTCGAGGGCTGTGATTTTGAAAAGGTCACACGACGGGGCAAGGGGGATTGGACTTTTCTCTTTTTTCTTGACTTTTGACTTTGAGGATCATGAGCAGCTCGTCTGGGAGAGGGGGAGGTTGATTTTCTGGGACGGGATGCTCGTCTTGGAGAGGTAGAGACGGAAGTGGTTGAAGGTTTGCGCTTAGACGGTTTAGCTGGACACTGACCTCGGGACGTTTGCTTAGGCAAGGGTGACGCAGGCTCAATAGGAGTGGTGCGCTTGGTGGTTCTAGTTGATGATCGACCGCGGGAAGTCAAGGGTCGCTCAGGGGAAGGCGAAACAGATTCCGAGTCCGAAGAGATGGATTCCTTGCGAATGTGGCGCTTGGAAGTTGATGGAGTTCTGGCCGGGGACCGGGAAGCTCTAGATGATCGAGTAGCTTTTGATGGTGATCGAATTGATTTTCTTCTTGGCGGTGATCGTGCGGGATTAATTCTTACCGGTGATCGAGCAGATTTAATTCTTGTCGGCGATCGAGCAGGTTTAGCTCCTGCCGGTGACCGCGGTAATCGAGACGGTCGAGTTGCTTCCGGTGGTTTAATTTTGCTGGTGGTTCTTAGTGTTTGAGCTTCCCTTGCGGGTGATCGACCGGTTTTTGCGCGGGATTGGGATGCTTGGCGCTTTGGAGTGGAGGGGGGAGCTGGGGGGGAGGATGGGCCAAGACTGGTGATGGATGAATCGTCACTTACAGAGTCAGCATTTTCAGCGTCCGCTTGGCGTTTCTCTAAAGCCGGGACCGAAAGTATAAGAGAATCAGCACACATGTCAAAAATATAAACACAAAAATATAAAAAGTACATATCAAATTTACTAAGTTTCATCAAGCATTCCTGGGCTAGGTGACGTAATGGGGATACCTTCATCCTTTGGGGGAACTTAATATGGGGTTCGACCCGGTAGATGAAATCTACTAAATTGGCTTTGCGATTGGATGGGCTATAAGGTTTGAATTCAATCGAGGCTGGCTGCGCTTCACGCCTTGATTGGGCCATGGAATTCGAGCCTGAAATTAGGAGGTGAGGGGAATAACTTGGAGCACGAGCTGGAGGAGTCTTGACTGGGAGTAGGGAAATGACTGCGAGCTTGAAAATGTTTGAGTTGGGACTTCAAGAAGGCAGGCCAGAACTGAAGGACGTCTTACCGTGTACATTGGTAGCACCGAGATTGCCGCGGTAAGATTGCCGCGGTGGTGTGGTGGATACCTTCTGAAGCATATTGCCTATTTTGCCCGCCGCCCAAGGCCCTTAAAGAGCCACATCCTTTCTGTTTGTCTTGCCGTGGAACTTAAACTTGCCGTGGAACTTAAACAGTAGGTGCATGAATGAGGCATGAATGAGTCGTATTGTTTAATCTTATTTGTAACATGCAGGTAAATATTGATGTATTTATGTATCAACAAGGCAAAAAGTATACTGACGCATTTGTGACTTCATGATTATGTATGTATGTATTTATGATATGGTCAGCTTTAACGTTGTCAGTTGTGCTTTGAGACCGATCATGTGACACCACAAATAAATACATATATGCACAAGCGTCTAAAACCTAAAATCTACGTTAGGCCATCATTGATCGCCTTTCTTTCTACTTGTACCTTTCCATCCTTCTCCAACCTCAACCCTTGGCCCGACACCTTTCATAACACCACCGCAAGATCTATCCAGAACACCACCACCAAGAAAACCAAGAAAGGCGATTGATCACAGCTAAGACCATGGAACGCTATCGAAGTTTACCATCCACTCCGCCAAACACTTCCTTTGAAGAATCCAAGCTTGCGTTTTTTGGGTCGAAACTCCTCAGGCATGGACCCAAGGTAGGTAAAAACCAAGTTCCTTCTGTCACTTCTCCTGTTTTTCCTCCAAGGCTGCGCCGCTTGGTTCCCCCCCGTCCACCTCTTTAGCTTACCCCTAGTGATTGTATTGCTCACACTTAATAATTTGACACTAATAATTGTTTTTTGCTGCTCTATTTCTGATTTAGCTTTCAGAATCGAAATTTTCACCCTTAATAATTTGGTCTTATCACTTACCCTTAATAATCCGGTTGATTGCTTTCTCATTCTGACCTTTTCTCTCCCTATCCAATCCAACATCCCCCCCCCCCCCAAGGCGGCTTTCCTTGATTCACCGTTCCAATCTGACTACGTCCCCCCGACAGGCGTCCTTTTTCGGCTAAGGTTTATCTGCTAGGTCGAGTATGAAGCGCCCTGGAGAGAATCGTGACTCCCGCTGGACAGGTGAGAAATTCATCATCTCATCTCCTTTATTTTGAATCTAAGACTAATGTTTAAACTTGGTCAGACCCTAATGGGCTCAATATCCCTGAGCTTCGAAAAGCTTTGTCAGCATTTGGAGTTAGTTTTGATCAAACCGAACTCCGTACGCAATTGTTTCAGCGCTACGTTCGACTTGCACGGATTGAGTCACCCGAGTCTGTGGAGCGCTGGACCGGGCTGGAATCGCTTAACGGTCCATTACCAGGTCAGTAAATCCATGATGCCCTACAGATCAAAAACAGCTCTGACAAATGAATTTATCCAGTTGCCGACAAGCTTGTAGTACCCAGGTTGAAAATTATCCTGGCGCTCCACGCGGCAGAGTTCCCAGCACAGGCCAGTCGTGGCCACTTGGTTAAGTTGTACAATGCACTCCCTCAAAACGTCAATCCAGCAACCCCAGCCGGCTCCATCACCGTCAGCGTCATCATTCCCCCGCATCCTGAGGCCAAAAAGCGCAGACCCAACTCCCAAACCGCCCCAAACACAAGGCCCCCACAACCACTCCCAAAACCGACCAATGGCTCTTCAAGTCTTGCAGGCAAGACTCAGAGAAACCAATCCGTAGCCAGAAATCCGACTTTCTTTTCACCATACGACCGGCCGGCCCGTCAAGACGATGGTCCCACCTCGAGTGCTGGATACTCGATATCCCGCAGGACTAGATCCCGACAAACCCCAGAATTTTCTACGCGCTTGTTATCTAATTCCCTCCGACGATCCGCCCGGCTGGCATCCCAAAATGAGCACGTCAAGATCCCCATGCAGACAGCCCCTTTTCCCTGTTCCTCTAATTCGCAGCCGCCCCCCCCCCAAACCGACGCAACCTCTGAAGATTCATCAGACTCATCTGTGGCTGCTTCTGACCACACAATCCGTCCGGGTCAAGAACAGTCAATCAAGACGGATCAAGATGGCGGGCAAAGCCCTTCCTCAGACAACTCGCAGTACCCATACCGTCAACTCTCGTTATCTCCATCGTCGCAGTACCCACACCGTCAACTCTCGTTATCTCCATCGGGCTATTCGCAGTCGCAGGACCCTCAAGCCTCGTCCTTAGACCAATCCCAGCCCCAAGAACTCTCGTTATCTCCATCGGGCTATTCGCAGTCGCAGGACCCTCAAGCCTCGTCCTTAGACCAATCCCAGCCCCAAGACCATACAGCCTCATCAGTCTCGCCTAGTGAATTGAAGAGTGAGTCCGTGGCAAGTCATCTGGGCACACAGCAATCCCCCTCATCCTCAACTCCCCATGAAGAGCCCCCAATCAATGATGTTTTGGAAGCCACTCATGACGCAGAAGAACACCGTGACAGTCCGGAGTTGGGATTGTCTGAGATTGGAAACTCCGCACCAGAACCCGAAGGACGGCAACAACCAATCTCATCCCGCCGACGTAGCTCCCGCCTTGCTAGTGTGGCTAGTTCGCAAGCCACTTCCAGCATCGCTAGCAGTCGAGCTGGCCCCAGCAATTCTGGTAAACAAGCTGACTCAACAAATTCTCTTGGTAGTATAGCTAGCCTTGCTAGTAGTGTAGCCGCCTCCAGTGCTCCTAGTAATCAAGCCAAATCCTGTTCTTCCAGTTACCAAGCCGCCCCCAATTCTCCCGACCAAGCCGCCTCGAGTCCTCCTAGTAGTCAGGCTGAATCTAGTCCTCCTAGTAACCAAGCCACCCCCAGTGCTCTCAACCGAGCGACCTACAGTCCTCCTGGCAGCCAAGCCGACTCCAGTCCCCCTACTAACCGAGCTCCCACAAGTCCTCCTGTTAGTCAAGCTGATTCTAACCCACAACCACGAAGTACGCGGAATACCAAGCGCAAGCCTGAAGAGACGGGTAAGTCATATTGCTGATATAGTGTCAAAATGTAAATTCTTATCCTAAATTGTCTTTGGATTCCCATGTCAGACCCCCCGCGGGCAAGCAAACGCCGCCGAAGGCCGCATTCCAATCCTGTGACCCATGCAAGAACCCGACCCAGACGGTCACGCAAGCGCAATCACGTCTTATCAAGCAGTGACTTCGAGGACCGTGGGTTTGTCTACACCAGGCCGGTCACTGCTCGCAGTCGTGATATCCAAGGTTCTAGTCCCCTCATTGTCCGGTCAAACCCGCCCACACCCGCTTCATCAAGCTATGCAGCTTCGCCAAGCTATGCACCATCTGAAGAAATCACTGAGCCATCCATCATGGCAGCCTCACTAACATCAGTCAGTACTTGTTCAACCCGAGCCTCCACCCGCGCAGCTACCATAAAATCTAGAAATTTGAGAAACTTTCCTACCCAAAATCCCCGGCAGAAGCGCCCAAAAAAACTCTGCAAAGCTCAAACCCAGACCTCCAACAGACAAGGAAGACGTCGAATCCAGCCAAACAGGAGTCGTAGGCTGACTCGACCATCTTCTGACCCTATCAACTTTGTTCCCGTTCTTCCAGACTGTACGCAGAAGAGAAAAACCCAACCTACTGAAAACTCTGCTCATGCCAAACGCCCCTGCCCTGGTCCCAGTGACAATCCCGGACTCCCCACCTGTCGTCAAGCCCCCGCCACTCGTAGACTCAAACAACGGACCGCTCGGCAGAATAGCTATGCCGCGCATCCGTCTCTTCATGATGAGCCTGAAATTGAACCACAGGAGTCCGTTCATTCATCAACCCACCAGCTGAGACACCCGAGTAAGAGAAGCAGACCTGCTGATTCCCCTCCAGGGTCAGCCCGAGCCACACGAAGTCGCCGTGCTTCCAACGCATCTTCTCCTTTTGAACACCCCCGGCCACGGCTTCCCAACCGCAATCGTAGACCACCACCTGCCCAACGGAATAGCTCCGCTGCACATGTGTCGTTTTGTCCCCAGGATGAACATGCATTGTCCTCAAGAGCTTCTCAGACCACCGACCTGCCACAACCTAGCCCCCACTACGAACCCGGTCGTAGTATCCATTTCTCAAGGAAAAGATTGCAACCACATGACCCTTCTTCAAGCCCACAAGGTCCCAAACGACAGCGAAGACCCACGCCGATCCCCGACCGTCTTGGTCGTATCCCAACTGCCGCCAAAGTTCGCCGACAAAGACAAAGACAGCAAAGGGTCTTGCCTAACAGCCTATCAATCCGACCCTCATTCCACGATGACATCATCCACATTCCCAATTCTCATCATTCAGCAAGTGGAGTTGAGGGCTGGAGGAACTCTTTGCCTTGTAATTGGTCGCATGAACCTGAACCAATTGAAGCTTGGAACCAATCTAATCCCCGATCCGGTCCCGCTGCCGCATTTGGATGCGTTGGCGAAGGCATCCTAGCCGAGATGACCCGGGCGACTGGCCGTCTCACAGACTGTCTCGAGCGGGTTGAGTTGGCGTCCCTCAGGCCGAGCACTAATCAAGCTGGGCCCAGCCGCCCCTCAGGACCACGCCGTGATTTGGCTGTCTTGGTACGTAGTAAACATACATCGTCATGCAGAAGGATACAACTGATATTTCTCACATTTACAGGCTCGAGTTCGGGTACATATCAAAACACTTTTTGGCAAGTGTATGGACTTGAACCAATTCCCACCTCCAGCGACGGACCTCGAGAAGGCTCAGTGGAAATGGGATCTTGAAGACATTGAAGAAGATAACATGAGTTCTAGCCCATCTTTGGATGAAGATGACGACCCCGCTTTCCCTTATGCTGACGGCCCCGGTCACAGAGAAGCCACGCCCGCTACGCTCTCAATCATTTGGCGGGATATGCGACAATCTGGAGTTTTATCATTCCGGCCTGACTTTACCCAGGGTCCCCGCAATGCTGACAACCTTTTCCTGTGGGACCTTGCCCACCGAACATTCATTAAGCTGGTACGAGCCGGGGAATACTCCGAAATAGATATGGCGTTTTACCCCGAGGATATGATACGTGAGGCAATTCTCAATCACGCCAAGCAACTACAGCGAACGTGAGCGCCTTTTGTGTGCTCCTGAAACAATCATCAGCTCCTTACTAACACCCCTTGCAGGTATCGAGAAGCAGCCTGGGATCCCGAACGACTTGACCAGAGGGCCGTACAGAAACGCCGCCAAGCGCGTACCCGAAGGGTAAGTAAATACGTTTATCCTCATGCATCTTTGTGGCTAACTTTATATCCCTAATTGACCACTACAGCTACGGGATAACCGCATGAAATTTGTGGCTTCTCAAGCCGTCCTTATTCCTTTACTTCCCGTGGCTCAAGATTGCACTAGCGATGCCGAAACTGAAGACGGAGACTATGATTCTGACATGGACACTGGCGACAGCAACAAACGTGTCATAGTCCAAACCTTACCATGGCGTCATCCTCGAATCGGAAGGGTGTTCCAAATGATCGATCGACTAATTGAACTAAAGCGAGAATCAGGGTGCAAAGACTATGGCAGAGTGTCCATACCACGATTCCGCCCCCGCGATCCTAAGATCAGCAGCAGACCATGCGCATCGTCACTCCCATGCGACGTCTACTGTGATGAGTGGCTAAGGTCCCAAAGAACCCCTCAGTTAAAGCAATTGAACATCCGGTCCGGTCCATCCTTGAAGGGAAGTATAAAAGCCTTAGAGAGAATGATCTAAGTCCTGACAATGGCTCTGATCTGAGCCATACTTCTGGGCTGCCTTTCCTTTTCTCTGTTCTGTCCTTTCTTGCATCTTCCCCATTTTAAATTTTGTGTATAGTGATATATTTTATTTCTTCGTGTCCATTCTCTCATAAAATCTTATAGTATTTTCTTATTTTTTTATTTTTTTATTTCTTAACATAAAATCTTATAGTATTTTTTTATTTTTTATTTCTTAATGTATGTAGTGTAAATAGCTGTGATATAGCAATGGCCAATGGTTCAAACACCAACTTCCCTCTTACAACACGCGCTGCGCTTGCTCCACCCAGCTCCCACCCCACCCAAAAGAAGGACCTACACCGTCCGTGGTGTAGCTTCTCAATTGGATCCCCAATGGCAGCCGGGCGCACAAGGTAACCTAGCCCGACCAGGTCCTCATCCTCAGTCGCCCTTTGGCCCCGCTTCCTTGGTCGTAAATCTATGGATTATTGTCACCGTCTTACCACCACCTTGGTCGTAAATTACCACCACCAGTCCATTGAATTCCGATCACCTTGCCGCCTTACCACCAGTCCAAATCCGGTATTCTTTATGTATGTCAGCATGCATGTCGCACGCATGTGACTCTCCCTGTTTCCCTGTTTTTCCTTAAGTATCCACTCTGGTCGTTCTCTTTCCTCCCCCCTTCCCCTCACCAAGCCCCTCTTACCTCGTACTTCAGTAGAAATTTAACCCAGCCTATGTCTGATCCTCGATATGCCCCTACTGTTTGCCGCTGCCGAACCTTCCGATGCATCGAACAACGCTACCGAGACAAGGATGGCAACTGGAAATCTGGTGCTATGGTTTCTCGAAATACCAAAATTAACCACGAAGCGACGGATATTCACACAGCAGCCCGATATGTTGAAGCTCAAGGTCAGTCTTGCCGTTCCTGCTGTCGTAGCACCTCATTGAATATTGATGCCTTGCCATTATGATTTCAGACTCCGATGACGATGACTCCGGCAATTCATCTGAAAGCGACAACGTGTCTGAAATGAATGCCGAATCTGGCTTTGGATCCCTGCGTTCCGACCATTATGGGATAGACATATCCAGCGCCTACAATTGCAGTTCGTCGGTTTATTATTTGTCTGCTTTATTTTACGTATCATGGGTACTTACACAAGTTCCGTTTATTGACAGCTCCATATCACCAATTCACTCTAGAGAAAGCCAATCCCGCTGTTCTGCATGTCACACTTTTGGCTACAGTGCTATCTGTATTCGGACATGTCTCATTTAAGACGTCCGGTTGGGTTCTGCGATGTGGAAAAGATCTGCTGACCCTCGCAGCTTCAGGTGGCTTCGACGAAACTCCTACCCAGCCCATTACTTTTCGTCAAAAAAAGGTTCTTGATGCCCTGCCAGTTGATATCCGAACGGCCTTCAATTGGATGAAAATTGATCCCAAACTTGTCAAAGTTGTCTGTTGCCAATCCTGTTTTGCGATGTACCCCATACCCGACCCGACGCAAACTGAAACTGAAGGCTCAAGCAATACGAACAGCCCGAAATGTCCGAGGCACTGCATCAATCAGTCTTTTCCAAATGCCGGGGAAGTGGCAGCGGATCCAAATCAAGAGGGAGAGGCATCTGACATGTGCGGGGCCCCACTACTTCGACCAGGAAAAAACGGCGACTGCCCAATCAAAGTGTATGCATACCAAAACCTCTACGATTGGCTCGCCAGGTTTTTCTCTCGCCCAGGAATCGAGTCCGCTTTAGAAAAAAGCGCTACTGTGGCTAGCAATCCCTTTGACCCCAACCATGAAGCCACCGACATACAGCATTCAAGTACGTGGAAACAGTTCCTTGGACCTGACGGTAGGCAATTCACAAGCAAATCGGAAAATCTTACTTTTGGCCTCTTCATGGACGGCATCAATCCTTACGGGAATAAACAAGCCGGGAAGCACGCCAGTATCACTTTTATGATCATGGTTTGCTACTCTCTGCCGTTAGAACTACGCTACAAGCCCGAAAACCTTTTGTCGTAGGAATTGCGCCTGGCCCAAAGGAGCCCTCACTAGAACAAATTAACTGGATCCTCCGGCCCATTGTCGAGCAGTTGAAGGTATTATGGTCAACCGGGTTAGTATTAACGAAGACCGTCCTTCACCCTGAAGGACGCCATGTATATGCAGCCCTCCTTCCGTTCTTTGCCGATTTGCCGGCCCTCCGCCGTGGCCTTGGATTTGCGAGTGCCATGGCAACTCGAATGTGCTCGTTCTGCCTCTTGAAAAGGTCAGATATCACGAATCTTAATCCCGACACTTGGCCCCCGCGAAACCTAGCAGACCATAAGGCTCAGGCGATTAAATCTCGGGACGCCGATTCTTCAAAGGTTCGCGATCAGATTCTTCGTGATCATGGTGTTAGATATTCTGTTATGCTTGAGTTGCCGTACTGGGATATCATCAACTATCATGTTGTTGATTCGATGCACAATCTGTTATTGGGATTGTTGAAGTGGCATTGCCAGCGTTTTTGGGCTATGACTGACGTTGCTCAAGAACCAGACCCCCGAGGAACAGCTCAGCAAGAAATCAGAGATCTGAAAAGAGATGCTAGAAGGGTAGTACCCACGGCCACACAATCTCCAAGCCCAACTGAAAGTGAAGACGAAGGCACCGGCGTGCAATTCAATTTGATGGATTTTAAGTCGACTGAATCTAGCGACAATTCCTTCTCACCTAATCTTAATGCTGAGGGTTGGGATACTGGGCCCTACACTCCTCCGCCAGAAGATCAAATTATCCTTGATGGGGAGGCACTAGAATTTGTGAACAAGTTTCTGCCACGAATCCGCATCCCAACCTGGATTAAGCGCGCGCTACCCATCTTGGGCAAAGCCTCTTTTGGCAGCCTGAAGGCAGACGAATGGCGCAATTTGTTTACCATTCAACTCCCGCTCATCTTGCCGGTCTACTGGGCCACCGGAGGCCCGCCTGCCCGATCTCTCTTCCGTAACTTTGCCCATTTAGTTTCAATGGTCAACTTGGCTCTCAAGAGATCAATGAATGCTGAACGAGCTCAGAAGTATCGAGAACATACTTTGGAATATCTGAACAGCTGCCTGGTTCTTTTCCCCAATGTCACCCTAGCTCCCAACCACCACATGTCAGTACACCTTGCCGATTGCCTGGAGAAATTTGGCCCTTCGAGAGCGTGGTGGTCCTTCTCAATGGAGAGGCTCATGGGCTCAATCTTGAAAGCATCCCACAACAATCGTCTTGGTTTGCCATTTTTTGCTTTCTCTCATGTACATCCACATCAGTGCCTAATGTATCTTGCTTTCCTTGCTTTCAAACTCACCAGGCGACCTTGAAGTAACCTTTCTCACCAACTATTCTCGTCTCGGAAACTTGAAGGCATTACTCTCTACGCCAGAAAGGTTCCCGGCCCAGCTAAGACCCTTTGTCCATCAACTGCAAGCCTTTCACGATCCTCCGGCTTCTGTTGAGCCAGACATTATTCCAAGAACCCGCCGAGGAATTCTCGAAAAATCTACGTTGGAGATGCTGGTCAAGAGACTCAATGACCTGTTTCCCTGCTCCACAGGCGCGCCGTGGATACCATCTAGCGTATGGGGCAAAAAGAGAAAACCAAACTTCAACGAATTTCTCCCGGTCACCTCACAGATTGAAAAACTCTCGAGCTGTTTGATCAACAACATTATGTATTCTACCCTCAAAGATAACCCATGCAACAGTGTGGTTGCTCTGCGACCTGATTGCACGCCTCAATATGGAATTATCGAGGAAATCTTTAGGCATTGGCGAACCTTAGGCGATGGAACGACCGTGGCGGACACCTGGCTACTAATCCAAGCACTTCAACCTTGTCAATTCTCCAGTCCGTTTGCGGGGCTGTCGAAATTTAACATGCAAGTTCAACTCAGGACCATTCACAGTGTGATGCTCTACGTAAACCACACACAAGATGTGCTTGCACATTGTGCATGGATGAAGTACGGTGCCTCTGAGATCTTACCAAGCATTAAGAAGGAATGCATCGCAGTAGTCTCACTTGACCGTTGATTACTGCCTGATAGTTTTCTCTTTTCTTTTTTAATTTATGTATGGCTAAGGAAATGTAGTTGTAATGCAAGTCATTGCAAAATATCAAAAGAATGTTAAAAGAATTCAAGAACAGGAAAGCTGAGTATAATAAAGCTGAGTACAATGAGCACAAAACAAAACAAAACAAATATTCTAATATTCTACAGATGCTTGCTGAGGTTAAAAGTTTAAAAAAAAGAACAAAGATAAATAAATGAGCTTGAAAATCCAGGGGAAATACACTAAAAAAAAAAAAAAAAAAAAAAAAAAAAAAAAAAAAAAAAAAAAAAAAAAAAAAAAAGGAAACCCCCCAGATTCCCCCCAAGGTGAAGTGGATTCTTGCGTGTAGTGTATAGATCCGGCCAGCGGCTTAAAGACTGCAGCAAGACACTATGGCCAACAGTGGAGCAAATATTGGGTAGTGGACTCCCCTGCAATGAAAGACGGACCACTAAGACCTTGATGGCAGGTGCATAGGCCACAAAAACCATTGCAAGTGTCCGAGTGAAATTCTAGTCAAGGCAAGGATTGGGATGGGCCTTTTCGCAGGTTGGGCTGAGGTAGGAGGGGGGCAGCTCAAAACTGCTGGGTGGCAGCATGCTGTATGAGAATAATACATCATACAGCATACCTCATAGTGGAGATGTATTGCTTCGTCAATCTTCTCATTTTCTCACACTTGGGCCATTGTAAAAGCCAATTTTTGGGCATAAATCCATACAGAGGATTTTTTTTTGAAGAAAATCCGTCCAAGATTTCTTGGAAACACAATATGTATTCAATCACATAACTTATGTAGTATGTATTAATTAAATAAGTACATGTGATTTTAAATCAGTGATTACTCAGGGCAAGCGCTTTTTCAAGCTCTGGTCCCTAGAAAATTTATTCACAAGCATTACTTAGTGAAATAATTATTCATTGCTGAAATAATTATTTCCCACTAAGTAATGTATTGTGAAATAATTATGGGGTCATTCTACATAGTAATGACACCATTTTTCACATCAGATCACAAACAGGGTGATCATTACCCCCTGGTGATTTTACCCTGATCACTGCTTCCAAGAAGCATGTGAAATAATAATTAATTTATTATTTAAGAGGAGGTTTTCTCCACTAAATTGAAGATCACCTCCCCATAATTTTTAACATACACATAGATAACTTATTATAAGCTAACAAGGCGCTCACCTTCTCCTGTAAGTAAGGAGGACTGGCCTTTATCCCTTATATACTATCTTTTAGTTAAAAATCCTCAACAAATCCCCCCCCAATAAATTAAATACATTTTAATTTGATTGGAAGAACCGTGTCTCAATCTGGTTAGCCCCTCTGTGGAATTATTCCCTCAATAGAAGTTTTGGCAGCAGGGTGATAACCTGTTATTTTGTGTTACTTAGTGTTTTTATAAACACTTAAGTAGTTATTGTTATTGTTATCTTTTTATTACACTTTTTAAGTGTAAGGTATTTTTTTAGTCCTTACTGTACACGCCACAATAAGTGGAGTAGAGTACAGAAAGCTGACAGTTTGGATGGATTAGCTTCAGCCATGTTGAAGCAAAGATGATGATCCTTGTTGAAAAAGCCACAAGTTCACTTGAAGCCCGATTTTTAACGTGTTTGGTCAGAATAATCCGCAGGAAGCGTTCAGCGCGGGCTCATAACCTGATAAGCTGAACAGGACTGAGAGCAGCAGACACAAGGCAGGGGTGAGTGAAGATGTTGTGGAAGGATTATATCATTGCACAATGAGAAAAGAAACAAAGATAAAGAGAGGGAAGAATAGAGAGAGAAAAGAAAGAAACATACCTGAGAGCAGCAGACACGAGGCAGGGGTGAGTGAAGATGTTGTGGAAGGATGAGGAAAGGAGTCCTTCCATGGTCTGCTGTCTCAGATCACTATGTAGATATGTGAAAGCTATGTAACATGTGTAGATAGTGTGAAACTGATGAAAGAAAAGAAAATAAAGAAAATAAAGAAAATGAAATGTATGTAACATAAGATGACTGATAGATAACATAAGTTGACTAAATTAACAGGTTTGAGATTATCAATCATATTTATGTTTGCTAAAAGACTGCACTCAGAATGAGTGTCATAAGTTAGCTCCTCCAGTGCCTTGTTCAACTTTCCATTCAATGTGGGTTGATTCATCTTGATTACAAGTTCCATGAGTTCTATAAGAAGGCGCCTCTTTCTACCATGTAAGTTTTTAGGTGTTGTGTCCTTCCTATTTAGTTAAAGGATTGTATTTCACTCTTGAAAATCAGATGAACAACTTAATAATAGAAATAAAAATAGAGTCAATATTATGAAGAACAATTTATAGAGTTATTGATTACAGTAAAATTGATACCTTAATAATAGCACTACTGTTATTCTTCAATAATATTTCTGAGATCCAAGAATTTATGGCCCTGGAGTAGGAGTTTATTGAAGGAGAGTTGTTGTAGTGTTTGATTTCCTTAAGTTGCTGAAGACATTGATTCAAGTTTGTTCCTTTTCTTGTTATAGATTCCCAATGAGATGAACTACTTTGGAGCCTAACTCTTCAAAATAGAGTTTTCACACCCTAGATACTTTATTCTACTCCTCTTGTGCTCAGGAAGTGATTCAGTTGATATACCTTCTGTTGTGCAGTTGTTAATAACTTCAACAGGGAGTGGGCCTTGTTGGCCAGGAGGAATTACTCCTGGACAATGAGGTTGTGTAACCTCTTGGCCGGGGGGAATTCCTCCCAGCTGAGATGTTATACAACCTTGTCAGCCGGGATGAATTGAGGTTATACAACCTCATTGGCCAGGAGGAATTCCTCCCAGCCAATGAGGCATCAGAGATGTCCAAGTTGGACATCCCAACGTAATCCATTGGTGTACCCGCCAACATGCCAATGGATATCCCATAGGCTATGGGTATAGCCTATGGGAGACTATATCCCATGGGCTATACCCAGGGTGTGCGGGTCCACCGGCATACATATTGGTGTGCAGGTGGGCCACCGTCAAGCACGCCAATTGGGATTTGTGTGCTTCACAGGCACACCAATCCTGATTGGCATGATTTGCAGGCACGCCAACAGATGGGCAATGGGTGTGCCTCATGTTGGTGTGCCGTAAAACACGCCAACACCAAATGGTGTGCCCGCCAAACCCGCCAAAAAAGGCTTGCAGGGGCGTAAAAACACACCAAATGGGGTTGGCGTGCGTTTATCAAGCCCCAAGAGAAGGATGTTGTTGAGGGTTGCTGAGCTTGCTGGGGGCATTGTGGCATTGGACTTGTGAGACAGAGCGCTGGACCGGATGACTTGATTTTTTGAGGGGCGCACCAAACGGACCAACTGGTGTTGTGATATGACGGTGGCCAGCTTAAACGGCCATGTAAGACTACCTAAGCCTAGTAATAATCCCAATAAGAGCATCTCCAATTGTCTCCATAAGTCAGCTCGATAAGCCAACTTTATCGAGACAAGCCCCACTTGTGCACTCGATAGCGCTCCATAACTGTCAAATCAATAAATTTCTTGATAGAGGTCCATAACTTTATGGACCTCTATCGAGCTCGATAAGCTAACTCGTGAATATCTTTCACAAGTCAATCCTCCCCCCATTTGACACCCCCAAGGGATCCCCACCCATAAAAACCCCCGTGTAGTGCTCCCCTGCAACTCAAGTTATCGAACTTGAGTTGCAGAGCAGCACGAGTGTGGATCGGCTCGATAACCTAGCAATCGAGCCGGGTTATCAAGCCACGAGTGGGGACACTCTCGATAAATTAACTGTTGAGCTTGTTAAGAGCTCGACAGTTGTTGAAAAGTTATCCAAACGATTGGAGATGCTCTAAGGTTCCTAAAACTTAATTGGGCTTATTACGCAGCAGGTTATTACCGCATATGACGCTAGGCCCTGCCAAACGGAGCCTTTGTTTCTTCCCCCACTTATAAACAAATAATAATTATCATCATTAAAAGAAATATAAACACCTTATACACCCTTCAGAACCCCATTCAGAACCCCATTGAACCCTTAAAACATTGACCCTTAGGGAGTCTGGACCAACTAGCAAGTCTACCAGGTCTGTTAGCCCGTCTACTTATCTTACCGGGTCGGGTTTAAGATCATTGGGCTTACAGTTTCCCAGGCTCAACATTAAATTGGTCTGGAAGCCGCCCTCAAGACCGATTTCTGTCTTGAAGGCGGTTTTTCTCTCATATTTGTCTTGAAGACAAATCACCTGTCATCAAGGTGTGGCCGCGTAGACAGTGAAGAGTGCATGTTCCCATTTCTCACTTTGAACTTGGCAAAATAAATATATTTTATCATTATTTCCAGCGTCAAGTTCACATCACCTACTGTGGTGGGGTTCGTGCGCATGCACGGATGGTGGAAGCTACAAAAAGACGGCTCAAAGCTTCAATATTGGCGCGCAAAGTTGTGAGGTGGCTGTAATATTAAAAAGGAACTTCACAGACATCCCCACATCGCCAGTAAAGTTAACCCTAGAAAATTGGTCTATGTACCTTAGAAATAGGTGATTAAGAATAAACATTAAAGACAAGATGTGTATTTTTTCAAAATAAAGGGAGTCTAAACTTAAGTGTCAGGATATATCGCTGTGGTAAGAATACAAGAAAATCTAAAACTTCAGAGTCTTATAAGATACACGATGGTTTTTGAAAAGAGGGGGATGGTGTCGCCTTCGATGGTCCGAGATCTAATGGGGTGAATTCTGCAGGGTCGATGAACAAATGAAGGACTTTGGTTAAGCGAGTCTGCGTTTTCCTTGAAGATGCAATGACATAGAGCAATCATGACTGACCTGGATTAATTAATAGTATTGCTTTGCGGTTGCATCCTTTAGTCTTTCGATTTGATAAACTAGCTGTCAAAGGATCCAATAAGCCATGATTCAATCGAAGTACAGTGACGAAGAAGCCGTTGAGCAACTTACCAGGGAAGCTTGCAGGTAAATGATTATTCCCGGATGCGTTCAAGAGTTCTACCAATGACTCTAATGATGAAATTATCTTTACACCAACGAGTGACTTCTTCATTGCTCAATCCGACGGGGATGTTCTCGGTGTCATTGATAGTCATCACCTCGACCATCGTCTTAGGATACCGAAGTTGATAGCCTTCAACAATCTCCTGGATGGGGGCTTTCATGATTTCCTTGTCCTCAACCAGGACACTTTCCAAACGCATCCGGTCCCCCCCTGCTCGGTCTTGGCTTCGAGTTCCTCCCATTTTCCAATCACCCAATCCGAGCATTCTCTCCACATTGATCCGTGCAACATTCGCAAGACCTTCCCGGACGGCCTCCATTCCAGCTCCCTCTTTGCCTGACTGATGTGTTCCAGCTGCCGACTCCAGACCATGTGGCTGGGCCGACCGGCCTCTTCAGCCGATGGAAATGAGTCTGGGTTTTCGAGCCAGCTCAGGAGACCTTGTACTGACATCCGAGTCGCAGATTCGTCATCGAATCGTCGAGTCTTACGGATGAAGGTTCGATTTGGCGGCCGGATCGGACTTTCAGTCTTTTGTGCCCCACTCAGTCGAGTTCCTTCCAAGCCCAGTACGGTCCGGCCAGAGCGGAAGCCAGTCGTACTCTCCAACAACCTTGCCCATCTCATCTCCTCTGACTCGCCCGCTTCCACACCGGCCTCCGGTACCTCTCCTGGCTCAGCTTCTTTCCCGAAAAACACCCGCTCCGCAATCCACCATCCCATCCTGTGATTCCCACTTCTAAACATCGCCGCACATAATTCATTCCAGTTACCAGCGTCAAACCCGAAGCCGCGTGCCTGGACTTCATGCCAGCTTTTGGCAATCTCCTCGTGATAACCGTGTCTTGAGAGACAGTCTGTGTAGATAGACAGGGGTAGACATAGCTTGTTGGCTTTTCGTCTACGGCGTTGTTCAGCAGTAGATCTTCTGTCTGCCTCCGAAATATTCTTGTCGCCGGGAACGCTAGCTAGAAGTCCATCATTCTTGATCAGACTGAGAACTTTATCAAGCAATTGGTCGCTCGCGTCGAGAGATTGGTTATTTTCAGTAGCCAATCGGAAGATCTCCCTCCAAACTTCCATCACACCCACCGGATCCTGTGCTCGACGGTAGCCGTCCATCAACATCGTGAAGATATCCAAATCAATTGGTTTACCGTCACTAGAGACGATGCCGGACTCGGCTCCAAGAGAAGACACCAGCTCGCGAAACATCTCAAGTGCTTTCGCCGGGCGGGCAGACTTGGCATAGGATTGAATGATTGGGCCTAGCAGTCGATGTAACAGCTTCTTCCGCATCAATGGCCGCTCACCCCAGTTGGCTCTTTCGGTAGGCGGCTTCCGGCTGATTTCGCCATCATCCTCATTGCCTAAAAGTTCACGTCTGAACCGGTCCGCCATCTCGTAGGCCACCCGCACCCCATCCTCCTGCCTGTCTTCCTCCGCTTCTTCACCTTCACCTCGGCCTTGAGTTTGAGTGCTCGACGATGCAGACGAGGCGTATGCAGTTGTAAGCATTGAGTAGATCACCAGGTTTGGCCGGATACCTGACGACTGCATCTCGCGCAGGTATCCATGAGCCAATTCGTGCTTCCCAAGCCTCAAAAATGCTGAAATCATGATGCCGTACATGTACACGTTCGGCTTGACGGAGTCGCGTCGTTGACTGAAATGACCATCGCCGTTCAGGTTGTTCTCTTTGAGGCTGTAAAAGACCGTCTCGGCTAGATCCATCATTCCACTATCGCAGATTGACAAAAGTAAGAGCGTGTATGATCTCGCGTCGGCGGCTAGACCGGTTTGGCTGTTATACATCGACTTGAAGGTCTCCAATACTTTGTCGGTGGGGGAAGCCTGAGAGTACCAATGCTTTGAGGACACACCCATTGGTAACTGCATCGGTTTCGTTCCCTTGAAGATCGTTGAGCTCTAGATACTTGAGTAGCTTGGCTGCTCGTGTCCAATCACCTGATTCAATGTAGGCGTCTAGAAGAATATTCCACAATTCCCGGTTGAGTCTTAGCGATCGAGTAGGAGATCTGTGCTCAGCTAGCGCTTGGATGACTTCGCGAATCAACTGGGGTTCGCCCAAATTTGAAAACAATAAGCAGATATTTCCGAATGTATAGATATCGGGGCGAATTCCAGAAGCTAGTAGTCGATCTAAAACAGATGAACAGCCTTCAATGTCTGTGCGATTGGCGTAAGCTTGTAAGAGGGTGTTGTAGTGACGTTGGTCAGGTTGATTCAAACCATAATGATCAGGCGTGCTGATCATTCGTGTAAGAAGCCGCTCGATGGCTTTGGGATTGTCTGCCTTCAGGTATACTCTCATGATTTCCGCATACAAATCGGGTAGCTGGGACGCAACGCCAAGTTTAGGTGGAACAGTACGCATGGTTTCTTGAAAGATTTCGATTGCGGAGCGTGTTTCGCCGAGCACCCCAAGCGCCTCAATCTTGGCCCGGGCGACGGGTATCCTTGGGTCTTGGAGATGAAATTCGCGGCTCCGTTTGTTCTTCCCAGCTACAGCCTCGGTCTCGCTCGTGCTCGCCCACTTTCGCTCATAAGCCTGTCCTACCTTCATCACTTCTGACAGTTCCCCACGCGCCGCCTTGACCATCAACGTGTTCAATAGATATCGTGGGTAGAGCGGTCCCGAGCCATTCACTGACCAACAGGACTTCCAGAACGTCATTGGCTGCATCGATTCTTTTCCGAGACCGTAAGGCATCTACAAGACCAAGCGCAGCGGCAGCGCGTCGCTCGTAGGATAAGACCTCACCAGCGTATCCCTCAACTTGGGGTAATCTGTCCATCATCCAAAACAACTCCAACGCTTTCCAAACCGAGCCTTCTTTCGAAAGAGCCACGATCAAGAAAAGCCCCGCTGTGGCTAGCTTGTTGAGTTTAGCCGGCTCATTCTGAGCTCGAGAGTTTTCTGATGACCACCATATCGATAGGTTGGGATTGAAGACATTGATAAATGCGACCAAAGTTTTCAACGTCTGTATCCGAAGATGTTCTTTGACTAAGTTACGCCACCCTCTGATCGGATCTAAGCCTAGAGTTGAGATCACTCGATCTGAATTTTTATTGGTGATTAAAAAGTATATAACGGCATTGAAGATTTGTAATTTTTGAGCTCGATTCGGGTTTACAGTTGAACCGAATGTATCGACCATCGTCTGTAATAAGGTCTCGATCGATTTTCTCTGTAATTCAATGGTTTTGAACTTTTCATCCTTGTCATTGTCTTCGTTTGAATTCAAGTCGGACCAGATTTGATCAAAATAATTTTTAAACTTGAAGTCTTCGAGTAGAGACGTTAGTTTCGGGATTACATGGGTCAAAGTCGTACTTTTTGAAAAGGATTGGATCTTGACTAATTCAGAGGTGTAATTCTGGAATGATTCATTCCTATCAAATTTCAATTTGAGCTTCTGGTGGGCCGAACTCTTTGAATCTCCCTGGCTAGCATCGCGATGGTCTGCGGGGCACTATTTTTAACGTCCCATAAGAAAAATGAAGAGCAAGGGGGAAAACCAAATTAGGTCAAATAAAGATCCGCGAAGGACTAGAGCACATACCTGCCACCAACTTGTGTTGAGCTGAACAGAATTCTTGGAAGGATAATGTGGATTGATGGAAGATGATCGATCGTTGACCGGTGTGTAAAGCTGCTGATTAGAATGATGGTGATTAAGATGAAAGTAATGACGTGAGGGCTGATTGTACTGATTATGATACGATGGTAGAGTAAGGTCAGGATAGGCAGGTTGCAGCTGCGGGTGAGAACGAAAGTCGGTGAAGAATTTCAATGGGTGGTTTTCAGGGGTCTTAGGTTTCGATCGATGGATGGTTGTCGTTCTCGAGTTGGTTGAGAGGTGGCCGAACTGGAGATGAAGCTGATAGAATGTCGTAGTGTTGGTTTTATGGTTCGGATGACGAATCAGATGGTTCGATCTAATTCTTCTCATTTGATTGTTTTCTTCAAGTCGTTCTCATTCGTTTGTCAAAGGGTTTCTTGTACATGGATGGTCGTCTCCCTTTCACGGTCACCCTGTCTGAAGTACACATATATTTATGTGGCCCTGTCTTCTTGATGATCGAGATGGCTTACATCAGCATGGGGGGGCTCTAATATGCAATATGGATGGATCGATGAATACACATAGCCGCCCACTGCTCAATCCGGATATGCAAAATTAGAGAAAAATTTCTGACCAACGCCAACATTCTGATTCCCTATCGATTTTACAAGTACAACGACTCGAACAAGTCTCGAGTAAACACGCCTTCCACCTCTTACCTACCCACAAGTCACGAATAACGAGAAGAAGAAAAAACAGAACCAGATCTCACTAGCTCAAACAATCCACATCTCTCCGTGAAACTGGTCCGAACAGCCCTATATTATCATCCCGGTTACGGAGGCCAGCTCGATAGTCAGCGGTATCGTTCCCAAAAAGCCTTTCTTATTTTTCAAAATTAGATATCATCCGAAAACTATCATCATCAAATAAATAAATAAATGTTTGTTCTCTTCTTTCTTCCTTGTGGTATTCAAAACTATAATCTCAACATTGACTTACCTCTGGATCAATGCATCCTCTAATTCTCCTCACAGAATGTCTGGACTCGACAACGGAATCATGGATGGTAGCCCACTCGCCAGTCCAATCGCGTCTGTCTCAGGTACTGAACCGCTGGACGTTGCTGCCAGGCGTGCTGCAGCCATCAAAGGCCCCAACGGAGTGTCTGTCCATCTCTTTACCTATCCCTCTCCCCTCAATTCACATGTGCTATCAAATTAAATTGCTTCCTCTGTAACAATCCCATCCCTTTCTTCAGACGCTCGCCAGTCATGTCTCGTTCACCCTCCATCTCGGGCGGCCAGCGCGGGATACATTCTCTACCCCCGGCCACCCCCTCCGCACTAGCCCTCGAAGATTTATACACTGCAGCACCTGGCGAAAGTGAGGATGGTAATCCAGTGATTCGTGAGGGATTGTTAAAGAAAACCATGGTTCTCGAACTCGCCGATGGTACCATTTACCGAGGCTATGGCTTTGGCGTGCCCGGTAAAAGTGTCAGCGGAGAATGTGTCTTCCAAACAGGTGCCCTCTATTTCTTACGTATCTTGACTGACGACACTTCCTCAGGTCTTGCTCATCCCACGGGCGCTTTGTTTATGTTTTCTTAGGCATGGTCGGCTACCCCGAGTCTCTAACTGACCCTTCATACAAAGGTCAAATCCTGGTCCTCACTTATCCGCTGATTGGCTCGTACGGCGTACCCAAACGAGAAGATATTTTTCTGCCGACCCAGTTTGAATCTTCTCAAATCCATGTGGCTGCTTTGGTCGTCGGATCCTACAGTGGCGACGGGGAAGACTTCAGTCATCATCTCGCCCAAAGCCCACTCGGGCAATGGCTCCAAGAACAAGGAGTCCCCGCCATCTATGGAGTTGATACTCGAGCTTTGACGAAAAAGATCAGGGAACGGGGTGTGATGCTCGCCAAATTACTCTCAAAGTCCGTCTCGCCACCCACATCTTCAAGCAACGCTTCACTCCCGAAGACTCCTATTTCAAGACTCAGTGGATTGGGCCCCTCTCGCGAAACGTGGCGGACGGAATACATTGACATCCCACTTCACGATCACAATACAGATAATTTGGTTCAAGTTGTCTCCCGCATCAAGCCGACCTTGTATCAACCCCAGCACCTACCGGCCCATGACCAACCAGCTCGAATCTTACAACATCAAAAGAAATCGCGGCCTTTGCGAATCTTGGCCTTGGACGTGGGCATTAAGTATAATCAAATCCGATGTTTCTTACGTCGTGGGGTCGAAGTGCTGGTTGTTCCCTGGGATCATGATTTTCTCAATCCATCGGTTGAAGAACCAGGATCGTTCGATGGACTTTTCATCTCCAACGGCCCCGGAGATCCCAAGCTAGCCGAAGCCCCTATCCTCAGAATCCGTCAAGCAGTCGAAATGAAGGCTTTTCCTATCTTTGGAATTTGCTTAGGCCACCAGTTGCTTGCATTGGCAGTTGGCGCCAAGACACTGAAGCTGAAGTATGGCAATCGAGGCCAGAATATTCCTTGCACTGATCTGCAATCGGGTAGATGCTATATCACCTCGCAAAATCATGGTTATGCCGTCGACACCGGATCGCTTCCCGAGGACTGGAAAGAGCTTTTCGTAAACGCGAACGATCAGAGCAACGAAGGTATCTACTCTACCCGCTACCCGTACTTCAGTGTCCAATTTCATCCCGAAAGTGCGCCTGGTCCACAAGACACCGAGTTTCTTTTTGATGTGTTTGTCAGAAGCGTAACTTCTTTCGCCCTCGACGCTACCTTCCTCCCCATCACTATGCCCGGAGGCAATGCCCATGAAAACAGTTTGAAAAACCCAAAAGTTCACGTCAAGAAAGTTCTTGTTCTAGGCAGTGGTGGTTTATCGATCGGTCAGGCCGGCGAATTTGATTATTCTGGCAGCCAGGCAATCAAAGCTCTCCAAGAGGAAGGGGTTTATACGATTCTGATCAACCCCAACATTGCGACCATTCAGACCAGCAAAGGATTAGCCGACAAAGTATACTTTCTCCCAGTCACTCCGGAGTTCGTTCGCAAAGTCATCCGGCATGAGCGCCCGGACGGAATCTACTGCACCTTTGGAGGCCAAACTGCTCTATCTGTTGGGATCGCCTTGGCTGACGAGTTCGAGGGTTTGGGAGTGAAAGTACTGGGGACTCCGATATCTACTGTCGTGACCACCGAAGACAGGGAGTTGTTTGCCAGCGCAATGGCTGAGATTGGTGAGAAGTGTGCAACTAGTGCTTCTGCAACGTCCATCGAGGAAAGTCTCAAGGCGGCCAACCAGATCGGCTATCCCGTCATCGTCCGTGCTGCTTATGCCCTCGGGGGATTGGGAAGTGGCTTTGCCAATAATGATGAAGAGCTCCGAGAATTGTGCGACAAGGCGTTTGCAATTAGCTCCCAGGTGCTCATCGAAAGAAGCATGAAAGGCTGGAAGGAAATCGAGTATGAGGTTGTAAGGGACTGCAGAAACAACTGCATCACCGTTTGCAATATGGAGGTTAGTATTTTGTTTTTCAAGGTGCTGGTTCCTGCAATGTTTGAAGATTAATACTAACGACCCGAGGATTTTGCAGAACTTTGACCCGCTGGGGATCCATACCGGTGATTCAATTGTCGTTGCTCCCTCTCAAACGCTCTCAGATGCCGACTATCAAATGCTTCGTACTACGGCCATCAATGTCATCCGTCACCTTGGTGTAGTCGGTCCGTGATTCACGACATCTCCGTCACCTTCTTCTTCTCTCAAGCTGACAGTATCTTTCAATCATCAGGTGAATGTAACATTCAGTATGCTCTCAATCCCCACTCGAAGGAATACGCCATCATTGAAGTCAACGCCCGTCTGTCGCGTTCCTCGGCACTGGCGTCCAAGGCCACCGGATATCCCCTAGCATTCATCGCCGCTAAGCTGGGACTGGGTATACCCCTGAACGAGATTCGAAATTCGGTCACCAAAGTGACGTCTGCCTGCTTCGAACCTAGCTTGGATTACTGCGTGGTCAAAATGCCGAGGTGGGACTTGAAAAAGTTCCAGAGAGTGTCCAGCAAGCTCGGAAGTTCAATGAAGTCAGTCGGAGAAGTCATGGCCATCGGGCGTAACTTTGAGGAGGCAATCCAAAAGGCCATCCGTTCCGTCGATCCGGCATTCACTGGGTTTGATAAAAATTCAATTGTAAGCCAAGATGAACTGAAGCAAGAACTAACCCAGCCAACCGACCGAAGAATTTTCGCCATCGCCAATGCCTTTAATGAGGGATGGACTCTCGAAGAAGTTTGGGAGATGACACGAATTGACAAATGGTTCCTGAACAAGCTTAAACATCTGGTCACGATGGAAAAAGTCGTCCGAAAGTATCATGCCTCCAATTTTCCCGTAAACCTGCTTCGTTACACCAAGCAACTCGGCTTCTCGGACAACCAACTCTCCCGATTCTTGAACTCGAACGAGTTGGCTATCCGTCGACTGCGTCTTGAATTTGGCATCATGCCCTTTGTCAAGCAAATTGATACCGTGGCTGCAGAGTTCCCGGCATTCACGAATTATCTGTTCACCTCTTACAATGCCACAGAACATGACGTCACGTTCGATGACCGCGGGATTATTGTTTTGGGATCTGGTGTTTACCGTATTGGCTCGTCCGTGGAATTCGATTGGTGTGCAGTGCGAGCCATTCGCACCCTGCGTGGTCGGGGACTACGTACTGTGATGATAAATTATAATCCAGAAACAGTCTCGACCGATTTCGACGAGGCAGATCGATTGTACTTCGAAAACATCAGTCTTGAGACTGTCCTAGATATCTATGACATCGAGAAGTCTAGTGGAGTGATCATTTCGATGGGCGGGCAAACCCCGAATAACATTGCATTGCCTCTTCACCGACAGAACGTCAAGATCCTCGGCACGTCACCAGAAATGATCGACAACGCCGAGAACCGGTACAAATTTTCCCGAATGCTCGACAAGATAGGCGTTGATCAACCACGATGGAAAGAACTGACGACTATCGAAGAGGCTCACCTTTTCTGTGAAACTGTTGGCTACCCAGTTCTTGTCAGACCATCTTATGTCCTCTCGGGTGCTGCGATGAATGTCGCATATTCTGCAGACGATCTGTCTGCCTATCTCGCTCAAGCCGCACAAGTCTCGCGTGAATATCCAGTGGTTGTTACCAAATACATCGAAGGGGCAAAAGAAATTGAGATGGATGCCGTCGCTCGCCACGGAAAACTAATAATGCATTACGTCTGCGAGCACGTGGAGAATGCCGGGGTGCATTCGGGCGATGCTACCTTAATTTTACCTCCTCAGGATCTCGATCCCGAGACGGTGCGGAGGATCGAAATCGCCACCGAGAAAATTGGCAATGCACTCAATATCACGGGTCCCTTTAACATCCAGTTTATTGCCAAAAATAATGAAATCAAGGTTGGTCACTTGCCATTTATCGTCACAAGATTCATTGAACTAACCAACGTTTCTATGTCTATGTACAGGTGATTGAGTGCAATGTTCGGGCCTCTCGATCGTTCCCGTTCGTCTCGAAAGTGACCGGCATCGATGCTGTGGCCATGGCTACCGATGCCATGATGGGGTTCCCCGTTCAGCCATACCCGGCATCCACCATGCCCAAAGACTATGTTGGGGTTAAGGCTCCTCAATTCAGCTTTTCCCGTCTGGCCGGCGCTGATCCCGTGTTGGGTGTCGAGATGTCTTCGACGGGCGAGGTTGCTTGCTTTGGAAAGGACAAATACGAAGCTTATCTCAAAGCTATCTTGGCCACCAATGTCCGACTTCCAAAGAAAAGTGTTCTATTCTCTATCGGAGCTTATGCTGATAAGCTGGAAATGCTACCCTCGGTCGAACGTTTACATCGACTTGGATACACGATCTACGGTACCGCCGGGACCAATGACTTCATATCTGTAAGTTTGCTTGTTCAATTTCTTCCAGCACGCCGAACGCCTTGACCCACAAAGTGTTTGTGAATGTCCACTAGGAACACGGCATTCCCTGCAAATTTTTAGAAGCTTTTTCGTCTCAAGAAGAAGCCAAAGGCCAGAAGGCAGAATATTCTTTAATCGAACACCTCAAGCAGGGGAAAGTTGACCTGTTCATCAATCTACCATCCCGAAACAGGTTCAGGCGTCCGCAGCAACACATATCCCTGGGCTACCGAGCGCGACGAACCGCTATCGACCACGCCATTCCCCTCATAACCAATGTGAAAAACGCCAAAATCTTAATCGAGGGTCTCGCCCGATACCCGACACTCTCAATCAGCTCGATCGATGCTAAATCTTCGCATCGGACCATCAGGCTTCCCGGACTCGTTGACTCGGCTTGCTTTGTCAATTCTCTCATTTCCTCAAGCTCCAATTCCTTAGAGCAAACTACAGCAACCGCTGTCAAAGCAGGTTTCCTTACTCTTTTGGTCTCCGGTATTGGCGGTGATGGACGTATCGATGATAGCAAGACTTTGGCTCTGGCTAAGTCATCCATCGCGACTCGTGCCCATTGTAACTACAGCTTTGTCGTTGCCGCAACGACCCATAATGTCAACTCCCTTGAAGGACCGGATATCAGTCTGACTAGTGCTTTGATGCTCCCGTTTGAGCGTGATTGGAATGGCGCGAATCAAGCTGTCGCTATTGCCGCCCATTTCAACCATTGGCCGTTGCACAAGCCAATTCTGACTGACGCGAAGACTACAAACCTCGCCTCTATCTTACTCTTTGCCAGCCTTCACAATCGCAGTGTTCATGTCCTCGATGTTCGCACGGCTGCCGACATCGAGTTGATATCTTTGAGCAAGCAGAAGGGATTGAAAGTCACAGCTGACGTGACAATCTACACATTGTTTTTGAATCAATCCATGTACCCCCAAGCTCAGTGCTTACCAACCGTCGAAGATCAGGACGTGATTTGGGAACATTTGGAACACATCGACACACTTTCTGTCGGTCGATTGCCTTTTGAGTTGGCTGAAGAGCTAGGGAAACCTTACGCGCCAGGGGATGGGTATGAAGAATGCATCCAACTACTTCTATCTGCCCTCAGTCAAGGTAAACTAACCCTAGAAGACATAACCCTTCGATGTTCTGAAAACCCTGCTCGAATCTTCCATCTGCCACCTCCTATGGGCACGTACGTTGAGGTGGAGGTTGACCGTAGCCACAAATTTATTAGTAGTAATTGGTCGCCTTTACAAGACCAAATCTTCAATGGCCACGTCCACCGTGTCGTCTTCCATGAAGAAACTGTTTGTCTCGATGGTTTCTCTCACTCCAAACCAGGTGCAGGCAAGCACCTCAACCAGGCTCCCACATCACTTTCGCGCGGCGCGAGTGAACTGCAAACCTCCTACTCTCATCCTGGTACGAGCAAAACAAAGCCGACGTTCCCCTTTTCCAACCTGATTGACTCGCCTCAAGGCGCGGCCAACCGATCGGCGCTTCGCTCGACTAGTGCGATGGGCACAGGCTCGTCAAACGTGCGTGCTGAGGAAGCTGGTCAACCATATGAACCAGGAACACTACCTGTTGCTCGTTCTGGGTCACATGCCAGACCGTTGCAAACTGGTATCTCAGAGGCCCAGCAGACATCCGCTACGTTCACCCCTCAGCTAATCCCACGCGAACCGTCTAGTCCACACCTCGGCTTTGAACGAAACCCCGCTTTCCACCAGCGCCACATCTTGTCGGTCAATCAATTCTCCCGACATGATCTCCATGGACTGTTCAGTATTGCTCAGGAGATGCGCACTCAGGTCGAGCGTAACGGGGTACTAGATGTGCTCAAGGGCAAAGTGATTTGCTCAATGTTTTACGAACCGTCGACAAGGACGTCAGCTTCGTTTGAAGCCGCCATGTGTCGATTAGGCGGTCGAGTTGTTTCTGTCTCGGCAGATCAGTCTTCTACTGCCAAAGGCGAAAGCTTGGCGGACACCATTCGAACTCTTGGGTGCTATGGCGATGCAGTCATTTTGCGACACCCAGTAGCTGGAAGCTCCCGAACCGCTGCTAACGTCTCTCCCGTCCCGATCATCAATGCCGGTGACGGTGTAGGGGAACATCCCACCCAGGTGAGATTATTGGGTGTACCTTTGATCGCTGTCGCTGGCTTTCCTTTGCCTTTCCGCTAACCCGAGCTTGACTCGCCTTATCATTGCTTGTCTGCGAGTGATTCCAGGCCTTCTTAGATGTTTATACAATCCGAGAAGAGTTGGGAACGGTTAACGGACTGACGATCACTATGGTTGGGGATCTTAAGAATGGTCGCACAGTTCACAGCTTGGTGAAGCTGTTGTGCCTCTACCAAGTCAACCTGATCTTTGTCTCTCCTCGCTCACTTGCTCTACCGGATTCGATTATGAAAGAGGTTTCTAGAGCTGGGATTTCGTTTGAGCAATCTAACCACCTTGAAGAAGTCATTGGCAAGACAGATGTGCTCTATGTAACACGCGTCCAACAGGAGCGCTTCACCAGCCAAGCCGAGTATGAAGCCGTCAAGGGCTCCTATCGAATCAACCACGACTTACTCAGCCGCGCTCGTAAACATACTATCGTCCTCCATCCCTTGCCTCGGAATGCCGAGATCGATGCCGAGGTCGACCTAGACCCACTGAGGGCAGCTTATTTCAGACAAATGCGTTACGGCCTCTTTGTAAGCTTGTTTTGCTGGCTATTTTACTCTTGTTTATCTTGAAAGTTGCGGACGGCCAATGAATTTCTGACTGGTCGTTTTTGGATGATCAGGTTCGCATGGCTCTACTCACTTTGGTCCTGGCACCTTAGTTTAACCAACCATATCGAAATGATCACTCCACCTCCCCTTTCCAAATCACACTTCTTCGTTTTCTCCTCTTCTGATTTCCAACAACATTCAAATAAATAAATAAATAAATAGCGACACGAATTCAATTCCACAGCACCTCTTTTTTCAACGCATAACATCTTCTTATGATATCACTTTTCCCTTGCGCATCATCTCTTACGACATATCTTCTTCCTCATCAAAATTTGGTCTAGTTGCACGCAAATATATACCCCTCTTTAAAACCTTGTCCCTGCCCCATCCTTTTGTTTTCTCTAATTGAATAGCAAGCATTCCCTTTTCTATCCCCACCAACACCCCCTCTTCTTTTTATCCTTACATGGTTCGATGTGCATGGATGCTATTATCACACGCGCATTCGGATTGTACTGAAATTACTTCCAAAAAAAAAACGAACCACTTGGAAATAGTCTTTCTTTGATCGACATTCACCTATTTACTTACTTGAAAGGAATTCACTCAGATACATACCAATCATGGTATGATTACTTGAGTTTCAGCCAGGTAATCATAAATCTCTCACGACATCATTTATCACATCATGACAATAGCTGGTAACACACACACTCACACATACTCCAGTCTTGTCAGAATTAGATGAGGAAATCAAGTTCCATGCAAGTCATATCATAGATTCAGTCTCTCTATTTATTGAATAAATAAATAAAATAAAAAATGTGTATACCGCTTCTTTATCTTTTTTTCCATGGAACCGCTAAATCATGAGATAGTGGAAGAAAGAAAGAAATTGTCAACCTGCAAATCCCTTTTATTTTAAATGAATGTTTCCAAAAAAAAACAAAAAACTTTGACATCATTCATTTATCTAAGTTGGTAGACATTGTATGAATGTTAACTTAAACAAACAAACAAATGTGGAGTCAAAAAAAGGAGAGAGAGAGAGAGAGAGAGAAAACAGTCCAGGATAAGGGTAAAAAAAGATGATCAAAAAAAAAAATGTTGTTGTGAGTGTTTTTTGTTTTTTAAGAGATAAGATAATTGGTGTGAAAAATACAACTGAAGGGAAGCGAAAGGTCTAAAACTCGGGCAATCCTTTCCTAGCACGATCCATTGATAAGAAGGAGATATGGGACCAAGTAAGGTCTCTAGCGCCACGACCGAGGCCGTTAACCCGATCAAATTGTTCGTGCATCGAGCCGTTTGGTTGTACGAAACTTCTGACGATCTCCACGAATTGGTCTCCAACCATCCGTGCCGTCAGGTTTCGACTCCCTCCTTCTATCAGTTTAGTCTTGGGATTCAGTCGATAGAGATATTCTGCCATCGCCAAGGTCGTGATGAACCATGGGTTTCCGATACTCGTCGAAAGCCCATCATAAATCTAGGTTTAAACGTAACCAAAGACGTAATCAGGAAAACATTCGTTACGGTTTTATTGTGAACCTCGTTTTTTTTTTGTTCTCTTGTTGGGTAAAACGAAGATAATAGAACCGGGTTGCAAAGACTTACATCTTCAGGGTATCTTCCGACGGCTTTAGCAACCAAGTTATGGTATCTACTGTTGAGCGGGTAGGTTTTGCTAGGAATCGGAAAAGAGTAATTGATATCTTTAGCGTTTAGTACTCGAAGAGCCTGCATTTGGCTTTATGGTATCAACTTACGCCATGGACTCCAATATGGCATGAAAAGTAATGAGCATTTTGTCGGAATCCGGTCTGAAGACCTCCGGGATTTGAGTTCCGGCATGCAAGCAACCTAGTAAGGTTGCGACATCTAAGCCAGATTTCTGAACCGAGTCACAAGGAGAAAAAGGTATGCGTCAGTCAATCGGATCTGGAAAACGAGAGGAATGGACTGAAAAGAACAGGTGGGTAGGACCAACCTTGCCATGAGAATCAACAAAGTCTCGACTGGCTTGAATGTATTTTGCTTGGTTATTCCAAAACAGGTCGAGCTGAGCAGCAATCTGTTCCGCTTGCTTTTCGTACCAGCCTGCTGCCCCATCGTCTTTCATCTTGGTCGCGAAACTCGCACCATCCTTTAAGGCTCTGTGAATCACGGCGTAGGTGAAGAAGTGAGCACCGTTGACTTCTTCCCATGGATCAAATGAGCGCTCTTTCCAGCTATTCGAGACGTATTCGAGATCGGCTAGTATAAAATGGTGATTGATCAAGTTCAACTCAAAATTACGGGTTAAAAAGATGAAAAAGAAACGACGATTACTTACCCTTGATCACAGATTGAGATCTCCATTGACCATCGTACAAGACACTTTTGACATAGTGTGCAGCTTCTGGGCCACCAACACTGAGATAGGCAAGGGCAAATTTAATGAAAACCGTAGCTCTTAGGGCTGGGCCATCCCTCTGGGGTCTACCCCAAGGAGCAGTAAAAGCGGAGCCATTGGCGAAGTACTTGGGCTCCCCTAGACTAGCAACCGTACCGAAGGATGCGCGTTGCATGACTTGAGTGGCCGAAATGGTTTGCTTGATTAGGGCCAACAGCTTTGGATCATGCGACTGTTCGTATCGCCAAACGATCTCCTTCAAAACTCTTTTTTTTGTGTGTATATACGAAAAAGTTAGATTCAACTCAAAGGCTAGTTGCAATCACAGATTGACGAACATGGACGCATCACGGGTCCAGCTGTAATAATAATCGGGATTCGAGGTGCTGCAATGAACCAATGGTGAGATGAGAGAATATTTTTTAAAGAAATGGAGAATGGATATATATATATATATGTGTGTGTATGAAGCTCACGAGAGAGAAGCGACGATGATCCCTGGGAGTGCACCTTGAGGGGAGATATTGGCGAGTGCTTTTGACCAAGACAGCTCGGCCTGTTTACTAATCCAAGCATCTAGGTCGGAGTGCTGAGAATGGTGCTGTAGGTATGGGTAAGTGGGTCTGGTGTTTGGTGGAGCTTGAGTATCTGCAAGACAGACATCCAGCAAGAGCAGGTGAGCCAAGAAGGAGATGAGCAGCATGTGGGTAAGACTGTAAGAGCTTTGAATGGCCGATGAGGAGAATGGTTGATGATTAGCGACACTGACAAGACAAATGTGTGGATAAATAATATGTAAGTGATGGTGGATTGATTTGACTCACCCGTGAGAGTTGTCCGTGCTCTATAATACTCTGACCAAATAAATCGAGCTCAAGCTGTTCCAGAACTATTTAAGTAAATATGTACGATAGAGAAAGAGAGATGAAGATTAGTATTAGGTTGGTAGATATATATCTTGGTACTAGTGAAGATTGACTACTGACAAATGAGCGAGATTATCTGGTGAATGAAAGCAGGATGAATTTCTTTTTCGAAGTATAGGAGTTATGATGATTCAAGCTTCCGATGATGGGGGATAGTCAGTCAGTCAGTTGGTGGAAGACCTTTAAGTAGTCGAGAACGATCGAATTGGTCCATCGAGTCTTGTGAAGTTGGTAGGATGAGTGGTGAGGCGGAGGTGAGGTTGAGGTGTTGAAGGCCGACATAATCCCGGTTGGTTGACCAAAGGCCGAGCTCAAAGTCCGGGCTAGATCAAGCCACCTCGGCTAAAGGTTAATATCAAACATCGCTTGGACAATGCAACAACATGAGACATGTGCAGCTGACATTTTCCAAATGACCAACTTGCTCATGATGAAGAAAACTTCCAGCTTACAAAACAGAAAACGAGAAACAATTCCAAAGGTTCACTTATGGCCATTAAGCGACTGAGATCGAAGCACGCACTCTCCGACGGTGGCTTTAGGCAGGTACTATACTACGATGAGCAGGATGGAGTATCGGTGTGATGTCGGAGGCCACAAGGAGGATTTTAGGTAGAAGCTACTGACTCCCATGCAGTATTCTAAATCATGGCAGACAGAGAGAGCTGGATCCTTAAAGTATTTATTTCTCTGTTAACCAATCATCTCACCTTCTATGCCCAAACAAGAATCACAGCTCCACCCAAAAGAAACTTTTAACTCAAGTTTCGAGCCTCTGAATGATTCAAGTCACTTGGTCTTTCTTCTGGGCCAGAAATCGGGCCGAAGGTTATAACAGCTGATTGTAGCGGCGAAGGAGGAGACAACTACCATGTTCTCAACAAATTAGCACTCCACTAGCGAAGTTGGTTCGGTTTTAGAAATTTTAATAGTTAACTTTTCTGGAACAATAATCGATTTTAGAATCCAAACTGCTATTGGGGGGGTGGTGCTTTGTTAAGGGCCACAAGGCGTTCAGAGCAATTTCGGAAATGCCAAATTACTCTATCTGCTTTCATCTCTTACTGAGAGAACACTCACTGGAAAGCTTCCTTCAGTTCTGGCCTCAAATGTCACATTATGTATTTTATAAAAATAAAATAAAATATGTACTTTGTTGCTTTCGATACAGCACCCATTGGTACACTTTCTCTTCTGACTGAGAAGCTCAAAAAGCTTTTAAGATTCCTCTCCAGTCCTAATCTCTTGAAATGTAAAACCAAAGATGAGTTTCTTATATAACTGGCTCGAAAATGAGCAACTCCAGATCCTTCCCCCAGGCAAGCAGCTATCCTCCACATCAAGCTCACTTAATCCCTCCAGCGCCACAAAGTCCTCCCCTCAACGGTCCCAAAATTGCTCGCGCAGAAGTTGTATGAGCGAGTGAGTAACTCAGCCCGAGAGCTCTCAGTTTCTTCTTCTTCTTCTGCTTCATCTCCCTGGAAATTCAACTGCTCATCTCATCCTACAAAATACTCACCCTTTGTTTTCTTCTTTCTTTTGAAAAAAAACCAAAGAATCTTCAAGAAATACAAGCAACTAGTTTCACCAATGCGCAAGATCACCAAAATACTCTCGCCTCGGAGCTCTCCCCTGAAAGCACAGGTGCAGCCGGAGGAAGAAAAGCGTGCCTCACCCGGGAAAACTAAATCTAAAAAAACTCCCAAGAAATCGGGTAGAAAGCTGCGAAAGCCCCGAGACGATGGATCCCTCAAAAGTAAATCGAGCGCTGGTAGCTTGTCATCTTACGTTCTAGTCTCCTCTCAACAGACCTTCCTCTGTGAGACAAAACCAACACAGCCTTCATCCAATGCCAACCTGATTCCGGTCTCTGAAGAAATTCGGCCCCAAGAACCCATTATTCCATGCATGCTCCCCACCTCAAGAGCAGTCTCGGAGCTGCGCAACAGGTCACCCAGACGAACACCCATGGCACGCTCTCCTATTCAAACCAGAAGTAGAACGAATACTTCTCAGCAGGTACTTCTCCAGCAAGTAGCGCCATTAGAGCTCCCTTCAAATCCACACGCGTCTGAGGTCCAGGGACACTCTGATCCTGCACATATCTTGCCAGCGACTCCGGTCCGCCTGGCCGGAAGCTCTGGTGCTCAGCCCCTCGACGTTGAGCGATGCTTGACTGATTTAGAAGCAAGAGAGCCTAGCAAGATGCCAAACCATGATGTGTGTTCGCTGGTTTTGGGCTTGAACGTCTTACCCATTTTTCTAACTTATCTTTGAACACCCCCCTTGTTTTTTCTCTCTTCTATAGATGGTAATTTATCCCGACAGTTTTCCTGGCCTCAAGAGCATCCAAAATCCATGGAACATCTTTGACAGCTTCAGCGTACCTCCCTCCGTTTTGGCCACCCCCCAGTCCTTTGTTCCTCCTCAGCCAGTCCCTCGTGTCGATAGTCCCCCTAAGAAAAGACGGTTGCTCTCTCGAAAGACCAATCAGAGAATCGACTGGTTCTCCCATCCATCGAGACCGAAGCTCGAAACCATCCCCGAATCTCAGTCATCCGACGTTGAATCTCAGAGTGAGGGTACATCTTTTTTCTTCTTCTTTTTTTTCCTTTTTCCCAACAGAACCCGTGCTGCATGATCCTTATTTTGTCTTGATCGATTGGAAGATGAAAGCAGGCTTTCATCTTCGCAGTGCAGCTCGAGCCCTCCGGATTCAACTCCACCGCAGTCCTACACCCAGTCCGTTCGCGTCTCTCCTGCCCAGAGTACCTCTACCCAGAACTCACACAAGGTCGCCAAGCCAGACCCGAAATTGATTCTCTGCAAACTGTTCCAAATGATGGAGGAAGACAGTGTTTGAAGACCTATCTTTCTTCAGCTGCATCTTTCCATCATCTTTCCTCCAACCTTCTCGCTAATTAATAACAAGCTTTTTTCGTTTAATTCTATGTGTGTAACCTATTCCCCCCCCCCTGATGCAAGAGGAAAAACAAGAACCTGTATATTATTGTCTCCATGTCGTTCCCCTAGCTTGCCTCTTTTAGAGAAAAGCTGGTCTCTCAAAATTCCTAAAGAATGACTCTTGAACTGTAGATACATCTCTCACTTGGAACCTATTGTATAATTTATAATTTCGAAATTCCTCTTTTATTATTCATTTTCAGCAAACCACGGAACTAGACTTATTATATTGTGCTCATAATTTCAGCCATCCCTTCAGAAAGGTGATAATCTGAACTATGTAGGCGTCTGGACCAAGCTTAACCCAGGTCACCCCTTTGCGTTTAAGATCGAGCACCAAGGTCGATATAATTGTGAACAGTATCTAAAATGATTTCATCGAATTCCCTGATACTGATACCAAGCTCTCTCTTTGATTTGCGAGAGTCGAGGGTGTAAACTTCTTCTGCGCGATAGTGTTTCCCTGGTTGTCCGCTAGGAACCTGCTGTGATGCCTGGGGGATTCTCTGACGGATGGTATCCACAATGCGCTGATTATCGTAAACGCCTGAGGCTACTATGAATCTACCGGTTGCCATTCGGGCAATAGCTTGGTAATGAGCCTCGGCCACATCCCGCACATCTGAAAGACATGGGAAACGTGTAGGCGGTACTTCTCCATGCGTCTTCCCTGCAAACAAGTCGTAGAGTTGGCGTGAGGATTCATTCAGGTCACCCAGGTTTTCGGTGTGAATCTAGCTTGAATAAAACATTTTTCAAACGATTATTCAAAATGATCACTCTTATAGGACTCCGAATAGAAAAAAAAAACCTACCACTGGACCAAAAATCATTGGCGGACAAATGGTAGCCAGGGTCCAAGGGGCACCCTTTTCTTTGACTCCCCACGCTACAAAAAGTATAATCACCGAAGAGATCGTGTCCGATTTCTCTATGAGATCAAATCCCGAATAATAATTTGCAAGTCATGAAGTCTTGTAGGAGGAAAGTGAGGCCTACCGGCTTCTTCGGCCAGCTTCTTAGATGCACAATACCAAAGGGCGGAGTCCGAGCTCGCATCAGCGGCTTCATAAGTGATCGGTAGCCAGTCGGCCTCGGAGTAGACTCTTCCACCTTGCTCTTCGGGCGGGAAAGTATGATCGACTACCGAGACAAAAGACGAGGTGACTACGACAGCCTTGATTTGTGCAAATCTCTCAGCAGCCTGCAGGACGTTCAGAGTGCCTTCAATCGCTGGTCCTGCTGGAAAAGAGAAATGATAAACATTATCCAATCTGTCGATCAGTTTTTCATCAAAGACCGTTCCCGGTTCTGTCCGGAAGAGATAACAGAAAGAGAGAAAAAATGAAAGAAAGAAAAAATGAAGAAGGCAAAAAAACTTCGTACCATAATCGGAAAACTTCTTGCCATCGAAATGAAAAGGACTTGCAGTATGCGCAATGGCATCAACGCCATTCAAGATTGGAGTGAAGTCGGCCCTGCTGATATCTTCCACCACAGTGAATTTTATTCTACCATCCTTTGAATATTTTGAAAACGCTGGTAAATTGAGTAGGTTTTGGCCTTTCTCAACTGACCGTACCGTACCGATTACGTGCCATCCATTATCCAGAAAGGTTTTTGCAACATGGGCCCCCACAAAACCGCTCTAAATGAACGGAGAATCAAGACATGGAGTCAAGTGATGTGATACGTCTTGGGCTGGTTGTGCGGTTATCTATCAGTAATGTTTTACTCACAATACCTGTGATCAGTACTTTTTGAGCTTCTGAATTGCTGCTAGGTGTCATTTTGCTCAACTACCTGGATCTCGGAGAAGCTCAGTATGGAGATGAAAAGTTCCGCTGAAGGCGGCTCTTATGAAGATGTGTCTCAACTCATACAAGTCCTCTTTGGATCAAGCCCAAGTTGACTTTGGGGGGGGGGAATCTGGACCATTCAATCTCATGATTGGGATCAAACGTCCCGTCCCACAACATGGACTCCAGGTCACAAACCCCTACCTCAACGGCGGACAGGCGGTAAGCACAAAAAGACGGTAAACTACCTCCACCTCCTCTCTCTTCTCCTCGTCTTGTTTTTATTTTTACGCAAGCACCGAATCATTTGTTAGCTAGCTGAATCGGTGGGAGTCAAAATCGATCCTACTTCTGCGACCGACTAGTGGTCGATGGAAAAGGGGTCCTCTTCCCTCCTCTTCCCGCAACTGGTTGGCTCGAAGGGAGGGCTTGAGGGACGTAGTTCTCCTCCTCTCTCCTCAACCTGCGACCGGTTGACATCTGGAGGAATTAGGAGCTCTGGTCTCTTTGCAGATAATCGGTCCTAGTGTAGAGTTACACACCACCTCTCACCAACGAATTTCAAAGGTTGTAAGTTGGAAAGTTATTGTAATACACATCTTGGAAGGGATTACAAATGTAAAAACATTAACCGCCAACGAACTATGGGGTCGTTCAAGACAGTCGCTTTCAGTCGGATGGTACGCCGGACGGACCTGGAGGCCTGCTTGCAAGACATGCAAGACACCGGATGTGCGGTACTGAAGAGAACATACACATTGCTTAAGCAGTATACTCTGGCAGGGTCTGATTTATACTTCTCAACTGACCGTTCTGATTTTTCTATTTCCTCATGACCATTCGGATTCTCTTTATTCTCAGGTGCCCAAATCCAAAGCAAACAAAAATCTTCCCGACCTTCTCATCTCCATCATGTGGAATCACGGGAAGAATTTGTTCATTTCAATCATTCGAAATCTTTATTATCTATTAATTGTATTAATCTACAGTGATTCATTTTGATCCTGGCATCAACAAGACATGGCTGAGCAAGAAACACAGGATGAAACAGAATAGAATGGCCTCACCCAAAATAGCATCTGTTTAATGCCCAGTTGGATGGTTATTTGTCCATCCACCTGCCTTTGGATAGTTGGCCTAAACCACCCAAAAACAGACTTTCCAAGTGCCATCTATTGGAAGGTCCTCAAACAGCCAGAGAAAACCAGCAGAGTACCAACATTCAATTGTCGTCCGGCGCGACTCGTGGTAAGACGAGCGAACGATCACCGGCGATGCAGTTCAGCAAAAAGCTGTATTCAAGTCTCGACCAGCTCAAACATGCTCGCCTGCTTCAGCGGTGGCCTCACGCTCTATATGGCTCTGTAGAAGTGTTTCACTTTCATGAAACCTCAACCTATGCCTAATTGCGGGATCTGGCCTCGAAGTCCTTCTCTGCACAAAAGCTGGGACAAACAGGAATATCTGGGCCTCCCTCATCTTCCTGCATTATTCAACATCTTCCTATTCATTCTTTCATCCAACTTTCGTTAAGATCACAATCTATAACCAGTCCAGAAGATTTGCATCATACTCATCCCTTGAATTAATTGAACCAATATGTGGAGGGATCAATTGAAGGGAGCTCAATTGATGAAGCTCGCAATTGTTTGTTGTGCTTCGCTTTCGCTGTTGTCAGTGACTTGTAAGGCCAAAGTTCCAGAACAGTTTACTCACAACGAGAAACGGTCTCTCCCAAGTAAGCTGCCCGTCGCCATAGCACTCTAGTTTTGCCCTGGTTCACTTTTCAGACAACCTAACCTATTTATATCCGTCAGCCGTCGGTGCCTCAACGCCAGAAAGTGCCAATGGTTAGTTCATGTCTCCCCTCCCAGCGTCCAATTACTTTCACCAGGCTTAAAGATAGATCTACTTCATCCAGGTACAGCTGCCATCACACAACCCCCTAGCGATCCTCGCGCCTGTCAGAGACTCCCAATCACACCCGATACATGGAAACTTCTTGACATTGATAACAATTTGAAGAGTCTACCTGGGGGGCAAAATATGACGATTGCTGTCAGTAGTTCAGCCTTGGTGCATCCTAATAACTCACCTCTTGCTGACCGTTTCCTTTTCTAGCAATATGCTGCTGCCAACGGCGCCGGAAATTTCATTTGCGGAATCGGGGAGAGCTGCAATGCTGGTCAAGTAAGAACCTTTATCCTGAACAATTAGGCCCATGATCCCTGAATTTGACGAAAATCTCACTTCTTTAATATCCGGTACTAGCTTTGCCATCCTGTTAGAGCCCCCGCATGGCAGGTGCTGTTCGCTACTCAGCAATACACTTCCTTGATGAACGCTTTGACGGACTCAATAAACTATTCCCTCTCCGAATTACAAGGTGGGTGAATCAAGTTCCTCTATGAATTCAGCTTGACTGATTCCATCCTCACAAATATGCGCTTTTAGCCATCGCCGCATCTATGGCCCAGGACCTGTAAGGACACTTGCCATACCTAGTCTTTGCTATCCCTAAAACTAATGTCAAAATTTCTGGACACATCTAGCGTCGAAGACATTGCTGATTCCAGATTGGAGGTCAACTTAAAGTGGATATTCACCGACATGTATCGTGGAATCGCCTACGGAGCAACTGCCTTAGTTGTTATGTGCTTTCTGGCTAGAGGATTCACTGGTATTTTTGCCGTTGCGAGTGAAATTCTCTTTTTAACGGGTATTGGAGCTGGCATAGCCGCTTGGATCCAAGGCGCTCCCAAGACTGCATCCTTCGTATCCGTAAGTCCACACGTAAACTTGCTGTCTCGTTGGTCAGCGCCCTGACATGTACCTGCTTTTCCACAGTGGTCTAAGCTTTCATTCTACATATCTCAAGCCCAAGGAGAGCTTTCCCGCCACATCACAGACGCTACGGAGAAGTCTTTTGAAGCTGGAATATTATCTGAAAACGGCCTCGCCAAGGCTTTGGAAGGTGGCCACTTCTTCAACCCAGCATCACCTGTTGGTCTCATGGAAACCACCCAAAAATCAATAATGCGTGTTTTCCAGGGCCGCTTATTAGCAAGGCTACTTAGAGCGCAGGCAAGTCTAAAAACAGAACTTACACAAAGATGTTTTAACTTATCCTGTGTGTGCTAACTGGAACAAATTTCCATTCAATTATTACCAGAATGCGTATATCATAATCTCACCTGTAAGTCCTCAATTACCAATGAACCTAGGTATTTTTATCCTTTCATGGGCAGGCGCTAACATTTGGAAGAAACCTTAGGATGAATGCAAAGGCAAAGGACCTGGCGGGGCACGTGATGGGGATGATGTTCTCTCGTACTGTGACCCCAATCAAAAACTGTAGGAATCCTTAATTCTTTGAAAAATATGAACCGCTACTTAAACGTTTCCAATTTTTCACCATTTATTCACAGAATATTCAATGTTGTCCGGGCCCACAAGAAGAAAACAATCAATAGTGTTTATGGTGGATCTGCTATTGTCCAAAAATATGGCTTCAGTGCAGAATTCATTGTTAAGAACTCCTGGGAGTGCCAAAAGAAGTATGGGAACTATGAGCATGATGTTTTTGCTGACATCAGCAAGTAAGTCCCTCCATCTTTCAAGACAAAAAAGCTTCTTGGTGGCTTACTCAATCTTCATCATACAGGGTCACTCCTATTGATGTCACAAGTGAAGATTGTATTATAAACTTACCTGTCTGTGACATGAGAGATGACTGTAAGTCTTCCGAAAAAAAACCCTATATGTTCCACTGACATCACTCCACAAGACTGACCTTAATAAAATCTCAATCCAGATATGAGACACTTGAAGTTTACCAAGCACAAAACAACTACTTATGCATGCAGAAAGGGAGGTCTTCCCATTTAGCACCTGCAACACCGCAATCATCTTTATCTTCTGAGGCTTGTTATTTCTGTTGGTTGGGACAGCCTTCCAAAAGCTATCCCTTTCTCTATTGAGCTTACCAGAGTAAATAATCAATCATTTTAACATTTGAATGAATGCAAAATATCTCCCATGCCCCTTCATAGCACTGAGCCCCAATCTGAATGGCTTTTCTCATCCATTTTCTGCAAAGATAAACAGGAACTATTATCCCAAGCATGTAACTGCACTGATATACACAATCATTTGATCAAATATTTCATATATATATATATCTACATAACATTTATTTTGGTTATTTCTTTGCAATGATTTCTTTATGATTATCAAACAATCAGGATGGTGGAGCGCCCTAGGGAGCTTGGCTGGATACAGCCTTTGTGATTGAAACTTGGAAATTTTTCTGTCAGCTCAGATCAATGGGTTTGGGATTGGAGAAAAGGAAACTGAATCAGAGAGCCACACTATACCATAGAGCCCATTAGACAAATAAGATAGTCCCCACAGATTGGAGGCAGCCGCATTGGATGTGGACATGATAAGTAGAATTCAAAAACTCATATTTTTTGAGTACCAGCTTTCCAGTATGACTAAGCTTTCAGAATCCCATTGCAAAGCAGAAAATAAATGGATTAATCCACAGAATAAAAATTTCAGGCTATACCATGAACTCTTGTTATACAAAGCCATGTAAGGTTGTGGAAATTATTCCCTTGCTTTGCATGCGACATACCAAGAGGAACAGATGCTGCTCATTCTTTCCAATCACACACACATTCCTCAACCAAGGAATATTTCACACATAAAATATTTACTTCAATATTATATAAACAAGTACCCACTGCCCTCATTATTTCCTAGGTTGGGTCCATTCCAGTTAAACTAGGATGGAACCAACCAATTTGAATTAGTTTGACCTCAACCAATGAAATATAAAAACAAGGGGGTTCCCTTTTCTTTCTATTTAATCAGTTGATATCAACCAAGTTTGAATTAGTTGAACAGCTGGCTGAAATCATGACAAAATTTCTTGGGCCCTTGAGCTTTGAGAGGATTTTAGCCAGCCTCAAAATTTCTGCTCCTGGATGAGCAGGAATAAGCTATGAAAAGTACAGGGGGGGTTGTATGTGCTAGCTGCAAGACCATACACTCCCCACAATTGTTTGTCTTTGCTTCATGGACACACCAACTTTTACGTGGTTCAGGATAACAACACACTCTTTTTTTTGTTGCATTTGCTATTCAATTGGCAGTGCAAAATCAGTACCATGTTTCTCTACTAAAAATATTGATTTCTTTTATTTTGTCCTATTGGTTGCTATTTTTTTTCTTTTTTGTCAATTTTTTTTCTGGTTAATTTTATATGTATATATGATCCTTAATATTCACTTTACATGATTCTTTATTTTCTGTCACTTTCTGCCCAAATTCTTGTCCAGTTTGTAGGATTCTTTTTGAGCGGGTGACTATTATGATCCGATACCACTTACCATATGCAATTGCTTATATCAGATTCTCTCTCTCTCTCTCTCTCTAAAAGCCTCCTCCCTGAGATTCAGGTGATCCTCTCTTTTCCTCACTCTCTTTTTTTCTCTATCACCAACATCCCAGGTAAGTCTAGTATTCACTTATAATATGTATATATACTTAGTTACATTTTATCATTCTGACCTTTTATTCTCTTACTGACTATGGATATACATATTAGCATATCTCATATTTCTATCATGTAATAGCATAATCTAATGACATTCACAGTTTGTATGCCGCAGCAGTTATTGAAACCTAGTTGATAATAGTTACCTCAGTTCTTATTCCTCGTTCTGTGTTTCCTCATTCATCTTTGTTTCAATTAATCATTCACGTTGCTCACTCCTCGACAACAAACTCCTTAGGTTTGTTTACTACTTCTTCTAATTCTCTCTTCATTCTTTTCATCTATTTCTCACTCATACTTTATCTTATCAGGTTTGTCATTGTTGCTCTTGTCGCCGCCGCTTTAAGCTTGCTTGCTCACGAGCTCCTCAATCCCTTAAGGTTAGTATAAATAAAAATCATTTCATCTTTGTTTCAATTAATCATTCACGTTGCTCACTCCTCGACAACAAACTCCTTAGGTTTGTCATCGTTGCTCTTGTCGCCGCCGCTTTAAGCTTGCTTGCTCACGAGCTCCTCAATCCCTTAAGGTTTGTCATTGTTGCTCTTGTCGCCGCCGCTTTAAGCTTGCTTGCTCACGAGCTCCTCAATCCCTTAAGACTATTTCGTCTAATAATACACACTCTCTCTGTTTCTCCATCAACAACATCCCAGGCACTGCCTAAAAGCTTCAAAGCCCGTTTTGTTAAAGAGCAAACAATCTTTTGGTTTCCAACCAAATACGTCAGAAGATGACGACAAGAGCAGACTACAAGAGTAGTGAACAAACCTAACAGTTGAAGTGAGATGGAAGAGACACATGTTGTTGATGAGATTGAGAGAGAGATTAATAAGATTAATGAGAGAAAGAAAACAGACCTAGTGAAAGAAATTTGGAAGAGATATGTGAGTGAGATGAGTATGGTACTTGAGTTTTGAAAGAATAATAAATCAGATGAAGAGAAACTACAAGTAAAGAAAACTATAGTTTTATATACAACAAATGATTTATCAATTAGGTTTCAGTCCGAGTCCTTCTCATTATTCGCCCTCTTTTGTCACTTGCTGCGGATTGAAAATGTAACCTCAGACCATAAGTTCAATTTTTGCTCACACAGGTTTTGGGAACAGATTTTACTGAAACTTTTGCACCCACAGCAATGTTTTTTGCACTTAGAATTTTGTTATCGACAGCGGCGACCAATAATGGGGTGTGCACAGTTTTGATTTTGTTGCAGCCTATTTGCAATGAAGTATGGGTCAAAATCCCCGCAGGCCATGCGCTTTTGTTCAAAAAGGCCCTGTGCGGGACTCGTCAAGCGGCCCGGTGCTGGTGGCTACACCTTTGCGATATCTTAGGCAAGCTTGATTACATCCCTTCTCAATATGACAATTCGCTTTATATTATGTGTCGTCCTTTGCGACATGACATCATCTGGTTGCACGTGGACGATGGTGTTGTAACAGCATCAAATGATGGTTTTCTTCGGAAACTCGAGGAAGACCAAACTAACTTCCATTGTGGGGCTCAACGTAGAGCGGACTGATAAAGGTTTCTTGAAGGAACTTGTGAAAGGACTTTTGGAAACCAAGTGGAACGGCGTAACTGTTTCAAACACGCCACTTCCGCCGGGATACAACGGGGTTACTGATCCGGATGGAGACGCGGCCATGTCGGGTAAATCCCTTTCAGTGATTGGTACACCGAGTTACTTAGCCGTCGGCACGCGACCGGACATATGTTTTGGAGTGAACTACTTGCGCGCTTTGCAGCAATCCTAGTGCAGCTCATTGGAAAACTCTTAGAAACTTGGTAGGTTATGTGGCTAATACGCCCGATAAATGACTTGACTTGAATCATACGCTGGACGCCAAGCCCCTGAAGAACTTTTGTGACGCTTTTTGGGGTGGCGAGTTTTCAAGGTCAGATTACTGGGTTTTGGTCTCATTCATGAACTGCCCGATCCTGTCGGTGGCTCCTCGGCAGGCCAGTGTTGCATCCTCAACGTGCCACGCAGAATACATGGCGTTAGGTGTGGCTACGAGACCAACTTTATGGGTAAGACATCTCCTCCAAGATGTACTGACAACTGATTTTGTTGGTCACCTACACGGTGACAATCAGTCGGCAATCAAAGTATCTACCGAGGACGCGTCCAAAAAGAGGATCCGTCACTCTGATAGAGATTTCTACATTACTAACGAGGCCCTTTTTCAGGCAACGACACTACTGCACTGGGTCAATACTAAAGAATAGATCGCTGATATTTTCACCAAAATTTTTGGGCCGGAGGTTCTTAACAGGTTACGAGGTGCGGTACTTGGGCAAGTGTGATAATTGCGATCAATTTTTTTTCTTCTTAATTTTTAATATTTATTACTATCTTTTTTACAAGTTTTGCACGGTTGTATTTTTTTCCATCTTGTCTTGTTGAATCATTTTTACTTTCTGTTTATATTTGTAATTTTTTTCTGCATGTGGTGTCTGCTTGTGACATAGATGTCACAGTCATCTCCTAGACTCGCTGCAGCACGCTCTCGTCCCGTGCCAATTGGGGCCTGAGGAGGATCTGCATTGGATTCTAAACATTCTCATCGTCAGTAGTCGTACAGTTAAGTTTGTATCTAGATACGACAGTGCTTTGATAACTCTCCTGAGTAGTTGTGTGTTGTTCTTGAGATTCTGTTGTTTGATTGATGCCAAAGAATCCGGGCATTGAATATCAAGTCACTCAGCTGACTCCCTTCATTCGCAACCGGATTCACCGAATCATTGGTCAGCTTGTCAAATATATGCATATCATCAACTTTCTCTCAGTCTTACTAAAGCTCTCTCACACCTCCCTCAAAGATAAAAATAGACAGCTCTGTGTGAATATCCCCCCTCCACACCTTAAACCTCTGAATAATTCCGCCATGAGATCTTCTTTTCCAAGAATCCTTTCATCCTGCTTCCTGCTGGGCCTCCTCCTCTTGATTAAGGATATCGACCAAACTCAAGCTACTAACTCTACCACCTGTCCGTCCAAAAAACTCGACAGCTATCATTCAAGTTCTAATACGCCCATAGTTTCGGTCTACTATCCCGTAAGAAACATCACCGTTATCATCAACGCCACATCAATCCATCCATTCATTCATTCATCACTCATCGTACTCCATTTCCTTCACCTTTTTTTCTTTTTTCTTTTCGGCGGGAGGGCTCTGAATTAATAACAGGGTTATAATGCCAAGTTTTTGCCGGTCGATCAAATCCCTTGGAAGATGTACAACCATCTCCAATATTTCGTCGCCGTACCTGGGTCCACCCCAGAATCAGACATAACGATTGACACCGAAGAAAACATGATCCAAGTGATAAAAGCTGCCAAAGCTCATGGCGTATCAATCTCTTTGGTAAGACTTCTTATGCTCTCTCTCTCTCAATTATATATACCCATTTCTTTCTAATTTTCGCTTACGTTTTTTATTTATTTTATCTTTCTCTCTCTGGGGAAAAAAAACAGACTCTGGGTGGTTGGACTGGAAGTAAATCATTCAGTTTCTTGATCGGAGACCACCAAAATAGGACTAGTTTTGTCAATACAATTGCGCGTACTGTCAAAAAATATGGTCTCGACGGCATCGATCTTGGAAAGTTTCCATTCACAAACTCTTTATCTAATGAACATTGTTATATCTAAGATTCTTTCGTACCAAATTTATAAAACTAACCATCAATCGTTGTTGCACGCATGGTTTTTTTTTGTGATAACAGATTGGGAGTATCCTAATGTCCAAGGTATAGGATGTAACGCATTAAACAAACATGATTCGAAGAACTTTCTAAGTTTTCTACAAGCTTTACGACAAAAACTCGGTCAACACCTTCGACTTTCAGCGGCAGTATCGATGAAAGGATTTATGTCTAGTGATGGAAAGAATTATCTTAAAGATGTTAGCGAATATGCTAAAGTCTTGAACTTTTTTACGATCATGGTACGATTAATATATACTCTCTCTCTCTCTTCAAAATCACCCAATGAACAAACAAAACGAAACGAAAAACGTTGTGTCCCCAGTTTTTCGACGGGGTTCGGATGATGATGATAAGAATAAGTTGACGGATGAATGGTTGATTTTCTAACAGGCTTATGATGTATATGTGCCGAGTCTTTCGAAACTAGCCGGTCCGAATTCGCCATTATATTCGGCATGTTCCGAACCAACACAAAGATATTCGGTAGCCCAATCCATAGAGCAATGGAAGACGACCGGTGTACCGGCGAGACAACTATTATTGGGTATACCAGCCTATGGATATGGATATACCTTACAACACGGCCACATCATTCCCTCTCAATTCTCTGGTCAACCCGGTCTTACTAGTACACTGTTCCAACCACGCTCACCAACTACTCCTCCCTCCGGAAAAACCGCTGGTGAACCAACCGGTGTCGATCTTTGTGGAAACCCTAATGTTGCTGGTGGCCAATGGCTCTTCAAAGAATTAGCCGAAACCGGTAAACTTTCCAGGGATCAGAAAAAAGGACTGAATGGCTATCAAAGATACTACGATAACTGTACCCGTACTGTAAATATATAACCTTCCCCCCCCCTTCTCTTAAACAAACCTTCCTCATTTCAAAACTCACATACACACACGCACACACAGAAACTAATCTTCCTTTTTTTGGCAATCATCACTCAGCCTTTTCTTTTTAATCGGTCGACCAAGAACCTAATAAGTTACGATGATTCCAGTTCGATCCGAGAGAAAGTGAAGTATGCCCAAGAAGCAGGGTTAGGAGGAGTGGAGATGTTTGATGCTACGGGTGATACCACTGATTCACAACTCTTAAAAACTGTCAGAAAGGTCCTTTTCCCTTCTAATTCATTAAATTCTCGGCATGGAATTAGAAATCTTTAGACTTTTTTTTTTGAAAAAAAAAAACAATATTCTTTTTTATTCCCTCATTTGTTTTTATTCTCGTCTCATTGTCAACATCGGTCTACATCTTTGTTTTTTTTAAAGGCTCCTGGTTGGGATACACAAATACATACATATTCAACTTTCTTTTTTTACTTCTTTCTGGTCTTGCAATCGCGACAAACATCTACAATCGATGGATATATACATATTGGGATGAAAGATACATATCACATGTGCGATTTCCTTCCCATTCTTACTTTTTCTTTTACGAGAAAAAAAGAGAAAAAAAGAATTAAGAAATGAGAAGAAAACCAGATTGTAAAGACAGAAAGAAAGAAAGAGATCGATTTAAAGAAAGAAATGATCACCGGACCAAAACACATGGATTTCCGAACTGGTTTTGACCCACCAAGAGTTTAAAAGTGACCATTAAGTAAGAAGATGCACCAGAATGAGGACGACAGAAGATTTGTTGTCTTTCACCCCTGTAGACCCAAACGAAGCTATACAATGGCCCCCGGGGTAGACTTCCCGTGCACACGGGGTACGTGTTTGGCGCGATTTGCAACATTCGCACAAGTTCACATTTCATCTCTCTATACTCCCGCATGCTCCAAACTTGGAGTTCGACTCCAAACACCACACTTTCTCTACCCTCAAGATCAAACTCAAAACCCTCATCCGCACAGCTCATCCTCACAACTTCAACTCTTCCCACAACTAGTCAACTTGCACACCAATCAGGCAACTCACTACCCCAACCCGCAACCACCAAGCCACCACAAAAAAAAACATGTAAGAGTAAGAAACAGTCAGCTAATGATGCTCCTGTTTTGTACTTTGTACCAAGAACAAGCACTCCTTGAACCACTTTGTTGAGATATGCTTATATCCATTAAGTAGTATGCTTCAGCCATAACACTAGCAACCATGTATATAGTGTATACTAGGTTGACTTAGGAGTTTTCCTTCTTTAGTGAATCATGACCATTTCATTCTCACTCCCAACTGTCACAGAATTTCTCATCTGTGAACTTCAGGTATTTCATCCCTTGTCTCCCCCAATAGGTTATGAGGCCCATCCACTCACCCTGCATGCAACATTGGGCACTCAATCATACTTGAACTCAATCTTGTGGTCTCATCTTTTCTTGATATTTGATCTTGTACACTCCAAAAACAGTTTTTGCTATCTGTCAAGACCACAGGTCTGGCGGTGCGCACAAGCGCAGAAAGCAGGATAACCCTAACTCAAACAGTGAGCTAAGACTGCAGAGTGTTCCCCAATATCTTCCAGTGATCCCTGACCTTGAATTTATTCTCTAGGACCCCTTACTCCCGACAAAGAGCGCCAAAGAACCAGAACAGTGAAGCAACCTCAAAAAAACAATGTCCTATCAATGCAGCAGAATTACCACTGATGACAACATCATTGAGATTGAATCAGCAACCGTCGCCCAGAAACCGGCACTGCTAGAAATAAAGGAAATTGAATGTGGTGTTCAATCTGTTGCCTGTTTACACAGCAACCTTCCAGATTTATCAGATCCTAGGATAATATCAGCATGTGTCTTAGAATTCACTCTGGCTTAATGTCAGTTATCATAAAAAAACCAGGCAGAGACTGCACTGTGCTGAAAGGAAATTATGTGGTGTTTCAAAGTTTATTGAAATGTCAGCTTTGTGAAACTCTGGCTTATTACCAGGTCTGTGCTCAAAGTAAAATTTCTATTACTCTCTCTATAGTGTCCAAACTATGCACAGGGGATAAACTCAACTTCTTATGATTTTCATGACTGGTGGCTTTTTCTTGGTCCCTGTTGGCTAGGTAAACATAGGTATTGATGCTTTGATAGGATGGGAAGAAGTAGATAGAGTTGAACATCAAAGGTTTTGCACCTGAGTTGAGGATAATGATTTATTTCTGGGAGGTGAGGGTAACTTGAAGGGCCTTGAACTGTTTTCCATCCCTGGACAACTTTTTTTGGAGCTGGGAGCAGTCTTCAGGTCTGTGCATAGTCCTAGGGTTGTGATATCCGGGGGAGCATCTGGGACCATTGTAGACATATTGTTTTGGGGCTTTACAAGACATGGCAAGGGCTTTGGCAGTCTTGAGTGACAATTTCAGAATCCAAACCCTGGAAATCCAACATTTAGCTAATACTCCATGTATCATGAACAACTACACACACCCCATTTTGCATTTTCAAACCACTTATTAGTTTTCCCTCTCATGAAACCCTTTCCTTCAAGGAAAGGTTTCAGCTTCACTTTCAATGTCAGCCACCAAGATATTACATGTAGCATTTAACACGTAATACTTGGTGGCTGAATTGACTGCAAGCAGAAACCTTTCCTTGAAGGAAAGGGTATGAAGGGAAAACTAATAATTTTGATTCTTCATTCATTTTCATTTATTATTATTAACTTGACATTCTGATCAAAACAGGAATTAGACTGAACCATTCCAACAAATTGTATAATAGTCTAACATTTATGAACAATATTATGAATATCTGACTGATAAATAAGGCTCTGTGTTCAAGCCACACTCATGACCACATTCAGAAAATAGTAAGAAAATTATTTAACTTATATCTATTTTTATCAAAAATAAAAGGAAATTTAATTAAAGAAAATCCTTGGCAAATCAATTTTCAAACACACAATAAATGGATAAAGAACCAATTATTGGTATAGCTTTTTCCATGAAAATCCTGGAAAATCACAGCATAACCCAGGGCGTTGATAGACGCACGCCAACGCCAACCCGCACGCCAATTTTTTTTGGCGTGCGGGGCCTAACCCATTTTTTTTGGCGTGTAGTAAACGCCAAAGAAAAGGGCGTGTGTGACCCGCACGCCAAAAATGGCGTGTGGTTCCCACACGCCATTTTTTTTTGGTGTGTGGGCCCTGACACCAAATATTGGTGTGTAGGGCCCGCACACCAATTGTTTGGCGTGCGCTCCCACACGCCAATTGTCTGGCGTGTGGGACACACCAAACAATTGGCGTGCGGGTCCCACACGCCAATTTTTTGGCGTGCATCCCCCCTTAAATGAATAGGGCCCATTTGATTACTGAGCGAGCCCCTCCCGGCTGACGAGGTTATACAACCTCGTAGCCGGGAGGACTACGAGGCTGTATAACCTCGTCAGCCGGGAGGACTTCCTCCCGGCACGAGGCTACAGCCGGGAGGACTAAGTACCTTGTTGGCCAGGAGGAAGTCCTCCCGGCCGACGAGGTTATACAACCTTTTTGAAGGAAGTTCCCAGCCGGTAAATCGTCGGCCAAGGAAGTCCTCCCGACGAGGTCACTCAAGGAGGAAGTCCTCCTGGCTGAAGTGCTTCAGCCGGGAGGAAGTTCCCGGCTCAAGCTCTGGAAAGTCCTCCCGTAGATAATTCAGCCGGGAGGGGATCGCTCACGTAATCAAATGGGCCCTCCCATTCGAGTAGCAAGGGGGGACCTGCACGCCAAACAATTCTTACCCACACGCCAAAAAAAATGGCGTGTGGGGCCTAAAAAGAAAAAGGGTAAGGCCCGCATTGGCGTGCGTTTATCAACGCCCCATAACCCATATAATATATACTATAAGCTATTTATTTAAATGAAATAAATATTTCATAATTACATGTGATTTTAAATCAATGATCTAAAAAGCGCTATCTGGTCCCTAGTAATATTCACAAGTATTTCTTAGTGAAATAATTATGCTGAAATAAATATTTCCCACTAAATATAGTTAGTGTGAAATAATTATGGGGTCATTCCAAATAGAAATGACACCATATTTCACATCTGATCACGAAAAGGGTGATCACTTCCCCCTGGTGATCTTACTCTGATCACTGCTTTCAATAAGCATGTGAAGAAGAATTAATATTTTATTATTTAAGAGGAGGTTTTCTTCACTAAATTGAAGACAACCTCCCCATCAATTTTAACCCATACATAGATCACTCATTATAAGCTACCAAGGCGCTCACCTTCTCCTGTAAGTAAGGAGGACTGGTCTTTTCTCTCTTATAACTATCTATAGTTAAAATTCCTCAACAAAACTCCCCCCCAATACATTAATATTAATTAATTATATTGGAAGAACCATGTGAAGTTCTGGTTAGCCCTTGTGTGGAATGTTATTCCCACTAGAAGTTTGGTAGCAGGCATTAGAACCTGTTTAATTTTTACTTAAGTGTTTTTACACTATAGTAAATTATTTATAAAGCTTATAATATTTTTTATTACACTTTAAAAGTGTATATTCTTCTTTTATACCTCCCTGTACACGCCACAATTAGTGGAATAGAGTACTGGAACTTGACAAGTTGCATGAAAGATTGAATTTACTCAAAAGCTTCCTTAATGGTGGGGTATTTCTTCTCTATCTGGCATTTCTTGAGAAGAAGTTCTCCAGAGTTCTTGTACTTGTTGTGGAGGTTGATGATACACAACATTGCAATTACGGTGTTGAGTAGGGAAGAGGGCTTAGTGGAAGAGTTGTTGATAAGGGCACAGAGCTGACAATTGTTGTAAGACAGGGTGGAATACAGGGTGGAGAGGGTTTCTGTGATGTGGTTGAAATTGATAGCCGCCATGAATATTTGATTAAGGTAGGTGGCCTGGTTCTGGATAGTTTTTGGTTGGTAGTGGTCCTGAAGTAATCTCCAGAACTTGGAGGCCTTTGGCTTCAAAATTGAATTGGTTGGAAATTTTGGTGTTGCAGTTGATTTTGAGGATGGCTAGGGCATTTTCATACCGGTTAAAATCCAGCGTATTAGCGGCTTCAGGTTCTTCTTTTATTTCCTTTTTGAGGACTAGGTGTAAGAGATGTTTGAGTTGGAGGACCAAAGATATCTTTGATTTCGAGTCAAGATGGTTCAATCTGGAGAGCTTGTTCTTCTCTCCAAGATCAACAAGAAATTCAACCATGGTTTGAGTTTTTAGGTTGGAGGGTTTGAAGTTTGATTGATTTGTAACTGCAATTGAATGTGGATTAGAGTTCAGCTTTTGGTTATACAGAGTATAGCAGTCTCATAATCTATGGGAAAATAAACCAAAAAGCGCTTTAGATGACAGCCAATGTTTCTATTGTCAGTAAGGAAGACTTGGGAAATATGGTGGGCAGGGAGGAGTAGACCTTAGATGACAGCCAATGTTGCTACTGTCAGTAAGAAAGGCTTGGGTAATACGGTGGGCATGGAGGAGCAGACCTAGAGGTTGAGATGAGAAAACAGGATGAAGAAAGAGAAAAAATACAAAGCAAAACAAGGTACAAGGCTATATAGTAGTTGAAAATCTGTGACAGATTGGATGTCACCATTATTCTCATAATTCCCATAAATAAATAGCAATATAAATTGCTAATAAGCAGCTGGAAAGTGCTTAAGCTTATTGGCTACTGTCAAAGGTGGAAGTCTTGCAGAAAATGCTCTATAAGGAATATATCAAGATCTAGGATGGGGATTACTAAGTTAACTGGATAAATATTCCAGTAAGCAATTTAGGTTGGACAATAAAGGATCACACTACTCCAAAAGTAGGAGGAGAATATTCAGGGTACTTACTCATTTTGTACTGGGGGAATATTCTGAGGATCAAATTCAAGGCCAGAAAATGGCCTCCTTTTATATTCTGTAGATCTTCAGCAGAAGGTTCTAGAATGTTGTTGTAAATTCTGCTTTAATGTATTACCATTCAAATTCACTATGACTCAATGGGAATTGTATTATATTGTGCACGGTATTTTCTATTTCCCCATGACCTAATGACATGTATGTATGACCAATCACATCATGGGCCAATTCATATAATAGAATAATACTGGGAAATTACCATTTACTTAGGTGATTTAATTCTTATTAGCATAAATTTATTCTTCTTATATCCAAGAACCTCTTTTGTATGTCTAATTTTGTATACCAGACCTTCCATAACAGATCACTATCAGGTCCTGTTAGATAAAAACATCTTTTTCAGAATTGGATAATGAGGTGGCAATCAATCCTACTCAACTTTTTAGGTTATTGATTATGGCTTGTGGGCCAATGTTGGTGCATTTATTTCTGATCATGTTTGAAATATCTCAGCATGTGGTTGCACCTGAAATTGCCTGTTCAATGGCAGAGGCAAAAACCCCCCTAGCAACGTGCCAAACAAAATCATCAAAATTGGTGTATTGTAACTTTAGTGTGTAGTGGATGATGTGAACATTACTATGCCACATAAAGTTCTTCCTGTAGAAAAAGGAGGTGTACCAGTTCTTGGCATTGTTTTTCTTGAGTCTGATTGAGGTCCTTATGGTATGTCTTCTCAAGTTCCCATTTCTGTTCAAAGAATTTGTTGATTTAGTTTGTTCCAGGAGCTGATTTATTGGGAATACTTTGAATTTGAAAAGGATTATCTGAGGAAACCTTGATTGTTTCCTCACAGTTTTCAAGCTTCTTTGGAAAACCATTCAACAAAACGTTTTGTGAGCTGTGCAGAATATTACTTGGCCCAAGCTTGAATGGAAAGTGTCAGCTATGTGTATGAAACACTGGCTTAATTTCTATAAAAAGCCAGGTACTATCACTGTGCTGAAATTTTATCAGAATAATAATTACTATCATTCTCTCTATAGTGTCCAAACTATGCACAGAGGATAACCTAAACTCCTTATAATTGTCTTATTTGATATACAAATGAGTCAATCAGGAGAAGACTAACAGCTAACCATATAGGTTTGGCTGTCTTTCTGTCTTTTTGAGAGAAATGTAACAATATAAATTGTTACCAAGCAGCTGGAAAGCACTTGAGCTGATTGGCTGCTGTCAGAGGTGGTAGTCTTGCAGAAACTGATTTATAAGGAATGGTCCAAGGTATAAGATGGGGAGGTTCTAAGGTAGCTTGATAACTAGTCCAGTAAATAAGTTGGGTTGGATAATAAAGGGGATAAAACTCCTCTAAAAGTAGGAGGAGAATAACTTACTGATGTGGTTCTGGGTGAATATGCTGAGGATCCAATCCTAGGCTAGGAAAGGCCTCCTTTTATATTCTAGAGGTCTTGTGAAGACCCTGGTGTCTTATCCTTTTCCGGAACAGTATCATTGGCCATCTGATGGCCTCTCTTCTGCCCGTCCCGGACTCCTGTCCTTCTATATACCGCTCTTGGTTTTTTTCCCTATTATGTTTATCAGCCGGTCTTATCCAAGACCGGAATCCTGTCTATTATCTAATATATGTATTTCTATCCTCACCAGCGCTCTTGCCTCTTATCTATCTGAATCTTGTACATTAGTCACATAGTTCTAACCGGACTTGTACAAGTCCGGTCACACCTCTCATCCTTATCCGTCTCTCCTCTACATCTTATACCATCCCATCCTATAGGATTTATCCTTTACCTCTCTTGTCTCTCCATCCATCTACCATGTACTCTCAACTGTTCCTCGTCTATAAAAGAAGTGTCAACAAACTGGACTCTATTCCACAAATAGTGGCGTGTACAGTAAGGAATAAAAGGTCTTACACTTAAAAAAGTGTAATAAAAATAAATATAAACAATATTACTTTGGTGTTTTGTTAAAAAACACTAAGTATTAAAAAAAACAGGTTACTACCCTGCTGCCAGACTTCTGTTATGGGAATAAATATCCTCAGAAGGGCTAACCATACTTTAACACGGTTCTTCCAATTAAATTAAGAAGTATTAATTTAATTGGGGGGATTTGAAGAACTCTAACTATTAAAGATAGTTATAAGTAGAAAAGGCCAGTCCTCCTAACTTACAGGAGAAGGTGTAAGCCTTTGTAGCTTATAATAAGTTATCTAGTAATGGTTAAATTTGATGGGAGGAGGATGTCTTCAATTTGGTGAAGAAACCTCCTCCTTAAATAATAAATATTTTGTATTAATCCCTCTGCAATTTGTTTGACAGTGGGGATTGGGGCAATGTTACCAGGTGAATCTGATCAGCCTGTTCGTGGTAAGAAGTGAAACATGGTGTCATTTTTAATTAAAATGATGCCATATTTATTTCACATTAATTAAAATAATTTAATGTTTATTTTTCTTAATTAAACTAAATAAATATTAATCACATGTACATGTAACTTCCTTTGGGGTTAGAGCTTGGAAAAGCGCTTGCTCTGGAGAGTAAAACATGTGGGAATTAATTTACAAGTCATTATTGCATAATTAATATACTTTACATAAAGATTTACTTTTATTTATATGTAATTTTATACTATGAATTACTATGTGTTAATCTTGGATCTTCCAGGATTTTCAAGAAGAAAACTATGCCAATAAATGGTTCTTAATCCATTTATTGCATGTTTGAAAATTAATTTTCCAAAGATTTTCATTAATTAAGTTATAACTTAATTTTGGTAAAAATAAGAATGATTTTATGTCAAGGTTTTTATTGAATGTGGTCATGAGTGTGACTTGAACTCAGGTCCTCAAGCTTAGAACAGTTATTACTAAGCTAGTGCTTAACTTTTAGCCTATTATACAATTTGATAAAATGATGGAGTTTAATTTCCCTTTTGTTAAGACTGTTAAAATAAAAGATAATAATAATCAAAAATAAAGAATAATTATAATTATTCAAGCTTGCAGTTTCAAGTATTACATGTTACATACTACATGTAATATCTTGGTGGCTGACAAGAAGGCCTCCGGCCCTGCAATATATTCCCCAACTTATTTCTCTCGCACTCTCCGTTTTTCAGAAACCTGCAAGACTTCACAGAAATATTTCTGTGAGTTACTTCTCATCTCTTTTACTCTGACCCCAGCAAAAGACCCAAAACTGACTCACAACACTCTTAAAAAAACATTAAAAACCCAATTACTTAAAATCAGACCTCCTCATCTTCCCCTTGCCGGACTTGCGACCCGGTAAGTCTTCCCCCCCCCCTTTTTTGAAAAATAATTCAAACCAATTCCTCCTCATAGCTATCCAATAGGACTGTAGATCTCTCAAGAAAAAACTCTGACTTGAATTATTATTAAATAGAAAAACCCACCTCAAAAAAATACCTCCTCCAATACCGCTATAACAAGGATGGATAACCACGTCAACATGGACGCCATAGATCCTCAAGACCAAATCATTGCTGAAATGCGAGGTCGGTTAAATAACCTCAAAATGCGTATAAATATGGCCAAAGTTAACCATCAACAAAATACACCAGCACCTAGGGTTGAAACGGTCAGCGCCAGGCTACCAGAATTCACCGGAAAAAACAATCCTGAAATTTGGATATCAAAGGTAAAAAATACCCTTTGCAGCCGCAACTACCCTGAAGGACAATGGTCCTCGATGGTGGATGAATGTATGAAAGAAAAGGCTGAGTCCTGGTGGTTCCAACTCATCAGAGACAAAGGAACCAGCGACATCCCCTGGCTCCACTTCAAAACAAAGCTTCTGGACCAATATAACTACACTTACCAACAATTAGATGTCAGGCAGAAGCTCAGCGAACTTTGATACCGAACCCCTGACCAATACATCAACAGATTCAAAAGATTAATCATAAAGTTACATTGTGACAAAATCACACCATTCAAAGTAAGCTATCTCTTTACACAAAACTTACCAGGGCTGCTTAAACAAAGATTGATTATGGAGAAAACTGACAACTTGGAGGAACTCTGCAAGTCATTAAGGGAAAACAAACGGATCACGCGGAGTAGCCCTCATGGCCCTGCACAAACTTTGGACAATCCTCAACACCTTTTACTCCTTTCAGAAAGAACTTTGGTCACGGTCATTCATGTTCTGCTTCCGCAAGCAACAACGCAAGCTCACACTTCCGACACGGATCAGTCTCCAACCAACCGGTCCCTATGGATTTGGATGCAGTGGACGTGAGTAAATCACGGTGTTATAACTGCAACAAGATTGGACATCTATCTCAAGGTTGTCCTTCCCCTAAAAAAACAAAATATAAAAATGAGAAGGGAAAATCTAGGCCAATTCTCAATCTAATTGACCTTGATGAACCCGACTCTAACAAAGAAACCCCCCAAAATGATCTCTTCTTCATTGAACCCGCCAATCCACCCAAAGGCAAGAACTACATCAAAGAAGGACTTGAAGAGATTACTAAGAATCTGGAGAAGAAGTTTGACGCGTCCATTGCGCAAATAAATCGAGCCCTATGGGACGGTGTCGAACGAGAAAAAGAAAGCCAACTGCTATGTAAAAATATCAAGTCAATATTGAACCCAAAAGCTCAAGACTTCATCCCAGGGGCGCATCAACATGGCCTCACAAAGGAACTAGAATTAAATTATCTGGTTAATGAAGCACCCGGTACCCTTGTCTGCAACAAGAGGAAGATGTCTGATTTGGTGTAACTACACCGCAAGAAACTGAAATCCTCAGACGCAGATTATATGGAATGGTTACAACTCTTTTCGGACGAAAAGTCATATAATAACAAAATCAAATCAATTTTGGACCAGTCCAGCATCATCTGGATGGGGGACGCACCATCCAAGCTAATCAAACCCCGTGATCTAATGCTAAACAACATTGGCCCGGAACACTCATTACCGCAATACAAGTTCGGTATTGGAGGAGTCATCTGTGATACTATCATAGACTCAGGGGCCAGAGCAGTCTATGGACCTACAGGTAGCCCTAGAATTACATGAACGGGGTGAAATTGATTTGGTCCAGATTCAACCTCGAAATGTACAACTAGCAAATTGAACCATAGACACAGTAAAGTATAAAGGCCGCTTCAAGTTGTGTATCAATAATAACAGCACTGAGATGGAGGCATTTCTCATTTGCCTACCCAAGATGGATCTAATCCTGGGATGAACTTGGTTATGCCTAACACGGGCCGTGCCCAACTATGAAGATCTCAGCTATACATTCCTTGACAACAAGGGAGAAGTCGTTTGTGTCCAACCGTACAACTCAAGATTGCGTCCTCTCCATGGCCTGAACTCAATAGTGCTTGATGGGAAGGAATTCCACGAGATCGCTTGTACAGGACAGCACCCGAGTGTTTTAGGGAAATAGTCGGACTGCCAAAGGATAAGAAGTTTGAACATATAATTGGTACCAATAAAAGTGCCCCAGTAAAGGTGCATGGACAACCGTATTCCCCCCATGAACATCAACTAATTGAGACCTTCGTCAAAGAGGCACTCCAAGACGGAATTATTCAGCCATCAAAATCCCCGTGGTCGGCACCTCTAATCCTTGTGAAGAAAGCTGATGGCTCAAACCGAGTATGTGTAGATTATCACAAATTAAACGCCTTAACAGTAAAAAACTCTTATCCACTACCCCAAATCGACAATGCCTACCAATTCTTGGAGGGCGCAGGCATCTTTAGCAGCATCAATCTGAAATCTGGGTTCTGGAAAGTGAGGCTGTCTACCAACTCTATCCCAAAGACAGCCTTTGCAACCAGAAATGGGGCTTATGAATTCTTGGTCATGCCTTTTGGTCTATGCAACACACTGGCAACTTTCCAGTCTATGATGAACGAAATACTACAAGAGGCACTTGGAAAATTTGCTCTTGTATATTTGGATGATGTGATAGTATATTCGAAGAAGCCCAAAGAGCATGCAATCCACCTGCGTAAGATTTTTGAACTCTTAAAGAAATGTGACCTTGTTGTCTCACCAAGGAAATGCATTTGGGGAAAATCTGACCTTGTTTTCCTCGGACACCTAGTAAGCGGCAATGGCATCAGAGTCAAGCAAGGTAAGGTAAATAAAATCTTGAATTGGCCGGTGCCTAAGGATATCACCGAGGTAAGAGGATTTCTTAACCTGGCTACTATAAGAGGTTCATCCAGAACTTCTCAAAAATTGCTACTCCCCTTTATCAGTTAACTCAGGGATCTCCTTGTTGGCGCTCAAAGATAGCATGGGAGGAGGATCAGGATCATTCTTTCCGCAAACTCAAGAAACATCTAGCAGACACCATTCCGTTGAAACACCCAAAACCCTTTGCACCATTTGTCCTTGATACCAATGCTTCTGGACAAAACATAGGAGCAGTATTACAACAAAACCCAAATAGTGACCCTGTAGGTCTTGAGTTCTCCCTAGAAAGTTACAGAAAAAATGTCAAGACAAAGGATCTTTGCCCAATTGGACATATGAGTCTTGGAAACTGTCAAAAACTGAACAGAACTACTCCACCCAAGAACGGGAGCTCCTGGCAATTGTATTAGAATGAAAAGAGATGGAAAGGGGGTTTAATTGGTGGACATGGGCTGTTTAATGAAACTCTCATTCTTTTTCCTATTCTTCTTTTCTCTATCTCTTTCTATTCTGCTCTGTCACTTTAGTAAAGCTACACCCGTTCATCCTTCTCTCCTGGCTCAAGTATTGCTCTCCAGGTTTGTAACACACTTGTTCCTTTTTATTCTTTATCAAGTAATTCACATCTCTTTCTATTCTGTTCTCTGTCAAAAAGCTCCACCACCCGACCCTTCTCTCCTGGCTCAAAGTATTGATCCTTGTCTCTCAGCCCTTCCTAATCATTTGTTCATGTGTTGAAATTCTCGCGGTTATTGAAGGCTCTCCAATCCTGGTTTGAACGCACAAATCATTAAAATATTTCAAAACGCGACACATCAACAGACAACTCGCTAGGTTCGTCGATGAAATCGAGTTTATGAAATGCCAGACAGCGGCGGTGAGCTAAGGGACCGAATGATGGGTCCGTAAGAGTAGCAAACAGAGAGAAGTATGCACCTGAGAGGGGTGCAGGTGAAAAGACAGCAGAAGTAAGGAAAGAAAGGAAATACAGACTAGAACAGCAGGCAAATACAAGCTCTAACAAGCGATTGAGAAAGAAAGCTGCCACAGTATTTCCACCTTACATTGCTGTTGTGGTTCTCTGAGTGTGACTGTTGCTGTATCAACAGAGTTCCTTCTTTATAGTTTACAACCAGGGCAAAACAATTGGCTGACCTTGAAGAAAACCTGACAAACCCTATGAGAAAGAACCCCCCGAAGGTTGCTGAACCACTGTTTCTAATAGAACCAGTTGTCGAACTGTTCTTTAATTGACTTAGGGTCCTGAAAGAGGACAAACCGGAAGAACTCCAACGGAAAGGCTTCACGTTTGAAAACGGGACATTATATCAGATAAATTCTTGTGGAAACAAGGTTAAAATCATCACAGACGTTACGGAAGCCTCACAATTTGCCAAGGAGACCCACATACGACTAGGTCATTGAACGCAAGGGCCCCTTTGTAACCTTGGGGAATGGACTTTGCCGGTCCCCTACCCAAAACCCGACACGGCAGAAACCAATATCTTGTAACAGCCATAGACTACGGGACTGGCTGGGAATACACAGTTCCTTTACGAGCTTGGTCTGGGCTGGCTGCTGTCAAACTAGTAAAAGCTATAATTGAGAACCACGGGTTCCCACATTCAATCACCAGAGACAATGGCGCGGAATTTGAGTCACAGGTATATCAAGGATTCCTAACAGAAAATAACATCATCCACAATTGAATCTCGCCATATCACCCACAATCAAACGGGTTGGTAGAAAGATTTCACGGTACACTGATGAACAGTGTAAGGAAGCTTTGTGTCCCAGACAAACAAGCTGACTGGGACTTATACCTTGGCTTAGCCCTGTTTGGCTACCGAACATCTCACTCCAGCGGACTGGAACGGTCCCCCGTCTTCATGTGCTACGGCTTTGAACCAACCATTGCGGTAAAAATTCAAGGCCACCGAGTGGAAGATAATCCAAAAAAGTCATGGAACGGTCCCCCGTCTTCATGTGCTACGGCTTTGAACCAACCATTGCGGTAAAAATTCAAGGCCACCGAGTGGAAGATAATCCAAAAAAGTCAGACGGCTTTGTGTCCAAACGGGCCAAACAAATAAAGAAAATCAACAAGAAAGCTACCGTACAAGCCAAAAAGAACAAGGGTAAATATACAGAACAAAATCTGAACCCTGGCGACTTAGTACTGCGTCTGTTTGACGGTTGACCCAGTAAGCTTCACCCCAAATGGGATGGTCCATTTATCATTCAGAGTGCAAATTCTAATGGTAGCTTCAAATTAAAGACTCCAAACAGCCACCTGTTAAAAGGAACAGTAAATGGAGACAGCTTAAAAACATATTACAGAAATTCAAAGAACCTATTCTTCAAGAACAATGTAAGAAAGAGTATTGGATTACTAGCTAATCAAAACAAGGCGGCGCGGAATCAACGCCAAGGACGCTAAATGATCCGGAGGATCAAATTTCAGAGGGGACGATGTGAAGACCCTGGTGTCTTCTCCTTTTCCGGAACAGTATCATTGGCCATCTGATGGCCTTCTTCTGCCCGTCCCGGACTCCTTGTCCTTCTATATACCGCTCTTGGTTTTTTTCCCTCTTATGTTTATCAGCCGGTCTTATCCAAGACCGGCATCCTGCTCTATTATCTACTATATGTATTTCTATCCTCGTCAGCGCTCTTGCCTCTTATCTATCTGAATCTTGTACATTAGTCACATAGTTATAACCGGACTTGTACGAGTCCGGTCACACCTCTCATCCTTATCCGTCTCTCCTCTACATCTTATACCATCCCATCCTATAGGATGTATCCTTTCCCTCTCTTGTCTCTCCATCCATCTACCATGTCCTCTCAACTGTTCCTCGTCTATAAAAGAAGGCCTCTGGCCCTGCAATATATTCCCCAGCTTAGTTCTCTCGCACTCTCCGTTTTTCAGAAACCTGCAAGACTTCACAGTCTTCAGGAAAAGGTTCTAGAATGTTGTTGTATATTCTACTCTAATGTATTACAATTCAAATGCACTATGATGCAATGGGAATCATATTGAATTGAGCACAGAACTTTCATGTCCCCATGACCTCATGACATGTATGCATAAACAATCACATCATGGGCCAATTCATTTAATAGAACAATACTGGGAAATTACCACACACTTGGGTAATTTCTTTATTATTATTGTAACTTTATTATTCTTATATTTATTCAAATAAGCTTATTGTCTCTCAGCTTTTATGAAAATACTTTCAAATCCAAAATTTATACTTTTTATACCCTTTTCTCTTAAAGTATCTTTATTATATGATAAAATACTAGAAGGAGTAGGAATTTAGTGGTGGTTTGAGTGAGCTACCCCACTTAATTTTACATTCTAAGTTGATTGATATATAACAATAATTTATGATATGTTATTATTTACAGTATTAATACAGTAGTTTTATTGTATTTTACAGTTTAGTCAGTTCTTAGGATACTCTGGAGTATCTCTAGGGCTGAAAAGGGCAGACCAGGTACAATTTTGGAGGTGTGTGGGGGTTCTTGGCAGAAATGATGGCTGGAATGGAAACTGGATGGTGGTTTGGAGGGAGGATGAGGGGGGGGGGGGGGGGGGAGGGATTGGGGGCCATGTTGGAGGAGGGCAGCAAGATGGTGGTTGCTGGAGGGTATGCAAAGGAGGAGGAAGGATTCAAATATGAGAGGGGATATACAGCTACCTGTATGACAGGAGGCTGCAATGTAGAATCTTGTTTTTTTTTTTTTTTGGATTTTCAGCCTCCCAAGCATGCAAGCTTTCCTGCCCTTTCTGTATGTAACAAAAAAGGAATAAGTATGTACATAATACATAGATGATAGATGATAGGTAGGTCCAACCCAAGCATCCCCCAAACAAAGTATGCACAGCCAGCTAATCAATCACAGGAACAAAGCTTGTGGGAGGGGGGGCACTTTATTTGAGAGAGACCAAAGATTAAAATAAAACAAAACAACACAGCCTCATGTGTGGTGTCAATCCAAGAACAGCAGCCTGTACAGCACCAGAATGTTGTAAAATCTGTGGGATCAATCAATCATCTCTGGACAATCCTACGAGCTCCAGGGTCTTGCCAAGGCTGGGCTGCCAGTTAAATTGGACCAAGATTGCAATGATGCAAGTCTTGAAGCACCAAAAGATGATCATCTATGTATATTATGCAAGTTTCCTTCCAACTGGATCTGTCCAGGCTCAAAAGGCTGAAGGTTACAGTGGCTGAGAAAATAGATCTATTGTGTTTTTACAAATGCTTGGACTGATTTGGATCCAGATTTGTTAAAATCTTTATGTTTTTCAAAACCCATAATCTGGTCAATAATGATAACCATAACTGAATCCTAGCACTATGTGTCACAATAACCTGAAGATTAAACTGGAGCTGCGGGCCCTAATCCCATAACCTTAATGCCATCCAAAAATCTTCAAAAAAAGTTCAAGCATTGGTAAAAAAAAAAACACAATAAATATAAATGTGTCTGCTCAACTTCAAGTTTTGCTGGGTTGACTGTATATATATATATATAATGCAAATTTCTTATTATATTATGAAGATAAAAAAAAAGTAAAATACGGGAAGAAAAAAACACACACACGCATGCATACATATACAAAAAAAAATAAAGACCCCAGGACTTCTAAAGCGTGTATTTAAGTACTTAAGTAATGGGGATAAGACATATATAATGTATATGTAAATATCTGGGGAAAAAAAAAGGAAATGAGTACATAGGAGTAAATGATTGTATATATATATATATATATAAGAGAGGGGGAAAGGAAGGTTAGATAGGGGATAATGGGCAGAAAGAATGAAAGAGATGATAAGGGTAAGAGTGAGTGAGTTGAGAAAGAAGAAGGAAAGGATGAGAGGATTAAATGACAGCAGCGGCCCTTTGACGGCGAAAGCGATCATGAACGGTACCATCAAGATCGACAGTTCTACTCATCACCTGTCTACTCAATCGAGTACTACCATCACTCTGCCTCTCGAACCTCACAATCACCTCTTTAAACTCGCTCTTCAAGTTGTGATTATTAGGAGCTTGATTGTCATGTGAAGGATGATATTCGGGGACGATAGTAGAAGCTCTGCTTCGACGACTGGTATTGGATGAGGAAGCCGGTCGATCGGATGTAGAGGGACTGGTTGCTGAAGTGGTAGTACCTGATGGATTATGATTATTATTAGTAGTAGTAGTAGGAGTACCTCTGCTTACTCCTCCACTCCCATTAGCTCGAGCCGAGCAACCCATGAGAGACGAGATGCTGGTGTTGATGTGACTCGGATGTCGATATAAGTTAGGCTGTTGATGAGGATGGGTACGTTGAGCGGAGTAAAGCTTATCATGACCACCAGTCGACATGCGACGATTTTGGGCATGGTAGGAAGAGGGTAAATAGTCATTGGCTGCTGTACGAGGAGGTGACCTAGTAGAGAAGCGTTGAGGGCTAGAAGAGTTGGGTGGGTAGGGGGCGGCCCAGTGGTTGAGGCCGTCTTCACCGCCGGCGGAACGAGGACGTCTGTGAGAGTGGTGGTCAAAGTCGGAGGAGGATCGATGATCGGAATCAGCGCTGCGTACGGTAGCTGATCGATGGACGGTACGACCGGCTCTGGTGGTCAATGAGATTGGCTCAGTGTTTGATTTCCCACTATTGTTGGGATATCTCCTAGGATCTATCTCTCGATCGACAATCCCATCGACGATCCCATCCAAGCTCTGTCCCCAGGCGCGTTCGAAGGTGAGATAAGGGTCGGGTGCTGAGCTGGAGATGTCTCGAGAATGAGTTGGATGGTAGTTAGAAGGCTTGGTAGCTTGAGGGGCTGAACGTGCTTTAGGGGGGCTATTTTGGGAGTGAGGATGGAGACCCATGTTGAGGATGAAATCTAGGGAGTCGAGGTCTTTGAGATTGATTTTCTGGGTGAAGGGTTTGTGTGCTGTGGAGCTGGGTTGATGATGATGTTGTTGTTGTTGTTGTTGATGGTGTTGATGATGATGAAAAGGGGTGGAGGCTGAAGAGTGACGAATGGGCTGAGTTGGGTTTGAGTTCTTGTTGTTGGAGCTCATGATGGGTTCGATGGGTTGAGTGGATGGGTCTGATCGAGTAGGAAAGTTAGGGATGGTGGATGAAGCACGCCTGGCTTGGGCTGGGTGGTATTTGGGTAGCTCTCCGGGATAAGCAAAGAGGTCAAAGGTGGCTGATCGTTTGGGTTGGTTGGTTGGTCGGTTAGATTGTTGACTGGCTGGACGGTTGGGATAGAGGTTTGGGGCAGATGGTGGAGGATGAGCGGATTGAGAATGAAGTGCAAAGGTGTTGGCCACTTTGAGATCGTACTTGGTGCGCTTGACGGCTAGTAGTAAGGAAAAAGGAGATAGGTTGAGTGAGGATTACTTGGCTTTGAAAGGGGGATGATAAGAGTGGGTTGAACTCAAACGATCTCTTAGAACTTGGTAGGCTTCAGCCAGTTTCTGAAACTTGTTGGTCGACTGAGTTTGAGAGTCATTGGGGTTTCGATCGGGATGGTGGATGAGAGCCTGGGGTAGTGATGATGGATTAGTTAGTTAGTTAGTGTGTGTGTGTGTTTGATGAAGATAGGGGGAATTGTTCTTGTATTATTAACCTGACGCTTGTAAGCCTTTTCGATCTCCTTTGGGTTGGCATCCTGATCGATGCCTAGTAGGTTGTAATAGGTACGTGGTAGGGATGATGATGATGATGATGAGTTGGTCATGGTTGATTATAAGTATTAGTGATGATGAGTTTATCTTGTTGTTGGTTGAGCATTTAAGATTAATCGTTGGAGATGAGGTAGAGGTAAAGAGGTAAAGAGGTAAAGAGGTAGAGAGTGAGACTTGGGGTCAAGTCTTTATAATTAGCCACCCGCTCTCTCTGGATAAAAAATAAAAATACTCTGGGATTAAAACCTCCGGATTATGTATGTAGACCATGGGAGGAGAGAGATGAGGACACAAGAGGTAGAAATGACGACAGAGTATGGATTTAACTTTTACCCTATTGACCTCCTCCCTCCCTCCCCCCAGCCAAAATAATCGAGACCTTAATTTTTTAAATAGGTTTTCATCTTCAACGAACTTATCTCAGTTTGGACTACAAGCTACAATAAGACTTTCCTAAAGGCACTTGAAACAATATAAATACCATCAAATCCACTTAACAAACCCCCAAGAGCTCCATCTCCCTAATTGTTATTTTTTTTTTGTAGGAAACTTATCTACACAAGTATATATGGCATACATCCAAAGAACAACAGGAAGGCAATATTAGATGCATATATGACTTGAGGTATCTATATACACAAGCAAGGCTGAGGAGGGCATACCCAATTTATCTTAATATCCATACAAAATACACAAACCTGCAAGTGATTTTGAGCTAATGGGTCACTCCAGAAAAAAGAAAAGGAAACCAATGGTTGAATACATATATTAAAGTGACACTGAGCTTGGTCCCTCTGGGCTGGATTAGACAAGCCTTTTAGCACAAGACATATTTACATGTGGAGAAACTAGTCTGACCAATGTAGGCTCACCAAGAGACAGCAAAGCCCACGAGACTCTGCAGACAGCCGCAAGCACACCAAGTTTTGGAGCACTGGTAGGCCAAACTATATATACATCCCTATTAACACGCCACATATGGGTCACATGTGGTCCAAAAGACACCCTTTTGGGCCGGCATGGGGACCAAAACATATCCTATTCGAGCTGGAGTGGGCGTTATCAAGGCCAAAACCTACAAGGTTTTTTTTTCAATCGACCACCCGTGTGTTTGTGTGTATCAGGTCTAAGGGTTAGAATGATTTTTAGGTTATCCTTCTATGGTCAGTTTGGACACTCTATATGTACATACATACGAAGGAATATTCATGATTAACTTGGATGGCCCTCACCTGTTGGCAGTAACCTGAAGATTAAACTGGGGTTATGGCCCCTAACCCCATGACCACCATCCGAAAATCATCGGAAAAGTCTAAGCATCAATAAAAAGAAACACAACATACTCACGGTTTTCTTAAAAAAAACCGAGACCATTCATACATTTTGGGGTTTGAACAGAAACTCCATCTGGTTTTCAGGCCCCTGCTATCGGTAATGAAAGAAGAAAAGAAGTGACACAATTATACAAGGCAATTCAATAGATGAATGGATACTGTCGATCCCTTGCAACTGTGTTGGTTCGCTATCTTGTTACAGGTACAACATGTGTTTTGTGCTCTTCTGTGGGTTGTTATATCCAGTGTGAATGCGATTGAGTGTACTCCTCAGTTAATAGTTTGAAGTGGAACCCTCGGCAATTTCTGGTATATAGACTAACAAGAGTACCATGAGTCCACGGTCCAAACATCTACCTAATCTATTGTCATACACTCATTCATTCACATTTCTCGTCACCTTCCTCAAACAACATCCACTTAACTCAAGCTAAGAAAGAAAGAAAGAAAAAAAATATTTTAAGATTTGATCAAGACTAGATACTTGTGAATTTTTGTATATAACAATCCGGGAAAGAAGAAGAAGTAACTTAGTAATTCTTCCACGGAAGAAAGTAAAAAAGAAAAAAAGGGGGGGTTGAAGGAGTGATTGTATAGAAAGAGAGTGGATTGCGGGGAGAGAGAAAAAGAGCTGTTGAACTCTTCATCCTCTAGTCGCGCCCCTTCCTTTGCCCCTTCCACCCCTAACAGTCGGGTTGCCTCTCCCGTGGGGAGGAGGGCCATTGCCGGAGTAGCCTCTACCAGTACCACGTGATACATCGTGGGGAGGAGGACCGTTGCCGGAGGAGCCCCTGCCAGTACCACGCGAGACAGAAGGAATTGCGGCGCCCCGACTCCTCCAAGATGGGCCGTCACGTTCGTGTACCGGACTAGACTGGGCAGGGGCGTTGGACTGGCCTGGCGGGGGACGGGCAAGAATGGTATGCCCTGACGGTCCGCCACGGTAGGTGGCTGAGGTTCTGCCTGTTGCTGGGGCAGCTTCGAATCCGTTGCGCCCCATCCCGCCACGCCATGAAGGGCCCGCCCCCGGTCCGACCGGAGAGAGATGCTCCGCAGCTCGGGTGGCCGAGTGACCATAGATGCGCACCGGCTCCACCGGGTTGTGGCCCACCTGTTCACTCGGCCAGCCGTCTCGTGATGGTGGCCCTCCTCGTAGCGCCGGAGCTCCTCGTCCACTCTTGATGCTCGCCGGCGCCTCACCTGTCTGCCATCGGCCCTGAGGGCCTGGCTGTGTGCCCTTAACCTGTGTATCTACCGGCTGGCCGTGCTTCTTCACCACCGCTTTTTCCTGTGCAACTCCTCCTGTAATGCTTTGTCGATATTGAGGAGTGGTCAGATTCAAGAGTGTACTCGGTCCTATCGAAACCCCTCGATACATCTGACATCTAGACCAAAAAAGAAAAGAAAAGCTTTAGCCATCATTGATAGTCTTGGCGACATCCAAGAGAAATCGCAAATAAAACAAACCGATTTGACAGGGTTGTTCCACCAATGAAGGGTGCATCGAAGACGACGTCTATCAACTTATCAGTGATTCCGACGACAACACCCTTAGCGCTAATAGGCACAGTTCCCCGATCACTAGCCATGGTGACCCGGTCGGCCAACTCAAAAGATTGGTTTCCGAGTTGTTCCTCGGCATGAGAGGGTTTAAGGATCGCCCGACGCGGGACGCCGCGGATGATAGCCTGTTTGACGTTTTCCGGCGTCCGCTCGGCTAGGAACTTGGCCGTGATCGCCTCAAATCGCTCGATCGTCGCTCGCTCCAATGAGTCCGTCTCCAAAGGTACCCGTTCGAAATCTCGTATACCCTTTGTTTTCATCCAGCTTTTTACAGCCGAAAGACGTGCCTCCGGTTCGTCGGGGAAAATTTCTTGCGCACAGAGAATATCGTGCCCTCGGCTCTCTAAGCTTTGGATGATCTCTGGGAATCGTTCCTAGCAAATGATACATGAAACTGTCAAAGTTTGCCCAGGGTGCACCAGTTTTCGAAAAAACAAAACTTACGAGATATTCTTCTATCAGTTTGATAGCTTCGAAAGAATATTCCCATCCGGTTTCAGCTTTCTTGGTCAAGCCCAGCACTTTTTGGGCTTTTGCTTCAAACTTCATACTAAGACCGATGTTGGTCTTGCTATCACTCCCTGGTTTTTCCAGGACCAAGACACTCGAGGTGATCTTACTCAAAGTTAGTCCTCCGATCCCCAGTCGCCTACATAACACCTGAGAGGGGACGTATGGCTTTGAGCCACCTTCCGCCCTCAATGCACTTCGAAAGGCAAAATTCTCGTCCTTGTCCGTCGGAAATGACTACCATTTATGAAACACGTAGAAGAAATCAATAATGAGAGCGTAATAAGTTAATTAGAACAAATGTTGGCATACCATGATACGTAGGTTAAGTTTATCTTTAGAATGTCCAACTACCTGTCCTGGAGCGCCATATAATAATGCACCAAGGAAGAAAACTCTACTTCCTTCAGGGAATTCTTCCGTAATGGATTTGGCACTTTGTTCCTGAAAAGAAGACGAGTCACTCAGCCTCCCAAACGAAGGGGTCAAGAAGGAGCTGGGGAAAGGATGGATGAATAGCGCACCATGAATCGGGGGTCGACTGAGGATACCTTCAAGACGATAGTTTGCAAGGCATAATCACAATCACGGGCTTCGTATTCCTTAACCAACGCACCATCTTCCAGTCTCTGCAGGCCTTTGATGGGCTTCGCGTGGACAATCACATCAACGTCGCCAATGACCATTCCGCACTTCTTCGAGAGCTCGTACTCGATCCCGTCGGCGGTGCGTTTCCAGGTTGTTAATGCCCTGTCCTCATGAGGGATCGATCGACAACATTGCGAATGCGGGTCGATCTCATATCTGAAAAGACTGTCCGAAATTGCTGTAACTTTTGCTTCCCGAAGGAAAGGGTAGTTTACATAAACTCGAGCGCCAAGGAGCGTGTTCGCAAGGTCTTCCACCTTCGTCCCTTCGTAGACGTTCGCAATATCTAGCACGATTGTCTCCCCCTTGCTCTCGGATTGATGTACTTTGATCCCATGGAATTTCAAGGTACCCGTGTGGGGTAAGTTATGAAGTGAAGGGAAACCAGAAACGGTATCTTTTCCTAGTAGAACACCTTGACAGAGCCCTTTGATCAGTCTTAAGCCCTGGATTGTTGGGAGATCATACACCGTCATTTGCGAATGACAATTGTGGAGTTGAGGAAAGAAGCCCGGTAGAGAGGATGGATATGTGACGGATGTTTGCGGGTTGTAACGAAACTGCCAAGTGGGGCCAAACTCATTCCTCCTGCGTTCTTCATCTAAAAGCTTGTGCTCGTGAGCTGATAGAAAAGAGAAGCCAACGTCACTTTCTTTTTCATTTTTTTTTTCGGTGGGAGGGGAGCTTATCTAACCTTTCATAGCCTTGAGGAGTCTGACCTGGTCAATAAAGGAGATTTTGACAATGGCTTCCCAATCGAACTTCTTGCCATTGAGATCCGTTTCAAACTCTTGTGGATAGAAATCGATGATTGGGGATTCTGGGTTGGTCATCAAGTCCTGCAAGTAGGTAGTTTTTTTGAGATCACTCGGATTGAAGATTCTCAGCATTGCTATGGAGAGGCCATGTGCCTGGACTCACCCGAAATGCAGGTGGGACATGCGCGGAACTCAATTCTGGAAGAACGCCCATGAGCTGTTCGAAAGGCTTGAAGGGTTTACCAAGGGTAAAGGAAAACTTGTATGATGCCGCATTGCTTAAATCTAAAAGAAAAGAAAAAAATGAGACAGCTTGAGCGGTGTCAAACAACAAAAATGTGATTTAAAAGGAAGGCTTACCTGAAATCATTGGAGAATAATGGTATGGGTAGAACCAACTCCACGACGCAACACCGTCATAGTAGTAATGAAGAACCCATTGCAAACCCTCTGTGTAGGCGTAGGCGAGCGTATGAACCTGTTCAGGATTAGCAAAATCAAGGTTCATTTTTTCCTGGAGAAAACAAAGTGTTGAGATTTGTCAGCTTTAATATGTCGTCTAATAGGTATATGCGCCACAATGGTTCGGGCAATCAGCTCACATGATAGTACTGCGACTTCCATTTGGATAGCGCCTGTTGAAATTTCATTTCTTGTTCCTGTTCAAAGTCATTTTCGTTCCATTCAGGCTCCTTTGCTGCTTGTTTGTACTTATTAAAGACTCCTTCGGCCTTGGATTCGAATGAACGGGCGTCCGGTTTGTTCGGTTCACCAAGTTGGAAATCTTCCAACATACCTTGTACGGCGTCGACGGCCGGATCTTCTGGCGATTGGTCCGGATCGAAGACCAAGGTGATCAGTGGTTCGTCGTCATCATTAAACTCGTCAAACGAGATGCACAGATCCAATTCGGCAGCCAAATCCCTAAGAAATTTTCTATCTTTTGCGGGGTAACACGCGGGGAGGGCCAACCTAGCGTCGTATTTATTCGGAGAGTGTAGATTGGATTTGACAAATTGTTCGATTTTTTCAAGGAGGGTGCGCTGACTCTCACTTAGAATTAGGTGATGATTAGCTGACTTCTTTTTGGATTGGCCGTGAGATGAACGTTTACTTTCGATCCAGCTCGAGTCGGCGCATATGTGCTCGAAATTCTCTCGCTCGTATAAAATTAATTCATTTAAGACTAGTTGCAATCGTTCAGTGTGGAGGGTTCCGAATTCATTCAAATACCCTCCCGCCTTTGGTAAAACCTTTTTGTAGATATCGAAAAGCAATCCTAATGCGCCTTCATTGATGTGTAAATTGGGTAGGTGAGGTAGAAAATCGTTTCCAACAAATATACAGAGTAGAATAAAGTCGTCAATGATTCGTTCAAGGTCGTAATTTAATGTCTTAACCTTTCGTAAACATGCAAACTCCCAATCAAGATAATCGCGAACGAGAGAGATGTGAAGGAGATAAAATCGCTGGTTTTCGAGGCCTTTAGATGAGCTTTTCTGCGACGAAAACTTCACTTCTTCACGTAGTAGACAAAAGTGTGGGTCGTGCGATAATAAAGCCAACATGATCAGATCTGCATCTAAGCCATATACACAATGTCGAATGTTGGGATTGTAATCTTCCTGCGCTTTAGAAAGTCGGATATACTCCATGATCTTATGTTCCCCTTCTCCTGGTACCTGTAACGGTTGGGTTATTGTGAAAAAAAAAATCCTGTTCAGCTGTAATTTACTAGTTGGAATTATCATCATCCTTAATCACGACACTTACATCGTGTCCACTGAATATTACCTGGACTGACTGCCAAGCAGAGTCTTCTGATACCTTCTTGTTTATAAAATATTTCAGCTGTTCAGACAGTCGAGCCATGAACGGAGTACCTGATCCATAAGAGACGGAACGTTATTATTAATCTAAAATAGTTAGAATTGGTCGGGCCACAAACCAGGAGTAATGCAGTTGCTGTCAAAGCCATTGGTATCTGGGAGCTTTTCCCCTTTTCGGATTGCTTTCTTGATCAATTCTTGATTTTCTTTTGCAGTTTTAAACCTTCTAGAACGCTATATTTGTAAGGGTTAATGATCGAGCCAAGATGTCAGATATACTCAAGCGAATGTCCCAAGATAGATTGGCCACAAAATACTGGGAAGACGAATCATTCAGACCTGCTGGTTCATTTTGGCTCGTGGCGCAACACCATCAACGGCCAGGAAAAACACCTTCTGTGGTTTGGCTAGCGCAAACAAGTGCTCTAAGTATGAAAATATTGCCAAATAAATGTCTTCCTCCGTTCTAAAACACAAGAAATTTAAACACAAATCATTAAGAATCGTCAGACAATGTGGAGGGGAGTAGTAAACACGTATTCTAAGAGCCGAGGATGATCTTACATTCTGAAATGGGCACTTCCTTCATTGGGGTGACTGCAGTGGTGAATAATTCCGTTCATATCCAAGTAGAGATTGTCTGGAAACGGTCGAGCCAATTCAGTTCAATTGGTTTCTTTCATCATATTAAAAACGGAACTGGTTTGTGAGATTTAATGCTAACCAAATTGAGGAATCCGATTTTCTTCGACCAGTTGAAGCACAAAGGGATATCTTTCGCTGATCCATCTAAAAAACTGATGAACCCATAATCATCAGCACACTAGAGGGATATACCATCGATTTTCTTTTATTTTGTGTTCGCGAAAGGCCAAAAAAAACAGAAAGAGAGTTGTCCTCGAACCTTAGAAACACCTGCGATCCAAATGGTTCAGGTGGTAAGTGGATCGGAAATACAACTGAAGTTATAAAAAAACAAGAAGATCTGGACGAACCCATGGTGGACTTCTATCTTATGAAGCGCTTGTTCTCGTTTGATCCTTTGAAGGTCGTCTATATCCACATAAATAAATATATGTATCTACACATTAAATATCATAAATATGGACATGCTTTCTGGCTGTGGAAGACTGACTGTATAGAGCATGTCCACCGGGGGAACGGAGTGAAAGGTTCCGTAGGGAAAGTCAGTGCAGCCCCGAGACGCTATGTCCCCCAGAACACTTTACTACTTGATGAATATCCATTGAGACTTTCATTTCTTTGCCACATTAATGGTTATCTAACAGCCAAAGGAAGAAAGGGGACCGCCGACTTGGTTTGAATGTAGTTCATAAGTAGACCTTCAACCCGGCTCCGACGCCGCTTGTCTCAGCGTAGTCTTACCGTCCGTATTGCACCCACAAGTAATTCTTTGCGGCTGAGGAGGCTGTCTAGAAGGAATTCCTTCCAATTTTTCTGTAAATCATTGGGTTTATGAAACTTAGATAATAGCTAGTGAATAAAGCTGACCCAGATTTGAACAATGATGCGGACGATAATGTCAATGGGGTGCTATTGTCTTCAATGAAATGATGTTTTCGTACATTTAATGAAATGAAAAGCGGGGGATATGATACATAGCTGGTAAGGTCAAAGGTTGAAGATAAGGAAGTGAATAATGAGATTACAGACTACTAAAGGTGAAAAAGAAATTTACATAAGATGGTTGTCACTAAATTGTATCAAAAAAACGAAAAGGAAAGAAGCAAAAAATTGGGGAAAATCAATCCTAGTTTAACCAGCATCCAGTAAGAGAACACTGTTGCAAGACTGGGACACAATGTGAGTGAAGATTTGGGATTGGGCAGAGCCTTGGAAATAAATTGCATCTGTATTATATTATTCCAGAAGGTGCAATAAGTATTATATCTGTGTGATAATTCTAGAGGTGCTCTACATTAAGCATTCATTTTTTTTTCTATACTTGTATTCTTTCTGAGACTATTATATGTTTTCAAATGGACATGGTCAGCATCCAAGATTATCTGTATCTAATTTAAGAATACCAAAGTTTAGAGCTTTGCACATACTACATTTGGGGTAATTCCTGGTAGGTAGGTAACTTGAAACCCACATCCATACACTCAATGAAACAGGGACTCTTTTAGAAATACAATAAAATAGCATAATTCTGCATGAAAAAAATTGCTCAATTCCCCACAGTTTATGTACAGAAAGCTCCAGTCATGCTCCCATTGTATATGATTACACATGTTTATGTAAGATGTATTGTTGTGCAGTCATGGTGCAATTTTCAAAATTAATTTGCAATATGAGCAGAAAATTTGCAATTTGAAATGACAAGTCACTGTGCAAAGTGAACAGTTCATGTGCAACATTAACAGTAAAGTGACTTTGCATTGAATCTTGGTTAAAACAAACATGGAGAAAGATTGCAGTATTACCCCAAACCTCCTTACAGTTTTCTAACCAAATGTTTGAATTTGATAGAGTATTTCTTGAATTATAAGATTCAGCAGCAAAAGAAAGAAGAAGAAAAAGATACTATGTTAGTAAAAAAATAAAAAGTTTCTAAAAAATCCAATCAATATGCATATCTTGATGAGAAAAATAATTAATCATGTTTTTAGTGAGATAAACTTTATCAATTTTAGCAGGGTTTGTTTCAGCTTACATAAATCTCTATTCTCATAGCCATTTAAAGTTACCACTTGGAAATCATGAAGCAGCTCTTTTCCATTATCTTGCATAATTAAATGCATGATTTCTTACTTTCTTCATCAACCATAATTTGAAACACTTGTATCCAGTCTGTAAATACATAGCCTAGTAAAAGTAATAACAACTCATCAGTTCTTGTTCTTTTATTGAGTTGACCACTCTGAGCCCCCTGTCTCAAGTAAACCTAGAGTCTGTTCACATCTTCTCTTCCCTTCTGTGTCTGCCTGAAAGCTTAAGAATTGAACAACTTTATTACATTCAATTCAACTAGCAGAAACTTTTTCTTCCTTCAAGTAATCTGTCATAGCTCAATTCAGTCAGTAGGAATTGGAAAAACATCTGGATGAAATTAATGTCTAAAGTGCTGAGGGAAAAATTCATATTTTAATAATAATAACATCATTATGCTCATAGAATAGGCATGACCCAAGTACCTGGTAGTTTCTTGGTATCATTCCATGTTATAAATGATCCCATGATGTGATTGTTTATATTTACTGATATAATTGAGAGTCTGATTGCCAGAAATTCAACCAAAAATAAAACCCAAACTGTGAAAAAACAAATACAAATACCAAAAAGAGCCATATATTATTGGCCCCCTCCATCCTGGCTTAGAATAGATATCCATCTAAGTTATTTAAACCTATGGGTTTATCTTTTCAATTCTTCTCCCTATTTTTCCTGATTACATTTGAAAAGATATACTGACATATCCCTATTCTAGATGAAATAGATACATGTGGGTACTAAAGCTCTTAATGATTGCATTTATTTACTTTCGCCTTTGACTGCCCAGTGAAGGGTCCAAATAGACATTTCACAACAAACTATGTGCAATGTGTTAGAGTAAAATAGCTGAATATAACATGAAAAAAGAAGAAAAAGACATTTTTACCAATTAAAAGGTATTATATCATAACACAAAAACAGAATATAAAGAAGAAGACTAGTGACAACTTCAGCTATGTATATGAACAACTGGCTTAATTTCTATACTATAAAGATACTTGTGCTGAGAGGTCATCAAGGTAATAATCTATATTACTCTCTCTATAGTGTCCAAACTATGCACAGAGGACAAAGTAAACTCCTTATAATTTTCAGATTTTCTCTACAAATTAGTCAATCATGAGAAGACTAAAATCTAACGATATAGGTTTGGCTATCTTTTGTATTTTTAAAAAATATGTAACAATATAAATTGTTACGAAGCAGCTGGAAAGCACTTAATCTGATGGGATACTGGAAGAGGTGTTAGTCCTGCAACAACTGCTTTGTGTGGAATATTTCAAGTTCCAAGATGGTGATTCTCTAAGGTAACTTCATAATTATTCCAGTAGATAATGTATGTTGGATAATAAAGGATAACACTACTCTAAAATTAGGAGGAGAATATTCAGGTTACTTACTAATTTCTTACTGCTAGAATATGCTGAGGATCCAATCTAAGGCCAGGAAATGGCCTCCTTTTATATTTTAGAGATCTTTAGGAGAAGGTTCTAGAATTTTGTTATAAATTCTGCTCTAATTTATTACAATCCAAATGCACTATGATGAAATGGGAGTTGTATCTTATTGAGCACAGTATTCCCTATGTCCCCATGACCTCATGACATGTGTTTATAACCAATAAAAACATGGGCCAATTCATATAATAGAACAATACTGGGAAATCATCACACACTTGGTTAATTTACTTTTTGATTAGCATTAATCTATTCTTCTTATATTCATGCAAATGGTATAATGTTCTCTCAGATTTTATGACAATAATTTTTAATCCACATTTTATATGGTTGTTCCTTTTTCTTACCAAGTAAATTTGAGATATGAACAAGTAGTAGAAGGAGTAGGAATTTAGTGGTGGTTTGAGTGATTTACCACAATTAATTTTACATCATAAGTTTATTTATCCAACAATATTTTGGGATATGTTGTTATTTAAATTAGTACTACAATATATTTATTATGTTTTACAGCCAAGTAAGTCCTTAGGATACTCTGGAGTATCTCTAGTGCTGAAAGAAAAATTAGACATTAATATAGAATTATGAAATGAAAAGAAAAGAAAAGGATAAAAGAAGATAATTTATTGTCCTGTTCTCACCAACCCTCACTCTGGCTAGACCCCAAATCTTTGAAGGGAAATGATTTGATCTGGATTCAGTTTAATACAAAATAAAATAGTATCTTTTAGTTATGTATTCATTTGTTTATTTTTTGAAATTGTGAATCCAACAACAAGTTGACTGAGAAAAAGGTAAGAGCAGATAAGATGATTAAAAAGAAGTTCAAGAAGGTGATAAATGAGTAATGCGAGAAGGTGACCAACATGGAAATATGTAGAAGAACAGGGAATGAAAATTGAGTGTTGTTGCAATGATGATGTGAGAAAACTAAGGCTATCAGTGATGTTGTGTAATAATCACCCACTTTTTGTAATTGGGCCTCTTTGAGGCCCATATTCCATCACTTGCATGTTTGGAAGTTTTAAAAAGTTGTGATGTATATCACGAATTTTTGAATCACTCCTTATAGCCCCCACCAAATCCATTGGAATGAGAATCAATGACATTGTCTTCATTTTCAAGTGGAGGTAGTATATTTGGTAGCATTTTTATGATGATAATCCAAACAGTGGTTGGCAGTTATGTGCAGTGTATATCACTTGGGTTTTGGTGGCCAAAAATTCAAGTGATTTTGAGAATTGGTGAAGTAACAAGTAATGTTTATCAACTTACGTAAACGCACAACATCATATCACATCAATTCTCCCAAATGCGGCCTAAGTTTTCTTAAAGCAAAGTATGCCTTTTTTGTTGTTGAAAAGTTTAATTTTTGCCTGTGGTATGTCAAACTATGAATATCCACCAGGAGAGAACTGATGGCATGTTGAGTAAAATCAGCTGTTACTCCAGAAAAATATTGGCAATACTCAACTTGGAATACAATTTCCTCCTTGTTTTCCTCAGGGATTCATGCCACTGTTCATGGAGTGTATGGATCAAAGGCTGGAATAACCTTCACATCACCTGCCAACTAGCCTGCACATTTATTTCCTGCTTATTGTGGTTTCTAACACAATTTTACAAGCTGTAAAGTTCATTTTTTCATAACCAATTGTTTATGGAGGCTCAGTTCTGGGAGTAAATGTTATTCCAGAAAATATGGACTACTGGGGGAGCAAGATTATTTGAACATTTTCAGGTTTTTTTTTATAATTGAGTCAACCATATTGATGGAAAGTGAAGCAGAAAATTTAACTTGAAGGAAAGGGTTTTATGAGAGGGAAAACTAATCAGTGGTTTGAAAATGCAAAATGGGTGTGTAGTTGTTCATGATGCATGGGGTATCAGCTAAATGTTGGATTTCCAGGGTTTGGATTCTGGAAATTTCACTCTCTTTGAGGTGATTATACTGTTTCATTTGAAGCTTCTGTGAGTAATTTTTACCCTAGATCATCCAGGCCCTTAGTAGATAATTCAATTCTGTTAATTTGATGTATATTACAATTTATCAATAGAATTGAATCTATCTTCAGGAATCAGCAGTGGATGATTGGATGTAGATTTCACAATATTTGAGTGAATAATAAACATAATTTGATCTTATATTTACACAGCTGGGCTATTTCCCAATCTTGTGAGTCCTCACAGGAAACATGTGCTATTTTGACCACTCATGCCACCCTGAAAAGCATCACCCCAATTATATTTGACAGTGAGAATTGAAACAGTGATATGAGTATGGTTCCAAAATTTCTTGAAAGAAAGAAACCGTGTGATTTTTTTTCTTTTCAGAATCCCCTCCAATTGGTAATTCTCTACCAAAACAGATGTGTTTTTTTTGCCTGAAAGGCCCCTAAGAATTGAGTTTGGTCCAGAAAATTCCCAAAAAAGGTGAAAAAATAGAAAAAAAACTCCACAAAACAATGTCTGAAAATAAGTTAAAAATCCAGGGGTTAGTTAAATACAGCTAGTAACAACCCTATCCCCAGCCAGAGCTGGAGATTCATTTGTATGTACTGTCTTGGTTTTTTTCTGTGAGATTGTGATGGTTGGGACTATGCTTCTCCTCTTTAAATGTTACAGGTAAAATTTTGGATTCCACAAACAGGTGATTCCATGATTCCATTATCAATTTCTCCTTTTTCCATGAAGGCCAGAAAACTTGAAAATAAAAAACTTTTGGGGAAGATAAGCCTAAGACAAAATGTTGGATTTTTGGCAAAGAGAAAAGAGGAGAGGATTTTTGAACAGACTCTGGGGTGTCTCAAAAGATGGGGACTTTGATTTTTGAGGAGAACTGATAATTGTTATTGATTGGACTAGGCTATGTTTTTATAGACTAGTTACAAGTGGTTAATTTGTGGTTGAGAAATGAAAATGAATAAAGAGCTATTTTGAATAAAAACTGAGAGGAGTATAATATGAGTACTTGAAAGAAATAACTAGTCAGGCCTTCTCAGTCTCTTTTAGTCAAGCTGGTATATTAATCAAGAAAAACCATATTACAAAAACCACAAATACTAAGAGGCGTTAATTCTAGTAATCAGTTTTTAGTAATCACAAAATGAGTTCAGAAAAAAGAAATAACAATCAATTAAATTAAGGATTGTAATTAAAAATAGCTTAATATTTATGATGTATTCTAGTCTGAAAAAACAAGTTGATTCTCTGAAACTTTAATGGAGGGAAGATACTTTTGAGGAGGAACAGAAAAAATTAACACAAAAACTCACAAAACAGCTGGAAGCTGGCATGAAAGATTAAAAATTCACCTTTTCAATTTGTTTTGTCAACTCCCAGTAGCTTCTTTGTTTTTTTTTCTTCTTCTTTCATTTTTTTTTTTTTCATAGTGAAAAAGAAATCCCCTACACCAAGGCATGGCCAGCAAGTTCCCGTAGGAGGTTTGGTGGCAGAGCCGCTTGAGTGCAAAAAACCTCTGGGGCTTGAACTTCATAAGGCGGTTTAGAGACCCCTTCAACACCAAGGGCGTCAAAATAATCAATGAACAATGAACATACTCAAAGGAACCCACTGGAAACAAAGGATCTGATTGAAAAATTGAAGCAAAATCCCAAAGGCCAGTGGAATACAGCTCAAGGTAAATTTCTTCTCTTTCCCTCTTTATGTCTTTTGAAGCCAAATCCGAACCATTCATCTCATGCAATTGGTCCTTGGCCAACCATCCACCATTTTTTTTTCAACATTCATGAATCACTAGGTAACTCTCATTAGCCTTTTTGCCATCACCAAAAACAATCCAGCAGATTCATTTGTGTTCTAAAAAGGAGGGTGATGCAGGCAGTGGAGACAAGTTCATGTATGATTTGTTCCAATGGTCAATTTTTCATTTTTACCTTGTAGCTCCAGCCTGACTACCACCCTAGCTGAAATGGTTGGGTTGACACCAAGTTGAGCTGGATATATACTGAAGGTAGCCTGATGTCACCTTTCATTGTTTTTTCTGCTGGCATGATTAGATATTTTTGACCCCATATGCCATGCTCAAGATGCAACATTTTTACTTGTGGCAGTAATTAGTCAGGTTGAGAGAGCCGCTACCAAATATGTTGTAAGATCTTCCTATTTAAATCCGCTGAAAAATCAGCGAAGGTTGATTTTGACAAGGTTTGTCCTATGCTGAAGTGCATGAACTTCGCTATCTAGTCTGTGACCACAAGATTTTTTTGTGGTTGCAAAATATCAAGTCACTTTAATATTTCCACCGTTTGTTCTAAATTGAGAATAGATCAAGATAATCCTTCTCTATCTGAAAAGTAATAATGTTGTAAGCACTTTGGGTGAAGATCCCTAAACTGATTCCATTCAGGCACTTGATCCAACTTGTCTAAAAAAAGATATAAAAAATTAATTCGTCGGAGGAGAATGGAGTGCAGGGATGGAAGAGCTGCAAGTAGCCCTTTGTGGTTTTTTTGGACAGTTGTGTTGTGTGATTGTTTTAAACATTTATGGATTTAAAGACTCGTAAAGGTAGAATTTCTTGTACCAAGACACTCCGGCCGATGCTCGTGTCATCGATGGGAGAGTTGGCTGGCCCTAAAAAAGGAAATCGAGTGGGTTACAATATTACGTAATGCAGATCGATTATAACCCCCCCCCCATCCGTTTTATGCTATCGCTTGTCTATCACTGGGCCTTTCCCACCAGCAGCAGTATAAAATATTATATTTACTTACACCTATCCACTCCTAACTTATCCTCTCTCAACCATCCAACTCCGCCATCATGTCTGAACTTCCTCCCTATGCCATCACCAGCAGGTCACTACCAGTCCACTACGAGTCGGCAGTCGATCTCAACCATCAATCGATCGTAAGTGCCCCATCACACAACTCATCCATCCAAATCGGACACTAGAATCATGTAACTTCCTCTTCCCTAGGAAATTCCTGGCACTCGAAAACCTGGTCAAACCGGTCATTATCGAAACGCGGTATTCCCAAACTTTACCACCGTCGAGACCCCTGAGAAACGATTCCCACGCACCTATTGTAAGTCCATCGAGCCCCATCTGTTTGGTCCAAAAGATCACTCTTTCCAGGCAACCACTGATCGTCCTCATCATCACACCGAGGTTGTCTTTCCTTTGATTAGATGAGGTGTTTAATTTTGGGCTGGGACGATCTTACAATAAGCCATGTCTTGGTCACCGGCCCATTAACCCTGTCACCGGCGAATTAGAGCCGTTCTTTGTCTGGCAGAGCTACAAGGATATCGACCGAAGACGAACCGAATTTGGGAGCGGTATCATGCACCTCCAAGCTGAGGGTAAATTGGGCACTCCCGATCGCACCGGATGGACTGTCGGGATTTGGAGTCACAACCGACCCGGTCAGTCTGTCCTCTCACTCTCACTAGCCACTTTGACTTCTAGCACACCTCTTGTTTTGTTTTGTTTTTGTTTCTAACATCGTGTCTTTTTTTTTACAAAAAAATCATAGAATGGCAAATCGTCGCTCACGCATGCGCTGCTTACTCGCTCGTCGTCATATCACTCTATGAAACCCTCGGGCCGAGCGTTGTTGAATACTGTATCAATCATTCCGAAACTCGTCTTGTCGTCTCATCAGCATCCCATATTCCTGATCTGCTGCGAAACGCACACGCGACCCCGTCTATGAAAGTCATCGTTTCGGCCGATAGATGGCAAGACCTTCAACCGGTCGAACCCAAAACCGTCTCCGCCGGTGATCAACGTCGCATCTTGAAGAGTTGGGGTGAACAACTCGGCATTAGCATCTATGACATTGAAGAAAGTAAGTGGTTTCTTTTCCATTAAAAAACAAATCTGTTTCCTGAGGTTAACTTTATCAACGCCCTCTAGTTGAAGCTTTAGGCCGTGCCCATCCTACGGCTCACATTCCTCCCAGTCCATCCTCGCTGAACTCGATCTGTTACACATCGGGCACGACGGGAATGCCCAAAGGGGCTGTACTGCTTCATCGGACGATTACTGCCGCATGTGTGAGCAACTTACACGGCTCAGCTTGGGCTCAAGGGGACGAAGATCTATTCCTTTCTTATCTGCCACTCAGTCATATCTTTGAAAGGTTCTTTGAGGCTGTCATCTTCGGTCAGAAATATATTCATCTAACCCGATTATTAGCTCGGCACTTATCAAGCTTCAATCTTATTTTCTTACCGCTACAGCAATCGGGGCTCCAATTGGCTATTCTTGCGGCGATAACTTGAAATTGCTCGAAGATGTCCAATTACTAAAACCCACGATCTTCCTCAGGTGGGTATTCCTGATTGCCGTGCGTCTTCGGCTCAAGCTTAAACGCAACAAGCACTAACTCGATTTGTCATAACTTTCCAGTGTACCACGAGTGTTGAATCGAATCTATCAGGCCGTCCTAGCACAACTCGACGGGCCTGGGTTTAAAGGCAGCTTGGGCCGAAAAGCTTTACAAGTCAAACTTCAGAACTTGAAGACTAATGGCACAAACACTCACTTCTTATGGGACCGTTTAGTCTTCAACAAGGTCAAACAAGCCCTAGGTGGAAGAGTGAGAATCATTGGATCTGGGTCGGCTCCCATTTCTCCCGATGTGATCTCCTTCCTCAAGGTCGCTTTCATCACCCAAGTATCAGAAGGATATGGTGCCGTAAGTCACCCACCAAGCTCAGACAGTCCATTCATCTGTCCTGACTGAAATTTGTCTTACCGTCTGTGTGTAGACTGAAAATTCGGGCACATGTACCAAATGCTTTGGGGAAGATATGGACCCCAATGGAACCGTGGGCCCTCCACAAGCCGGCCAAGAAATCAAATTGGTCGATGTACCAGATATGAAAGTAGGTCTGTCCTTGCCATCCCCCGTGGGAAAGTTGAAGTCACTCAGCTGATCGATTGCAAACTGGGGCATCAATCCGTCTAGTATTTCTCGACTGATAAACCATATCCTCGAGGCGAAATTTGTGTAAGAGGAGAAGCCTGTATCCCTGCCTACGTGAGTAGAATGTTTCAACAGGTAGACGATTAAGCAGAAAGAGGTAGTGGTAGACTGAAAATGAGGATTGCATGAATTGTGTAGTACAAGGATGAGGCGAAGACCAAGGAGTTGATCGATTCTGAAGGTTGGCAACATTCCGGAGACATCGGTATGATCGATGAAAAGGGTCGCTTCAAGATTATCGATCGTATCAAGAACTTGCTCAAACTTGCCCAGGGTGAATACGTCGCTTTGGAGAAGGTCGAGGGCGCCTACTCGGTCAATCATCTGATCAGTCAGATCTACCTTCATGGCGACTCTCTCAAGTCCTATCTAGTTGCCGTGGTCGTTCCAGACCCTATTACATTCCAAGGTATACATTGGTTTTTCGTCCTTTTCCGGTTTAGCTCATCTCATTGACCAAGTCTTTGGGCGAACGTTGCGTTTTAATAGAGCTTGCAAATAAGGTGGTTGGGCGATCTGTATCACTCGAAGAAGCTTGTTTATTGCCGGATGTCCGTCGAGCGGTCTTGAACGACATGAACAAAACCGCCGCCTCTGCCAAACTCATGGGCTTCGAACGTATCAAGAACATCTATTTGACGATGGAACCTTTCTCGATGGAGAACGAGTTATTGACGCCTACTTTTAAGTTGAAAAGGTATATTCCCATCTTTCGTCATCAAACTTGTCTATGAACCTGAACTATGTTGGCTGATTTGGATTAATCTTTGGGGGGTGCAATTTGAAAGACCGGTGGCTAAAGCGAAGTATGGTGAGGTCTGTGAAAAGCTTTATGAAGAGCATGACGCCAAAGGTGGCGAAAGTAAGATGAAGCTCTGAAGATACAAAACCTGTCAAGAAAACCAAAAAAAAAAAAGTCGAAATCACTAAAAACATCCGTTTCCGAGGCTTTTCTTTTCCAACTCATCCAGCGATGGACGATCTTCTCTTGGCCCTATTGTTTAGACTTTATTGACATCTTCTCCCTCATTTCATCACTTGCCTCTTTCGTTTAGCACCCTGCAAGCTTACCTCATTCCTCTCCCCTTTCCATCATAGAGCTTCTTTTGCTTGTTGATTTTCTTCTCTCTGAAGTCCCTTCCTTTCCCCCGATTTATCCTTCCCATTCTCTCCCATCTATCCATCTCTATCTTTCTCTACCAACACGCGCACTTATTTCTATGTGTATGATCATCAGACCGCATGAAAACAAGAAACAAAAATGATCCAAGAAAATCTCTTGTTGTTATTAAGTTTTTATTTTATTTTATTTTACAATCTCACTTTCTCTAAAATTCTATCCTACGAAATGTATGTGTGTATGTAAGATCCCTACCCCTACCCCTCCCCTTTTTTTATGGAGATGTCACATCCATAAAATCATCATAAATAAATTGTTTCTACATTCAATCTCTTTATTTATATATATGAAAGAACATCCTCTTTTTTGTTTGTTTTCTTGAGTGCTAGGATGATATTGACCGAGTGTGGTAAATTTTGTCTACTATAAAGACAACTAAGGAGATTTTTTTTTAATATTAAACATAAGATTTGTTAGTAAAACTTTTATTGCTCAAACAGATCACATCAGCCTTGAGTTTCGCTGCCTGACAGGGACGTAAATATGTAACTGAAAAAAGAGTTGTTGGTCATTGATCCTTATGTTTCTCCTTTCCCATGGTGCTCCTTGAACTCCATTACACTTCTTCTTCTCTTCATTCTCAAGAAGTAATGTTGCAGATCTAACTACTAATGGTCTCTAAGATTATCAATTTAGATGGATTTTTTCCAGTCCTCATTACTTGCTAATGTGAACTTGATCAGGACGAGTTTCCACAAGAAAAACATAGCTTTGTTGGAGCCTCCTTCTCAATCAAATCATTTACTTATCCGAACCAACGTCCTTCACACTCCCCTTTTCCATTTGTTTTTTTACTACTTTGTTTCATCTAAATATGTATATTAAATTTCAGTTTCTACATCTCTACACTAGTGTTTTTTTTAGTTCAAGCCGTCTTGAATTAGTGGCTGCAGAATGGATATATTTACATACAAAAAAAATAAGGGAGATTTTGGATCCAGAAAACCAGAAACCAGACATATTGTACATACATTTTAGTATTAGTATTATTATTATGATGGTAGGTCTGGAGCCCGGTATCACGTTATCTGGTGTGAGAAATATCTCCATTTGGAACCACATGAATACCTGGTTTTCTTTTCCATTCCATTTCTCCACTGTTGAGAAGAAAGAGTGCTAGAAGAGACGTACGGGGGAAAAAAAGGGGGAAGATGTCTGATCAAGAAAGCAGACAGAGTCCTTGCACATAATGATGATGAGGGTAGATAGGTAGGTATAAGTTCGAGGACAATCGATGTATTGATTGATGTTTCAATTCTTTCGTTTGGAACCACCATTTCCTGTCATTTCTCCATATTAATGACAATTTAGGTGTTGTGAGTTTGGTTTAGTAGGACAAATCAATGATCATTGGATTTACAAAAGTACAAAGGGTGGATATGAAAATTCCCAAGATGTAGCCCCACAAGCTGCGACTTGGGAGAGAAAGTATATATCTACATATCTACATAAATATATATCTAATATGGTTAAGAGTAAACACCGAGATCAGAATATGAACATACACACACCCTCTCAAACCACTGTTTTCTTTGATTAAATGTTATTTGCTGTCTGTAATTATATACACATAAACAGTCGTTCTTTTCAAGTAAAATCCAAAATCTATGAAATCAATCGAATCTCTCTTTTGTTCTTCTATCTATCTCTCTCTCTGTCTACATACATGTTTTTTTAAAAAAAAAGTGATGACTGCTTTTTTTTTGGGGGGGGGGGGGGGAGGGGGGATAATATAATAAGGCCAACACATTTTAGGATACACATGCACACAGACAAAAAGATTATTTTTTTTTTTAAAAAAAAAACAGCGAATGAGTAAGAAAAATGTATGCATGGTGAAAATTTAGATATTTATGTGGAATTCGAAGAAGAAGAGGAGGATGCAGGAGGAGGTAAGGGAATCAAATGACCTAGATATGTGATAAAACAAAAAACAACTCAGTAATCCACCAAAAAAAGGGGTCTAAGGTTAAAAGATGGTAAGACGTACGCATTCGAGTGACTTTAGTGCGCAGGTAGATGTCCAACTCGTTATCAGGGTGAGTGGCCAGTTTGGAGTCCTCCGGAGGGGGATGATGGTTAATGATGTGGCCGTCGATAGAGAGCAAAGGTTCGAGTTGGTGTTGGTAAGCCCTCGAGATCCGAGTCTGTTCTTGGAGAGAGATCGATTGCCATTGTCTGGGAATCATGGGGATCCGCTCGAGGACATTAATCGAGCAAGAGGGGGAGTCCGGTCGAGGAGGAGGAGGAGGAGCAGAGAGTGAGGGCCTCAATCTTGTTTGGGTTATTAGTCATCAACCTGATCTCGTGTAGTTTGAGGTCGGAGAGGATCTGATAAGCGACCTGATAGTCCCTCAAGTCAGGTCCGAAACCGAGCAGTAGGTTGGACTCTAGCGTATCAAAGCCCAGTTCTTGTAAATTGTAAGCCTTGATCTTGTTGAGCAGCCCGATCCCTCGTCCTTCCTGGCGGAGATAGATCACTGCACCCTTGTGAGGCGGGGTGGAAAAGATATGCCGGATCGACTCGGATAACTGTTCCCCACAATCACAGCGTTGAGAGCCGATCGTCTCGCCCGTGAAACATTCGCTATGGATCCGGACGATCGGTACTTGGTCTAGTTCCGTGAACCGGTTCTGAGTTACCGGCTTGGAATCTCCCTTGTTGTTTTGGTGGTTGTCGTCGACAGTCGGCCGATAGAAGGTGTCGATCTGTCGGTCGTCCTTGCCCAGTCGGCCCACATAAGCCCCCCGGATCAGCCTTTCTATCTCCGTCTCCTGCTCGTTCCACACCGCATCCAGACTGGTCGATCTGATCCAGCGTCCTGTGGAAATACTGGTGGGGTTGGACATCTGATCTTGGTCGATGACAAATGCCAGATGCTCCTTTTGGTCCCGGTTGTTGGTGTACAGATGGAGCCAGAGCTGGCCATCTGCAGTCGGAATCCTCGTCCGGGCTTGGCATTTCACCTCTAGTGCATCCCCGTCTTCTGATGAGCACTTGGTCTGAGTGACAAGATTTTGTTCTGTTTGGTGAAGTGAGTGACGGAGTTGATGGATATAATCTTGTAGAGTAGGTTTGTGTGGTGCGAGTGCTGGAGAAGAACGAGGTGAGGAGGATGAAGATTGAGAGAAGGTGGAACATGTTGAAGTGGATTCGACATCACTTTGATGATGGGCTTGTTGTTGTTGTTCTTGTTCTTGTTGCTGTTGCTGTTGCTGTCGAGGCTGATATTGAGAGTGATACTGATGCAGATAATGGTTTCTGGTTTGACTGCTCGACAGAAGAGAAAGAGACAGGAGTAAGGCTTTGGAATGGTAGTAGATAGCAGATCAGAGGAGACTGACGCTGGACTGCTGAGGGCAGCGGTTTCAAGGATAAGTGGGTCCAGGCGAGGTCTCCTGTCGGAGAACTTTCCAGCAGCAAAAGACGAAGGGTTCTGGGTGAGCAACGATAGGATGGATAAATCAGCTGGGGTCTGAGAGTGGATGCAGAGATAGAATCAGTCAGTTTAGTCTTGGTTGATCAACTCAGAATATCAGCACTTACGATTGGTTGGTGGTGATGTTCTGTTTGGTGTGACAAGCAAGCGACGGTCATGGTGAAGTTGGATTGGAGAGAGATGAGTGAAGATGTGGGTGGGTGGGTGTTTGTATTTGTGTGTGGGCTGGTTTTTATTTTATTTCAGGAGTATTTTACAATCAAGGAAGGAGGTGTGGTCCATGGCTTATATAAGCAACTATTAACAACAGCAATTCACAGCCAGCCGAGATACATACATACGGGACCAAATCAGCCGAGGAATTTCAACACGGGCTACCTAAGACAGCAAGAAGATAGACGTCGTCGGTTCACTAACAAACGTGATCCCAAGAATAAGTGAAAAAAAAAATCCTCTATTATTTCTGGATGGAGGACAACCCGAATCAGCCCATCTGAACATACCTATCCCCCAGCCAAAGTTTTGGTGAAATCCAGTGTTTGGGTGAAAGATCTCCATCAACCCTCACCGTAACCGGTACACCGGTAGCCACCGCACCGGTTTAGCAACTCCAATCCGTATATGTATGTACCACGTGTGTGGTCACTTTTTTGTTTTTGTTTTTTTTGGCAAAACTTCAAGTCTGACCCGTCTGTGATTTTCAATGTCATGTACAGCGGAAGCATAAAAGGGTGGCAGTCGAAAACAAAACAAAAAAACTGCCCCCTCCCAACTTTCTAGCTTCATCCTCATCCAAAATAGCAGGCCTCCAGGCCGTGCATTATGCAGCTTCTGAACAGCCAGCAGGCGGCCGCAGATGTCCAGCGTGCTTGCCACTCGAGTTTGCAAAGGTGAAACTTAAACTATTTAGCATTTGTAGTCCTGAAGATCTTGTCTCATACACAAAAACATAGTCTGGCCCAACCCTACCGGTATCCCCCTGTAACAAACTAAAATCATAAATCCATAAGATTTTCTGAATTTAGAATTGTAACTATATTGGATTTAGTGTGAAACACTTTCCATTCCTTTCTCTCCTATTCGAGAAGACTCTTTCCAAAACTCTTTATTTTTTCTAGAACTTTCTAATTTTATTTCCTATAGGTTATAAAGAGTTGTAATTAGCCAGAGGGAAAAACTCCTTTTGGAAAAATCTTGGTTACTTCGTCCTCTCATCTCTTTCAACATCTACAACAAAGAAATCAATATTAAAGTTTATCCAAATAAAGTAGACCCAAGAATTATAAGGTCCGGGAAATTTGGCTAGCAAGTCTATATATTTCTGTAACTCTATATACTCAGGCCATTTTTTTCTAACTGAAATTTTGGTGAGTTTTTTATTGGTATTGGTATCAGGCCTTCTATCTTTGTTGTATACTGGATATTTATTTGTATTATTATAGATACCAAACATGAATCCATTCCCCACTAAGAACAGTGTCATCATCCTTGACAATGCAAAAATTCACCATGGAAAGATTGAGCTAAACTGCTCCAACCATTAAGTAGCTTTAGTATACCTTCCAACTCAATCTCCTGATTTGAATCCAATCAAAAAAAAAAAGTTTTCTGTCCTGAAGATGCACCTCAAGCAAGCTTGGTGTTTAACCAGAATAGAATCTGATTCCAACATCATCACAAACTACTTGAAGCAATTAGCTACCCTGCACTTAGTTCATTCTCTTTATCATGATTGTGGATACTTACCCTCCCCATGCTAGTATTCTCTGCACATCTGTTTGCTATTTTCACTTCTTTGATCTGAAATACACATCATCATTTCTCTGAGTGTACCTATGATTGGCTATGATGCTCTCTCACCAATTTTTTGGCAAAGATATTCTGTCACTAATGATCTACTATGATTTTGATACACTTACAGCATGATTTTAAATTACTACTGTCAAAGAATTCAACTTGATCTATTTTATATAATACATATCAAGACCTATAATGGATGATCTGTTGAATATCAACAGACCACAAGTCTTTTTTAGTTGGAAACATCTTGAAAATAATTTATATAATATCTCAAAAGTTGTCAAATTTCACTATTAACCCCTCCACATTATAAATTCAATAAGCCACATTATACAACAATGTGTATTAACTTGCAGTCTTCAGATCTCCTATCCTTTCATATGAGGATGGAAATATCCTTACTTTGGTATTTTAGTTTGACTATTCCAATGAATTATCAGGAGGAATGGATGACTTTTGCAATATGATTACAGGGCCCTACAGTTGCAATTACCATATCTTACAATTTTTTTTTATTTCAAGCCCTACCTGTCCATCTGTCTGGCCCCAAGTAGTCAGGAATAATGCAGCTACTGTTGCTTCCATGTGTGAAGAGACCAAGTTAAATCACTTCGTTTCAGCTGTTGCAGACACATAAAACAATATCAAACTGGGCACCACTAGCACTATCTTAGGATCACTTGGCAGCCAAGTATGGCAGCAGAAGGTCTTCTGTAATGCTATAATACTTGGGTGTGAACATCATGACTATTACAATGAGTACCTTTAATTCAATTGGATGCATGTTTTTGACAATGGTTGACTGCTGCAAACGTAGTATAAATGCAAGATTTGCAATTTCATCTTACCATGTGTAACCCATCAAGAGTTTTGTGATGAGAAGTGCAATCCCTCTGGAAAAACATTAGTGAAGCTTGAAATTCACATGTGTGAAAGCTTGTTTTGAATTATTGGTGGGAGATTTTGAAATGAAAGAGCAAGAATGACAGTCTATTAAGTCTTTCTGCTTACATCTTTACCACAAGGATTGAACAAATAAACAAACAAGGAGAAGCCTAGACCAAGGGTGTTTGATCCTGTTTTCCACTAGGTACTTCTAAGATTCTTTCCATGCTGTATATCACACAGGTATCCTTGGTTGGTTTCAATTTATTCTTCCATTTCATTCTTGGTCTCTGAATTTGAAAGAAGCCACATCACCCACATTAGGATGAGAAATGTAAGGATTCCAGGTTTTTGTGTGAAAGATCACCTTCAACCAATTCCAACTTGACTCCCTTTCTTCCCCCTCTTCCTTAATATCTAGTTCACTAACAACTCTTCTCAACCAACTCACCTCTCAATAACACTCAATCTCAATTCCTCAACATCAACTTCTTATTCCCTTCTTCCTTCTAATAACTTCAATAAATTAACTCTGAAATCAAACTTTATCCTCCTATCCTCAAAAATATCAACCAATGATCAACTCAAGCCATCTTATTCCTGGTTTGAAATCTCTCCAATAATCTTCTTGTTTTTCTTCTAAAACTTTGCTAAATAAATCTCTATTCAGCCTTCTTCTCTTCCTGCATACTCTTATTTTCATCCTCATTATTGTCTCCTGCCTCACATGCTTCTCATCTCAAAAGATTTAGTTACTTCATTCATATCTTTTCTTTTTATTCTTCATTTCACTTATTTTTGTCTCTCTTAGTTGTGATTTCTTTTAGGTCATGTGGAATAAATTCATGTTCGTTTAGAAAAGGAAGAAAGCGCGATGTGTGCTGAAAACAGAAAGGGGAACATTGGGTGGCTTTAGATACTTTGAAATATCATCAATGGATTTTTTTACACAATGAGTATTCTTTTAAAAAAAGAGGTATTCATTACAGTGATTAAAATTTCTGAATTTCATGAAGTGCAATACCAGCTTTTGTGAATTAATGCAGATGTGAAAACATCCAATTAAAGCAGGTTTTGATGTTAAGTTTTAAATAAAGCTTGTATTTCTCAATCATTTTTTGTGGATCTGATGGAATTATGTTGATTTCTTGAATTAAAATGTTGGTGCTTTGTGGCTGTGAATAGATTTGGTTCCACAACTGTGGAGGAAAATTCACTCTCTTGTTTGGAGAAAGGAAATCTTGGAGCAACAGCTGATTCTGGATTTAATGGGACTGGAGGAATTTTGTATGCTTGGTGATATTCATCCAGTAAATTCTTGGCAGAAGTTTGGGAAGATAATTAGCATTCAGTTTTTTGGTTATTTGAAAAACAGTGCATGCAGAGCATTGACAGAGATCCATGGAGGTGATTTGCAAAACAAGGTGAGCAGAGGAAACAGTTGAGGTGAGAGATATTCTGATAATGTACATTGTAAAGAAGCTCATGTGGTGAGCTGGAGGTGAGATGGTTTTTAGAATAAAGCAAACAGAGAAAAAATCTTGGACTAAAAACAAAGGAGCCTTCTAGCTTGCATGGTGGAGAAGAACCCATGCTACAAGAGGTTGTATCTTGTAGTACTAGAGACCTCAGGGATCTGTGTGCAGAAGAACAGATGACTCATCATCTACTCAGACAGCATGTTTATTTATCTACATAAAATTTATGGCTGAGTTGTGGGCTAGAAGTTGAGAATAAATATTCATCTGGGAATGAGAGAAAAAATACTGACAGATTTGTGAAAGAGGAAGAGAGGGAAAAAAAATTGGTGAAATTCCAACACATTAGTGTGGGTAAAGACTCAAAGCAAGCAAGGATACAGGAATTTTAGCAATTTAGCAAAAAAACACATAATCCACCAATACACCTTCCACACAACTGAACCATCAACTCATCAGGCTCAAAGAATTCCTTGCATCATTATTTTCCTCCATCCTGATTCTCTGATTGGGGTTCATTTTACTGATACAAGGCATTTCAAAATTCTTGTGAATTGGGGCAGAGGCAACCAGATCAGCCATAAATTAGGAATATTTAATACTACTCAAATTATGCAGTGGAGTCAGTTGCCTTTTTGATGAAAGGTGGTGAGTTGGATTGTTTGTGGAGGGCTGGAAAGGATGAGAGATGACTGCGTGAAAGTTGGTATGGATCAAGGGGGAAGCACCATTGCCTGTGTTTTAGTTGGTGGTGGTGGTCAATCAAGGCAGTGGTGGTTGGGCGAGGCTGGGTTGGACAAAAAGGGGGCTTGAGATAATCTGTCACTATGAGGTGGCTAGTTTGGTTTCAAGGGGGCTAGTTGCATTGAATTTCTTCTTTGATTTGGTCATGCAACATCTTAAATGTATGTGAAAATTCAGGTGAATCTGCAGGCTGCAGAAACAGGTAATTTTTTGTAGTTCTGGTTGGTAAAGGTAGCACTTTTAGTATAGTTTCTTAGCTTAAAGCTGAGGTTTATGGTTCAAATCCTTCACAATTCAATCAAACTCTTCTGATTTCTGAAAAATGAACTGTTAATTCTAACAGTTTGATACCAATATCTCACAAACAGCCTCCTTTTGTCCCTTTTTGGTTTGATATCAAGGTACCTCTTGATGTGAGAGGAATAATTGATGTATAAATCCAATGGGGAAAACAAGCTTTATAAGCTTGTTTCCCCCCCATGAAATGTGGTCTTGAGTGTAGGCAAGTGTTACTAGCTGTGACCTAACTGGTTAGGTTACAACACCTCTCAATGTGTGTCCATTGCGTCAACTGTGAAACAAATTGGAATTACAGTAGGTCTTCTACCATTTCAACATATTTTTTTTTGATTGCATCAGAAGCTAGTTTTCTCAGTTACTGTTCATGTAGCTTGCAGAATAAATAGATCACAGAATAAATTCTTTTCTTCCCCTATCATAAACTTCTTGTATTTCTTGTTTTTTATCTTATTTATCTTGGCAACTGTCTTTTTGATGAACTTTGCCATAGTTGGCTGTACTAATTCTGGGGTTTTAGAAAGAAGGTTGTTGTGATTTAGAAATTATAGGATTGTTCCACACTGAGTTGGGAATGAAGGGGGGCTGTTACTACTTAATTTTCAGCAGTTTTATAATTTTCTGTACCAAAATTAGTTTCACCTTGTGCACATATTTGTCTTGGTTGGGATTTAGCAAGATGATGGATGGACTGGGCCAGTAGGGCCAGGCCTGGTTCAAGATTTCTGTTTTTGTTTAGGCAGGTTTTTAAGGTGAGTACTGGTATCAAGAATAGGGCCACTAGACCAAGTAGTCAGAGTGTTGATGTTTGGGTGAGCTTTGATTTCTGGTTTGAGTGCTGGTACCAACACTAAGGTCACTGTGACAATTAGCAATGGTTTTTAAATGGACATTATTGATCTTTTGGGATCCTTGGTTTCCAAGGCAAGATTTATTGCCAAAAAGAACACTTCCAGAGAAAGTATGAGTGCCATTGAAGTGAGTAGTTTTACAAGCTTATCAAACAAGAAAAGTATCAAGTACCAAAATAAGATAGAAAACAGCCCATTATCTTCTCTGCATTTGTGTCAACAGCTCATAGAACTCAAATCTCCACCGTCACATCACATACCCTACACTGACATCAAACCTAAAAGCGTCGACAAAAGGAAGATATGATTTCCTACCAATGTGTCTCCATGGGATTACTCAGTCTTCTACTAGCCCCAGGCTCCTTCGCAGCAACCAACAATGTAATATGCGATACTATTGGTGCTATTATTCCTCCCAAAATTCCAGGCAGCGATTGTACGAAGTAAGGTTATCTTCAACTGACCAGGGACATTCCACAGGCTAGTTCAGAGGCTCTTTGACTTATTATTTCTACTATCTTTTTCTGATTTACTCAGGGCACTGCAACAAGTTCAATACAAGGCGGGTGGCCAGCTTGAAACAAATGAGGCGACCGGAACGACCCTCTCTAAGACTGTTGGCAGCTGTAAGGTAAGGTTCAAAATAAAAGCGCACATCTCACAGATTTTTGATTTGTGTCGAGTTGAACTATACATCTGAACTTTCTGTCATCTGTAGGTCTTCTATGTTTATTCATCACCAAAGAGAGGTGGGAACCCTCCAGTCATGTGAGTTTGAGAAGACCTTACAATGAGTAAGTGATAAGCCACCAAACTACTTTTTTAATTCAAGTTTCTGAATGTCATCAGCACGAAGGGAATTTTTGAAGATGGAATCAAGCAGATTTTAGACCAATGTAAAGGCACTGTACGTAGGAAAAAGCTTGTGATCTTCTCTGACTATCACACTTTTCCTGATTCTGATACCACAATGGATTTTCTTGTTCCCCCTTTTTTCAGGCTGGATGGACAAGTGCACCAGGTTATCCACGAGCAAGTTTTAGAGTTCAGCACTCTTGATATTTAGATGACATCTCAGGTTGTTGATATTTAGATGAAATCACATATGGCATCCCTCTAAACTCAAACTGTAGATAAGCTATGACTCATGACATCATAATTGGTCAGATCCTCCCTTGACTACATCAAAGGTCTGAATTCTCTTGCTTGGTTAACACTTTACTTCAAGATTCTTGAAGACCCTAACATCAAAGCTTCTCAAATTCCTTTGCCATTTAAACTCCAACTTTATTGCAATTCCTTTTCTATTGAAACACCAACTTTATCTTGTACATCCATGTGAGCCTGGGTCTCTAGAGTGACAACAGGACACAAGGTTTTTGGGGGGCACTACTGGTTGTGTTTCAAGGATAAGGGATACAACTAGTAGAAGAAGAAAAGAAAGGGGGAAAGAGAAGAGAAGTTGATCTTTTTATTCTTTTAGAAAGATTTGTTTGAGTGCTCTGATGATGATTAATGAGCTCAACCTGGAAAAGTTGGCTAAGCTGTGCTAGAGACTTTTAAGAGAGCAACAGCCTCCTCACACACTAAGGAAACAGTGGGGGGAACACTGAATTAGTCAGACTAATCGGCCCTGATTTTTAGACTTGTAGTCAAGGTTCTAAAAGGGTAACCTGCTGAAGATAGTGATCTGATTCTTTGAGGGAAGAAGTAGGAGAGGGGGAAAAGAGGAAAGAAGGGGAGGACAGACAAGGGCTACTGTCAGAGAAGCAAGGTTCAAAAAGGGTACTGACTGAAAATACTTGAGGTACTGGGTGAAAGAGGCCTTATGCTGGTTAGAGTGGTGAGCTGTAACTGGGTTGAATCCTTGGGTTCCTGAGGTTGTGGTTCTGAGTGTCTTGAGGTTGTGTATCCTGCATGCAACGGGGGATACACCAACTTGGAAAATTTTCAAGGTTTGATTATGTAATCTAACATGTAGATGTGGTTGGCTGACCTTGTTTCACTTGTCCAGCCAGCTGTAGCATAGAATTGTTTATTTAATTACTGCATGAAGGAGTTGAGCAATTAAAAAGTGTTCAGTCAACACTACAGTCAAATGTTAAAGAAGAAACAGAATTTGAATTCAAAACAAGGCTTAAACCTCAGGGTCAAAAGACATAATGCATTTGGGACTAGGATTAAGATAATGAGTAACAAAGGCAGACTTGAGGTCAGCTGGACTGACTTGAAGGCTGACAGTATGGCTGACTATACCTTGGTTGAAAGGGTGTTGAACCAATGGAGGACCAGATTATAATCAGCTGAGTTTGAGAGAAACCAAAAACCCAGACTTTATTACACATTTATGTATGTAAACAACTATGGTGGATTTTCACCGCTGTTGTTTCCCCCCCTTCCTCTTTGACACATCTGTCACTCTGTTTTCTCTCATCCCCAGATGAATATTCATGCTCAACTTCTGTACCAAAACTCAGTTGTAACTTGTATGTGAGTAGCTAATGAGACATCTGTTTGTTGAATTATCTGTGACACTTCCTTCCTCTAGGCAAGACAAGTCAGGCTTTATTAAGTGTGCTAGATAACTCTAATCCTCTTTTGATGATTCTTTGACCTCCTCACTCGCTCAAGCTTATGAAATCATCTGAATTAAATGTCCAAGCTCTTCTCTTGTTTCTACAACCTTAAATACAAGCCTCTTGCATTCCTGAAACTCCTTTCCCTCAAGGAAATCCTGAATTACATACATCATTCTTCAAATCTTTAATTCCTCCTTCACTATTCCTCACTTTGTCAAAATCCACAATCTAACATCTTTATATTGTCGACTCCTATCCATAGTGTTCCACTTATTCTATTTTTGACTCTTATTCTATTAGTCTTCAACTCATCATATTGACAAATCCTAAAGTTCAATCTCTCTTCAAATCTTTATTGTTGTTGACTCTCAAACTTCCTCATCGAACCATGTCAACACATCCCAAACCTCACTGTCCTCAAAAACATTCCATCATTCAATTATCTCTGCAACATTGTCAGCTTCCACTTCTTCAATAGTATGTATACAACACACTATCTTTTCTCTCAATACATAAATGATTAAAACTTATTTTTCTTTTTAGTCCCTTTGTTCTTCCTTCTTCCTTTTTCTACTTCTCCAATAAATCCTGTTGTCACATCTCATCTTTGTGTTTGCTTTAAGGTATTTTCCTTCTTTACTATTTGTATTTCTTTTATCTTCATTTTTCACTTCATTCTCTGATATAACACATGCTTTAAGTTTCTGAAACTCTCACACTGTTCTTCTGCACACAGTAGCTTGAGTGTTTTTTCACCATGCAAGCTGGCAGCCTCAGCCCTATTCACAGGGCTCCTTTGTTTTCAGCCCCAGAGTTTTTCCCTGTTGGCTTTGTTGTTAAAACCATTTCACCTTTAGCTCACAACTCAAGCTCCTTTAAACTAGAACAAATCAAAATGAACCAAATTTGAGAAAGAACTAACTGCACTGAATTGAGATCTTGAGGAGGATGCATGAAGAAGCTTTGAAGCTGTGAGAAGCAAGTTTGGAAAAAGACCTGGAGGATAAAAGCTCAGAGGCTGAGAAACAAGACAAAGAATACCTCTAAGGGCTAAGTTGGCTAGCTTGTGAGAGGAGAAAAGCTACTCACTACAAGAGACTGGATGATGGTCTCAGGGAACTGGTGCAGAGAACAGACAAGTTTCATTCCCTGCCTGTCTTGAATATTTAAGCTATTACAAATGTGGGACAAGATGTGGGACAGAAGGTGGAAAAGAATATTCATTTGGATGTGAAGGAGTGACATATGAGTGACAGGGGAGAGAAAGAGAGAGAGAGAGATGTGAAACTCCAACCATGCCCACAGCCAGTAGCACAGAGGACAGAAATTAGGGACTTGATCAGAGTAGAGGTTGGAATGGATAGATAGCAATGAGGATCATGGGGGTGGAACCAGTCCATCAAAACAGTCATGCACTAACATGAGGAGCAGCCTTCACCACAGATTAACACATTCTTCTTATAAAAATTCGAGTAGCATTTCAAACTGGAATTATTAAACAATCTCAGTGCCCAAGGCTGTTCCCCAGTTGTTTAAAAATTTGCACTGTGCCTGTTTCCAAAGGCTTCAAGTTCACCATATTCTCCAGAGAGAGAGAGCGGTTCTCAGTTGGCTTACCAGGTTCTTTCATAGGTTGAATCATGTTCCTGGTAGGAGGCCTGGAGAGATTTGGTTATTCTACTTAGCTTACTACTTTGATCATCCAATCTTTGGCCAGAGTACGATGTAATACATAAACGTACTAGTTAGAGAGTTTTCCCTTATCCACTTAACCCCCTCCGAAGCGAGGGGTGATCGTCTCGACTGAATATGATATCTAAATATAGTGATATCGTTGAACAAAAAGCTTCATGTGCTCATTCTGAAAAATTTATTTAAACACCGGCAAGTTTCGGAAATGATTGCCATTAGGGGCTTTGTTTGGTTTGGGCTGATTTTTATAAATGTAATTTATTAAATATGTATTTAAATGTTTATTTTTGCTGTGAAATGGATTTTATTTTTAATTTGATCGACTCGATTTTTTAAAAACTTGATCACAACAACAACAACAACCAACTCAACTCAACTCAACTCAACTCCAAAAGAACCAACGATGACTGACTCACAACAACAACAACTATCCTTACTCGAATTACTCCATCTCAACTTCACTCCTAAGCCAACGCTCACAGAGGAAGAATCTACAGTAGGGTGAGTTAAAAACCAAAAAAACCCAAAACCCAAACTGAGAAAACTTATTATATTTATTTACCAATCTAATTAAACTTCAAACCAATCATCGTCATCATTTCGTGAGTCTTGATGAGCTTTTTTCTGTTTGGTTATCACTCCGAACTCACATCGATCATCTATCCATCCCACAGCTAAATACGTACACCATATTGTAAATTTATCCTCGTCAGTAATTTTTTCACTTACTCCCCACATACCTACCTATCATGTCTCTCGCCGATCTCTCACTCCATCTTATCTTCAAACAGGTCGACCATCTCCTACTCAACAATATACCATCAAATCCAAGACCTACTACCATCCAAAACGATCCAGATATCTCCCCCAAAACTAACCAGCAATCCAGCTCACAACTACCCACCCTACCCGAACCACACCAGAAACCGATACCAACCACAAAGGTGGATAACTCTGAGGAAATCAAGATTCAGAAATATATGGCCATCCATCTCGTCGATCAGATCAAGAATAATCCAGCCACCTTCTTCAACCCATTCTCATCCGACCTTACCCCCCTTCAACCTCAGCCCAACCCTAATGAATCAACCCAAGCCGATCATCATCCACCCATCCTTGCTTCTCCTCACCCACATCGTCCGCCCACTCCAACCACCGACAAACTAAAACCAAAACTCGGTCTAAGGATCAACTCGAGCTTCCCCCCTCAAGAGTTGGCCATCTCCATCGGCCAAACCAACCCAGAAATCCTCTACACGGCCGAACCTCCCCCACACGTCCTCCCGATCACCCTCTTCCCCTCTAGTATGGTCTTTGCTCCAGGTAATAGGGTTGCCGTCGACGGCTTTATCAGCTACGCCACCAAGGCCGGTCGGATCAGAGTGATCGATCAGAACAGTGGGGCTAGAATGCTCCTACGTAAACACGAAGGTCCCGTACTCGACATGTGCATAGGAAGACCTAGGACGGTCGTCGGCGATCTTAGTACTCCATCGAGCAGTCGTAGGTGGAGATGTATTGCTAGCGCTGGCTCAGATGGTAGATTGGTCATCTGGAAAGTCCCGGTCAGGTTCGAGGAAGATACGGCGAGCTATGAGATCCTAGCCGATATCTTCTCAGTCGACTCCAACCTCCTCCTCGGCCCAGAGAAAGAACTGGTTCAATCCCCACGTACACTCAGATTCTCGGCCATCAGATACCACCCTAATGATCCCAGCATCTTCCTTCTATCCACCAACGATCGTCGTCTTATCCTCGTCAGACTCGATCGGGGCGCTTTTTCAACCTCTTGGAAACGTGGAGCCCCTCTCAGCAAATCTCTTTCCGAACTCGAGGCTTTCGAGGGTCAAGATGTTCTACGCACCAATTCTGAGGTATGTTTTTTTTTTGTAGCCATGTAGCTCTAACCTCAAATTGACTTTTTTTTTTTTCTTTCCCTCCCTCTTGATCCAGGTGGTCGCGTTTGCATTCAGTCCAGATGGATCGGCGTTTGCCTTTGTGACTGAAGACAAGATCTTGACGGTCAGGCAAACCTCCAAGCCGCACTGGACGATCATGGGCGGTCAACTACCCTCGAGCCAAGGCTCGATCACCCGGCTCGAGTTCCTCGCGACCACTGCCGGAGTCATCAAGGGCTTTCTGATCACCAAGCGCTTCGGCACCCGAGTAGAGGCAGTCCAATTAAGCGAGATCTCCGAGGTGGTCATCGGCATCACCCTCCATCCCCCCGAGCCGGCTGACGACCTACCCTGCTTCGGCCACTCTGCCTGGCAGCCTCATTATAGTACCGTCCTCCTCTCCAACTCTCTCCGCGGCTCGATCTTTGCCTTCCACTTGAACTTTTGCGACTCCTCCTCGTCGGCCGACGAGGAGCTCACACCACTCAAGCCCGGCCATCCCGAAGGTACAGCAACTCGTTTCGCTACCACGGCCAGCCCATCGGACGACGACGCCAGCTATATCGAACGCGTCGCCGCCACCCGTCAATCGACTCAGATGCAACGTAGCCGCTCCAATTCCTGGATCGCATCTAGGACGATGTTCGTCGATCATATCTCCGAAGTCCCTTCCCCCGACCCGATCATCTCCTTCGTCCTCGATCAAGGAATGCGGCCACCCCCCGGACCCTCTTCCTCTCCGGTCTCCGTCTTTAACCTTCATCCAAAAGGTATCCATCAACTCTACCTTCCCAAAGATCTCATCGACTTCCATAAGGACTCAGCCGATCATCCCAACAACCCCTCCCAAGCTGCCCTCCCACCCGTTCGAAGTCGCTCCCTGGCCGGTGAAATCCTTGTCGACGTTCATGTCGAACATCAAGTCCAAAAAGCTGAGGTCCTTGACTTCTCTCAAGAAAGTCCTAACTCGAAGAAACCCGGACCTTCCTCTTCGGTCGCTCCTCCTACTGTCATACCTCTTCTCCCATCTATCGAACCATCCGCTATTGACAAGAAACCTTCGTCTCCTTCGGCCGTGTCAAAACAAGATCCTTCTCAACCGTCTAAGCCCAGCTCCAATCCTCTCTTGGACTTTGTCAATCATCCCTTTACGTCTTCTTCTTCTTCTTCCTGTAACGTCCCGAATAAGTCTCTCCCCGAGCCTCCTCTTTTGTTGAAAGAGTTGGAGAAAAATCGCGCATTGGTCATCGATCATGTGCATACTCTATTGGCCAAAGGTTTGGATAAACAAGGTAAATCTTTCCCTTCCCCCTCTGTCACCTTTTAACACAAAATTGACCGATTTTCTTTTGGTGTCCTACACGATTTTATAGAACAGAAATTAAGGAACCAATTCCTGGCTCAACAAGAAATCGAAACCCGTCGTCATGAACATCTTCTTAACATCCTCTCGAGTAGTTTGAGTCCCAAGAATTTAGGCGATATCGTCTCTCATCATGTTAAGGCTGCTTTAGTGCTCGACCATAATCATCATCAGCACAGTCGATCAAAGGATTCTGCTGATGCTGAGGTGGTTAAAGCCGGCGAATCTGTTAGGAAGGCGGTTCACGATGGGTTGAAAAAAGTGCAATCCTCCCCCCTCATTTTACCAGGGCTCTGTAGATTGACATTTGGGTTTATTTATTTATTTTTGATCAGTTTCTAGGGAATGAAAACGAAGGTGTATTCAAGAAGACACAACTAAAAGAAATGGTGCACGAAGTGGTAGGAACGATGTCCACAAAACTCGAGCAACTGATGGCCAAACAAATAGTCGATGAGAGGAGACAACGACACGAAGAATCGGCGGATAAGGATAAGGTGATTCGAGAATTGATCGAGGAAGTTAGACTTTTGAGGAGCCAAAGAAACGCCGAGAAAACCGAACTGGTTAGCCTCCAAAAATCCCTCAATCAACTCGTCGATCGGGTTTCTTCTTTGCAAGACTCCTTGGACCTTGGTCACCCTTCTTTCACCCGTGTCTCTGCGAATCATCTCTCGGACACTGAGTTGAATAACCAGAGCCATCCCTCTGAAGGTCCTACTCAAGCTTTCCACTCACCTGTGGCAAACCCTTCCTTATCATCATCTCACCTACGTTCTGAGCCAACCAACAAACTCGACTCCGGTCTTGATGAAGGAGGAAAATCAAAGACGGACTACGAAGAGGTGTTTGTGCAAGCATTGCGAGACCCTTCAACGTCTTTATTGAACACTTTAATCGATACTACCCCTGGAGCTCCTCACCTCGAAGACACCTTTACCACCATCTTTCCTCCACATTCTCATTCTAACAATGGCCATCAAAATCGTACTTGTTTGCTCTCCCAGCCCGTCTTGCTTACTCTTGCTCACCAACTCTCGCAAGAGATCGCTGCCTCGAACGGCCACCAAGCAAACGCTCCTGGTCAGGAAGAAAATCAACGAAACGGACTGGGCGTTTATGGTGTCAATCGACTTCGATGGATATGGAGTTGTATCAATGCGATCGACGAACGCGTTTGTTTCTCCTCCTCCTCCTCTCTCCCCTCCCTGCTTGTTTTCTTTCGTCACTAAGCCTTTTCTTTTTTTTTTTTTTGATTATTTAGGATCAACATACCGCCCAATATTTCGATCGCGTCTTAGGACTCTGTTACCACCATTTAATGTCCAAAAAAATCCAGCTCGTCGAGCTACAAAACCGGCTCGTCGGAAGTAATCGAAACGGGGTCGATCTTCGTAGGGTTGGTGAGGGTAAAGAAGCCACGGAAGAAATCGAAGGCGTCGATCAAGTGTTCGTCCCTCCCTCCCTCCCTTTTTTTCTGGGTTTGGCTCTCTCTCTCTCTCTCTCTCTCTCTCGATATTGTTCTGATCATCTTTCGGTCGTTTCTTTAGCTTATGGATCGTCCAAGATAAGTTACAAAAATTTAGGAACTTATCTCATCCTACTTCTCAGTAATCGTGTCTTTTCCTTCTTTTTCTTGTTTCTATCCATATCAAATTCATTCATTCAATCAATACTTCCTTCCCTTCTTTTCTTTTTTCTTTTTTTTTGGTAAAATGAATGATGGTTATAGTCATTATCATCATTATTGTTATCATTATTGTTATGAACATTATTATTATTATTATGAACGTATATATAATATACATCTTTTGGGTGGAGTTATATATGTCTGACTTGCTTGATATTCTTATTATGTGGACATATATACACATCAACTTACTCTTTTTTTCTGATTCATGTTCAAGTTTCTTTTCAGGGGAAAGGGGATGGGTTGAATCAAGAATAAAAGAGTGTGGGTGTGTGTGTTTTTTTTTCCAAAGGGAGGTAAACTGTATCAAGGCAGAATATTATCAGAAGATCAAGATGGGGTTTGTATTATTATTATTGTTTATTTATTTTTTGAGGGGGATGGGTGGGTGAGGTGGGCAAGGAATTGATATCTTTATCTGGTATTGAATTTGATTGCCTAAATCATTTTGCTGCTTTTCTAAATAAATGTGTGTAATCTCTGTCTGGTAGTAGTAGTACTTGAGATATCAAGCTCCATCTCTCCTCTCCCCCCTGTTGGAGATGTGATACTTATGTTGGAAACTTGAGTCATCTGTTCATGTACACTGTCAAAGTTGGCCAGTTCTACGGTACATATAAATCACTATGGGGAAAAAAAGACTTTGAGTTTTTTTTTCTTTCATATTTTATGAATGCATATTTTCCACTGATCAAACATAGTAAATTTTAGAGCCAACCTGGAAAAATAAAAATAAAAATAAAATGAATTGGTTGATGTGCTGAAGGTGAGCTATCAATAATGAGCTGTATGGTTGGATAAGACCTTATGACTGGAAACTATAAGCTCACATTGATCACTATCAAAACTAAATCTCTTAGGAGGTACTTTTTTTGCAGGATTCTATGAGCAAGTTGGTTTTGTAAAAAATTAATTAAAATAAAATAAATGTTTGGTGGAGTTGGAATTTACAGTAGAAGCTTTACAGATGAGCCTAGGTGCAAGTTAAGACCCCTAACATTTTTCACTCATCAAGGGTTTGTTCAAATGGGATAACCTCAACCTGGTCAAGTAGTCTGGCAGTAATGTACATGAAAGGTAAATGGTAGCATCCTTAGTAAGAAATATAAGCAGAAGAACAAATTGATTGGTAAGACATATTTGTACCAGGATGGAATGGCTGGGTGAAATATCTGTTTGAGCAGCAGAAGATTAAGACAGAGTGGAAAACGGTTAAGAAAATTTTATGGTACAGCATACAGGGATGAAGGAAGAATGGAACAGGAAAGATAGAAAATAATAGACAGGCATGTCCAAGATCAAGGCTGGGAGCTGATAGTTTGTAATTCCAAAATATTGTAAGTCAGATAAAGAGACTGATCACACAAACCTGTGTTTTCTATTGCTATTCTAAAGAATCAGTTGACGTTTTGGTGTTTGTTCAAGTCTATAAAAATGCTTTCTTTTTTTTTCAAACCAAAGGAAACTTGTGAGCCTGTGTCTCTTGAGTGACAACAGAACACAAGGAATTGGGGAAGGATAAGTAATAAATTACTTAGTGGAAAAATAAACACAAGTTATCAAATGGTAAAGTAAAGATCTTGAATGATCTGGGGAGCTGCCAACTGAGGGTAAGCCTCTTCTTCCTCAAATGAAACTGGGAGAAGGAGCCTGGTCAAAGGAAACTGACATCCAGCCAATCTTTTTCTGGTCAAAAGAAACTGACACAAGGATCCTTAGATGGAAACCTGGTTGATTTTCCCTGATACAATCAACAAAAATGCAAGAGGATAAGATCAAGGAGTGATCAATCAATCTGGTGCTAGTTGAGGCTTTATCAAGCAGGATTTAATCCTATGGAGTTATACCAATAATGGTTTTCCAGTGATTTAGTAGAAAAAGGGAAAGGGAGGAGGATAAGACAGAACAGACAGACTAGAGATAAAGGATTGGAGAAAAGTTGATGAGGTAGCAGAAGAAGGGACTCACTGGTTGATTAAATTACAGTTGAAATGGGAAGTAATCAGAGAAGTGAGGGCCTTACTTAATATTCCAAAACCTTGGTGAGGAAGCTGCTGGGGTTCAACTGGTTGAAGTCCTTTTACTGAAGTGTGTGGTTGTTGTGTGTTATTCTGGAGTCTTTGTATCTTCTGGGGTGTAGAGGATACTCAGACTCGAAAATTTTCATAGTTTGATGACATAAGCAGTGCTGGCGTGTGGTCAGCTTGCATCTGAAACACAGCGTAACAGCATATAGAATAAATTCACCAGTAATTCATTACTATGTGAAGGAGTAAGATACAGAGAAAATGCTCAGTTGTAACTAGGGATAAAATATGATGAGGAAACCGAATCTGAAGTCAAAACAAGTTTAAGTTCAAAACTGTAAAAGATATGATTAAGTTTTGGTCTTCAAATGTGTGTAAGGAAGACTTGTAGGCTAATTGTATTAGCTCTAAGGCTGAAAAAACTACTCAAAGCTACCTTGGGTGGAAGATTTGAGGGTTAATTTGTGTCAAAAACACCAAGTGTAGGTTGAAAATTTCATCCTATCTTTTAGTATCAATTCTTTTGATGAATCATAAGATGTGTCAGATCTTCATGAGTCAAAAGATAATAATCAAATTGATCAATAAAGCATGTCAGCTTTCCCCGCTAGTTCATGGATAACCTGACAAGAAAACTGATCATAAAATATATATAATATTAATACTTCAAAAGAAAAAATAATATATAAATGATAGAGACATTATTACACAGGTAATAATGCATAACAATGAGATAAATTTACTCATGATAATAACATTTAAAAGTGCTTGAATTTGAAGGAAAGATGAAGTGAAATAAGAAGGGTGAATTTTTAAAGAATTGAGGTGAGACTCACAGAAGGGCACTTGCTTAAAACCTGAGGAGAACTGATGGTGTAATTTCATTCAGTAATACTCTAACAAAGTTACACATAAATTAATGTAAATCTTTATATAAACCATATTTGATATGCAATAAAGACTTGTACATTTATTCCCACCTGATTGGCTTGCCAGGGCAAGCGCTTTTCAAGTACAAACCCCAAAGAAATTTTATTCACATGTAATTATTAGTTGAAATAATCATTTTAGTTTAATTAAGGTGAAATAAGTATTGTACAATTTTAAGTAAGGTGAAATAGAAATGGCATCTTTTAATTAACAATGAAATCATTTTCTACCTCTGACCACAAACAGGTGAATCATATTGACCTGGTAATTTTCCCCCAAACCCCAATACCAAACAAGTTGTCAGAGGGATTATTTAAAAATTAGTTAATATTTAAAGAGGAGTTTTCTTGCCCAAATTGAAGCAAAATAACTCCCCATCACTTTTAACCTTACTTTAGATAGATTATTATAAGCTACCAAGGCTCTCACCTTCTCCTGTAAGTTAGGAGGACTGGCCTTTTTTACTTATAACTATCATACATAGTTAAACTTCTTCAAAATTCACCCCAATTAAATTAATGACCTTGATTTAATTGGAAGAACCATGTCTTAGTCTGGTTAGCCCTTCTGTGGAACCATTTACCAATCAGAAGTCTGGCAGCAGGTTCATAACCTGTTGATTTTTGTGCTTACTGTTCTAAACAAAAATCAAAGTAATATTGGATAATGTATTTGTTAAACAAAAAACTAAAGGTATTATTTCAGAGTAAGTAATGTGAATCTGGAATACATAAAAATAAGAGAATGAAAAAAATGTGAATACCTAAAGGCAAAAACAATACAATCATGATGACAAGCTTCTGAAAGAAAAAAAAGGACAAGATAGCTGAAGAGAAAGGAAACTGATATAAAGGAATATTAGCAACAATGATAATCTGATGAGATAATATAATTAAATATGTAATACGTGTGGATGAAGATTATCTTATACTTCTTGAGATAGAGATAGAGGAGAATTCAAGAGGAATGGGAAGAAAGAGAAAGATAAATAAGGTAAGAAAGATGGATAGCAATGAAAGATGGATTGTTGACAAGAAAGTGATTGGCAAACAATGGCACACAGAGGGAAGGGAAGTTAATGAAGTTATAGAGGAGGACTATTGTCAAATGATGTAGACTTATAATGATGACTATGTAATAGATGAATTTGTGAGTTATCAGATTGTTCCTGAAGATTCTTCTGAAAGTAGTATTGACGTGAGTTTATAAGGAATTTACAAGAGGAGAAAGCTGAGAGAAAGAGTGGAAACCTTGAAGGTCCAGGCGTATGAAATGTTTTCATTCATTCTATGTTTTTACTTTACAGGAGGTTCAAGGGTAAGGAAAATAATGTTAGTATTTCAACTTGATTCAAGGCTTTGGGCATGAGGCACATGCGCGCAAGTGCGCACTGAGTGGTAGAGGGATGGCACTCATATCTCAACAGTATTATCTTTTTATTACACTTTAAGTTTTAAAGTGTAAAAATTCTTAATTCCTTACTGTATACACCAATAAGTGGAGTAGAGTCCAGTTAGTTGAAATCACAAGTATGGGCTCAGAACTGAATAAGGTTTGTATTTTAGAGATGGAGGCATATGAAGTAAATGACAAGAAAGGGGCCTAATTTGAGGACCTAAATTCTGAGGAACAGAAAAGAAAGAGAAATCAAAAGAAATGAACACGCCTGATTTTGGGCATGGGTCAGATTTTTTTTTTTTTAATCACAAAATACATACTGTATAAATTAATAAAATTTCAAACACATGGATTACAGAATAATCAAGAATGAAGTAACCTTGTATACCCCCAAGAAGTGGAGGCATACCTGCTCAATTGACAAAAGAGATGACAAGCACATTAATCAGGGACATATAAGTAATAAATAAATATATTTATCATTTCCCAGGATACCTTCAGGATAGATGTTTAATTGGAACCTTGAGAAGATCCCTAAATGCAAGTAATCCAAGGATTCCCAAGGAATAGAACAGTGCCTGTGAATAATAAATTACCATACAAAAATTAACATTTGGATAGAAATTTGATCATTGCATCTGACACTTATTAATCACATGATCACTACTGAATATGCATTAATACAGGAGCTTCAGAAGAGCCTCCAGATTATCTCATTAGCTTATTAACAGGCTGTACCATTTATTTTTTTGTAAATTTCTCACCTGTAACAGGTGTGAACCTTCACTTACCTACTCACTTCCTTCTCACTCAACACACCCAACTCTGATCAACAATAGTTCAAACCTCACCCATTACTCAACACCATTCAACTCCTCAACAGCCAATCAAATCAATCCTCACTAATCAAACTAACTACTCTTAATCTCTTCTATTTTATTTTTTCATATTTCTCTCTTTATTTCCCTTGTTATTCATATCTTTCATTAACTTCTTGTGTACTTGGTAAATAAGAGGAATTTTCTTCCCCCTTAGCTTGAATTGACCAGATTTATTTTATTTACAATCAGCATCCCACCAGTCATAACTACTAGTGTCCTACCTAGCAAACCAGTCCCCAAGACTCAAAGCCTCTTTTATCTCATTTCCAAATCTTTCCAGCTTTCAGAACAAATTTAAAAATTCTTACAGCTTCCCATTTATCCTATGTCAAGTGCCCTATCCTCCCCTTAAAGCCTGCAGTAAGTTCTGTTCCATTCATGAGTTGTGGCCCTTTTCAGGCACTGTTACCACTGGGATCTAAACAACCCCTGCTTGAAGGCCCAAGTTTATTAAAGTTTTGATAAAAGTTTGAATGAAACCAAACCACACCTGCTTGCAGACCCCTCCTACAAAATATTACATATTTTTATATTAATAAAAAAGATTTAAATCACCAAAAACCCTTTATCACATATTTTTTTTTTGCTTTGCACCTTGTGTAGCTAGAAGGATATCAGTGCTTGGCATCACCTGGCATGAAATTTATCCCACTCACATTACTATCTGGCCAACCTTCAACTTTATATTTCAATTTATTTTTATGCCCAAGATGTCATGGCAGCACCAATCCAATTTGACTCAAAGCAGGCCTTGGTCACATGCCTTAGCAAGCTCATGTATGGTCAGTCCCAATATTTCTGCATTGAATAACTCTTATTTAAAGCTACTAATAATTACTCAACCCCACCCCTGAAAAACCTCCCACAGCTCAAAGTAGAAAATATCAAAAAAGATGAGAGTTTTCCTCCTTGTGATTGGCTTATTGAGACCCTGGTAAATTTGTATTCACTCATTACTTTACGTTACCTTACAACATCTCAATTCTTATTCTTCTTCCCCCCTCCCCCTCATAGATAGTGTTCTACTTTTCCTGGTCATTCATTGTGGCTACCAGTATCCTGTTGCTGCTGTGAAAGAGTAGGTTTCTTCTTCTTCCTTTGTTTCAATTGTTCATTTTGCTCCCATAATAATCTATCCAAGGTGTTCAAGGTGAGAATGACCAATTTATGTTTCCTTGGAATCCTGTCAAAATATAATTCTGCAATCCGGGCTTTTCCATAACCTGTGCAGAAAGAATAGAGGTATTGCAACCTGAAACAAAGTTGGCCACCACATTAATCTGCAAGGGTTTTTCTGATTGGCCACATATTTTGTTAGCTACTATCCCAATGTGGGTTTTCAACATTTGATAATTCATTTCAAGAAATTTCTTATATACATTGATTCCAGTTGGTGACCAAGCCCAATGAGAAGTCAGTGGGACTTGTTTAATCTTTTCCTTGGGTAGCATGTGATGAACCAAGCTTGTTTTAAGAAGCCTTTGCAAGTCCCACTCCTCAACGCAATTCTCACTTGGAAGATAGCAAAATGAAGCCAAGATGCCTGGCTATCATTCCCTTACTCAGCTTTCCCGGAGGTGCACTTGGCTTTACCATATGCTAAATCACATGAAAAAGAAGCTTCAAAAGCCACACAACCTCAAGGTGCTCATGCCAAAATCCTGACATGACTCATACGCCCCTCCTACGCCCCTCCTACGCCCCTCCTACGGGGCGTCCTTCGGACACGGGGCTCCCCGACAAGCCCCAGAAAGGTTACCAACGCGGGGAAGCGGGGGGAATCCGAATGTAAGGTTACAACAGACGCTGCTTTGACCGACACCACCACCACTCGACAATCCACGACATCCAGGTCCACATCATGGCCTCTCAACACATCACTCGGGCCTTACAATCCTCATCTCTCAACCGGCTCGCTGTCTCTCCTTGCCTCCATCGGACCTCTCTCCTTCAACAGCACATCAAAAGGTCATTGCCGTCGTTGGTCAGGTTTGGCTCGGGCGAACCTCATTACAGTTTAGTACTCCCACTCTCTCATCCCTAAAAATTAAACAAACAAACAAACGAAAACTGACTGGCTGATGCATTCAAACCCACTTCCTCTCAGATCAACCCTCCGGCTGGCTGTTCGGCGAAAAGCCATTAAAACCTGGCCAGAAAAGAGTCCGAGAGGATTGGGAATTGATTTGGTATATTGGCTTTTGGGGCACCACTTTCGTCGGAATCATCATGCAAATCTACAAGCCTGATCGATCGTTGAGTTACCCCCTCTTTTTTCATCATCTATACACCCATTTGTTCTGATCACATCACTCATCTTTTTTATGTCTTTGACAACGTCGGAAATAATCTTCTATAGCATAACAACTTGGGCCAGACATGAAGCAGAACAAAAGATGGAAAAACCAACTTATGAGAAATCTTGATTGTTTTTTCCCTCTTTGTTCTTCCTTTTTTAGCGTAACCCAAAGGAGACAAAAAAATCATACTATATTGTACTCTGCTTCCTGAATAAAAATCTAGGTCATACCATGATGTACGCATCGGAGACATTTTCATTTTTGAGTAGATTGCCGCGACAAATTGCAGGCTGCGCCAGGTCACCCAGTCCAAGACGACTCAAACTTATACATCAACAAGCTGGTGATCAGCTACTCGTGATTGATCAAAATCTCTGTTGATGGAAAGCTTTGTTAGTCCTTCTCATATTGATATTTGGGGTTCGCTCAGGGTCTGCAAAGACTGGCATATTCAAAACGTAATGATTTCAGAAAAAAGTACAAGCCTTCATTGATTCATCTAGCAACCACAATAATAGCGATAAGGAATCGTTTTGATGAAATTACAACTCTAATACTCTTTGGCTGGCTGAAATTTTGAGGGGAAGTGACTATTCCAATCTGGGATAGATATCATTTCTTCTTTCATTGAATACCGGCATGGATTTCCCAAAGAGCTCTAAAGATGAAAAATCAATGCCAGCCAATGCAAAACCAGTGCCCCATCGCGGATTGTCTTCCGGTGACGGGGTAGGTAGATGAGGAAATAGGTCAGGGACTTGGGCCAGCGCTGTGCCCCAAGGATCAATAACCATGGCATGAACCCGCAGTTTTTGTGATGGCTGTTCAATGCAAGTTTCTACCTGGGCTGCTGCAACAACATAACATCATGATTATTTTTGAAAAATGTACAGAAAAATGTTAGTTTCTTATTCTAATCTGTTATGTGTCTGTTTGCCTTACTTGTGTTTCAATTGCCCATGCTCATGGTAGAGTTCCCAATGTGATCCACCTGTTCTACTAGTGAATGCAGACTGAAAAAACAACACTTCAATAGTTTATGAAGGAATCTAAACAAAAGTTCTGAGACTATAGGATGTTTGCCCCCCTTTGAAAATGGATAAATGCTACTTCTGGTAACCTAAAACCATGTGTCTTACAATTTCAGAAGTGACATCCTAGTCTGGGAAATCAATGATTTATAGTATGTCAAGACATGAGAGGATTTTGGTTGATTTACTGACCTTATATCATAGCATATTAATTTTCCAACTTGTTTGAATAGATTAGAGTAGTGGGCTGCATGCAAATTGGTATTGGAATCTGGTCTGCATGCCAATTGGGATTGGCATGTTGGCTGCACTACAATCAGGATTGGAATGTGGGCCACACACTGTTGAGGGGTAATTGGCAGCATAGTGCATATGCATTATGATTGTCAAGGGTGGTTATGATGGGAGTAGAGTTCAGTCATCAGTCATTTGAATTGTCGTCAGCTCTTTTGATTGTAGTTCAATCAAATCAAGTTTTTCGCAACACAGCAAGTGTCAAATCATCAAGAACCGGTGTTCCAGGTAAAAGATCATCAGTGTGTCATTGTAGTTACAATCACTTACACCAACTACGTTACCTTATTGAAATCACAGGAATCAACAGTTTTAGGAGGAGAGGAAGAGTTGCTGAAAACAATAAAAATCACACATAACATCTATCAGAGGTAGTTGAATATTGTGTTTCATTTGTTTTCTCAGTTTGTTATTTCTTTGTTATTGTTTGTGATCAGAAACTAAACTCTTGATTTTGTATGCTTTCATAGTCATATCAATTCTCACATTGTTTGTTGTTGTTATATCACACAAGTTTTTCTGATCTTAAACATTGGTTCATTTTTCTTGTCTGTTTCTCTTCTTACTATTTGACATTCTAATTGTGTTCCATTTCTTGTCTGGTTGTTCTTTGTTTCTTTCAATTATCTATTAGCTATCTACTACTACTGGCGCTGTTAAGATTTGAAATAAAGAGTCTCTGCTTCTCAACACACACACCAATAAGTGTCAACAAACTGGACTCTACTCCTCTTATTGTGGCATGTACAGTAAGTGATTAATAAGTCTTACACTCCAAAAGGGTAATAAAAATAGAATACTGTATCAATAATTACTTTGGTGTTTGTTTAGAACACTAAGTACAAAAATAAACACGTTATTAACCTGCTGCCAGACTTCTGATTGGGCAATAGTTCCACAGAAGGGCTAAACAGGATTTGACACAGTTCTTCCGATTAAATTAAGGTTAATTAATTTAATTGGGGCAGAATGAAGAGTTTAACTATTTAAATAGTTACAAGTAAAAAAAGGCCAGTCATCCTAACTTACAGGAGAAGGTGAGCGCCTTTGTGTCTTATAAAAAGTTATCTGATTTATGGTTAAACTGATGGGGAGGTTTTGCTTCAATTTGGGGAAGAAACCTCCCCTTTAAATTTTGAATAATTTTTAAATAATCACCTTGTCAATTCATTTGGCAGTGGGTTTTGAGGGAAAATTACCAGGTGAATATGATCAACCTTTTTTCAATCAGAGGTTGAAGATGATGTCCTTATTAGTTAAATGATGTCATTTCTATTTCACATTAATTGAAATAGTATAATACTTATTTCACCTTAATTAAACCAAAATGATTATTCCAACTAATAGTTACAGAATAAAATTTGTTTGGGTTTTTTACTTGAAAAGCACTTGCCCTGGAGAGCAATTCTCACTCCTTGACTATGTAACTCAAGATTAAATATTTAGCATGTAGCTTTCAAGATAAAAGGTACTTGTATGCTTTTATTTATTTACATATATCCTCAAACCTCATTTTCAGTCACAAAAATGATGTGCTGTGTAAACTAGGGGAGATAGTGCAAACCCTGTGTCATTAACTCCAAGCCCGCGCACCGCAGTCAGCGCAGCTTAAATCACCTGCATGACTGAAGTCCCGCCCCAAGTTGGAGTACAAGCCCCTGCACAGGTACTAGACCCAGTAACACATCCCTGCGTGGCACGCAAACACCAGAGCCCACAAGATAACATAAGAGGCAACAAAAGCACCCTAGTATCTTCATTAAATATGATACATCTGTAATAAAGATTACTAGGGACTAGAAATCATATTGATATTGCTTTATACACTAGAATAAGTACAGTAGGCACTAAACAAAAGTACACAACAAGTACTGTGGCTTATTACAAAATACAATTAAAACAGAAGATGTTAATCATACAACCAGTAATAATGTACTAAAATGCTGTAATTAATGAAGTAAATACATTAAAATGAATAAAATAAATATACATCAATATATATGTAGCATGGTGACTTATACCCGAGGCACAAGCCTCTGTAGTGTCACCAAGAAGGCCAGTACTTAGCTAAAGTGCCCAAAAGTTGGCCTTTAACGCCCATAGGGCACCCAGTACTATTTAAGGAGCTCTTCAACCGCCAAAAGAAGGCTCCTCATGCTTTAAAATTCCCCTTAGACACTTACCCACCTTTTACATTAGATACACATCTTGATAAATAGTCTGGTTAGGGTCTTAGTAGTATTCTTTTAGCCCTGTCTTCTCTACAAAAATCAAAGTTACCAACCGCCTCCACCATCCACCTTTTCAAGCGCTCAAAGCTTTCCTGTTTCCAACCAGAATATCCCCAAGTCCCCCTAGTATTATTACTAGTAAGTAATAAACCTTATTTTTTGACAATATTCCCCATTTCCTTTCCCTGGGACTCAAGAAACCCCTGTTCAAATAGACCTTAGCTTTCCAGGTACTTACATCCTCTGTATTACGTGCAAGATACCTTAGAGGGATAATACCACCCCTGATTGATCAGGCCCCTATGGTTGGAATTATGTTAAATTTATATAATATAATTATTACCTTTTTCTCTTATTTTTACAATTATTCCATATATGATATTGGAATTAATTGTGTTCCATATATCCCCAGAGTTATTCAACTCTTTTTACATTGCCTTGCACCACGTGTAGCTAGAAGGAATATTCCTTGGCATCACACAGGCTGACTGTCACTCTCTGTGATGCCAAGGACTAATATCCTTCTAGCTAAAAAATGTGCCAGGCACAACCATGGGATAAAGATATATATCTTTATTTTTTTTAAATCTTTTATATTAATACAAGTGTATAGCCCCCAATTTTGGGGAAGCTCAATGGTGACTTCTGACACGGATCAACGCCAATCCGTGATCCGTGTCATGCAACCTAATGGGCCAACGTCAACCCGTTAGGTTGCATGTATTGATGCAGTAGAAATGGTGCATGGTTTGTTTGGCTCCAGGAGCCTATTTTTTTTAGTTTTATAGTAGATTTAAAAGATTAAATCTTCTATGGAGGGGCCTGCAAGCAGGGGTTTCTAGTTCCCCCCCAAAGGTGTTCTTGCTAAAATCAGGGGAACTTAAAACCATTTAAAAATGGGGCCTTCAAGAAGGGTTGTTTGGTCCTAGTGGATATAGTGGATAGGAAAGGGCCACAACTCCTAATGTCAAAAGACTTACTGTAGGATTTGGGGGAAGGAGGTGGGGGAGATTCATTATGGCAAGCTGGTAATATGGAAGCGGTGAGTAAGGTGGGCTTGAAGGCTGGACAGAGTTAGAGTTGAGGAAAAGAGGCTTTGAGTCTTGAGGAGGAAACTAGTAGGACTGAATGGTGGAATGCCGGTTGTGAAAATGATAAATATGGGGAATCAAAATACAGGGAAAAAATAACCTCTTAAATGCCTTTCAGGAGCCCTTATGGCGAAACATCAAGTTTTATTTTTGCAATGGGAATACTACAAGGAAGGAGTTATCCTTAGTAGAAATAAATGATGTGATTTTGTCAAGTTATTACATTTCCAGGCTGTCAATAAATAGGAAAGCGTTTAAATCATCCAAAGAAAAAATCTGAGGGAGCTTCAAGAGCTCTTACTTGAGTGTATAACCTGTATTGATCACATAAATAATCAAACTACAGTACAAATGTCTCTTTCTGTGTAGTGTGGTATTTCATATTTAAGGTTCTATACCATCAACATTATTGGTGTAATTGCATGATGGGCTCTCCTCTAGTACTCCATTCAATTACTTGACCAGGAACTATCCTGGGTGTTGGCACTTATTGATTTTCCCATGATCAAAGAGCTTGTCATTTCTCTTTAATTGTACAATGTTCTCTTGATTTTATTGAAGTTATCTAATTTAATTTCTTCCAGTTTGTGGTTTCCATGTATTATTATATTTTTAACTTATACAGTAGGTATATGTATTAGTTTAACAATATTTAAAAGATTATAAACAGTATGACATTTGTGTCAAATATTATATAATATTCTATTAATATTTTGAAGGGATAATTACATAGTTTATAGATTTTTTTATCCCGTATTTTAATTAATTATTCATACTAGAATAATCTTATGTTACATATTTTTATACCTAGTGAGTATTTTTAGCGCTTAGTAGGAATATTCTTTAAGTTAATTTTATTAATACAAGGAGTAGGTTTTCTAGGGTAATTTGGCTGAGGTACCCTAGGTTAATTTTCTTGCTCCATCATAATACTTAATAGTATTCTCAATTATCTCATAGGTTACTCAGTTATGATTTATTCAAATATTAATTTGTTTAAAATATTTGTTTATTACTTTATTACTATGTAATAATGTATATATTCTAGAAATTTGTCTTTTTTTATGTTTATTGTGATTTATTATAAATTATTACTGGTGTAATAATGTCTCTTTCACATTTATTTGTTATTATTTTATTATTATTTATTTATTTATTACTATTTGTTCTAGTCAGGTTGTCTCTGAACCAGTAGCAAGCTGACATTCCCTACCTTTAAGATGATTCTTTTAGAATGCCTTTGTTTGGTTTGGGCAATAGAAAAGCTCCACTATTATCTGGATAGAAGTATTTTTAATTTTATTACAGACTTAACTGCTTTGAGATCCCTACTATTTATGAAGTCTCTATACAGACACATGATGAGGTGGCTGCAAATTGCTATCCAAGAATATAGAGGCAGCATGTCAATCATACAAAGAGATGGAAACATTCATAAGATTGCAGATGAAGTGAGTATATGGGCTTTGCCCAATGACTAAATTCATCCAGCCTATTATCCTGAATACAAGTATGATGAAAGTTTCCCCATGATGGGAATCCATGTCTCTAATTTCAAAGATGATTTCTTCCAATTAGTTAGAGAAAGTTCCAAAAAGAGTAATAACACTTTGATCCTAACTCCTCCAGAAAAATAGCAAAGACTCAGAGTTGAACAATTACTTACAGGATCCATGGAGACCATCTTATGTTGAAGGCAGTTTTTGTATCTTTGATGGCCTATTATATTACAGAGAAAAACACAACTCTGTTTTAGTATTAGTAGATTCAGTTACAATAAGTAATATTCTACATGAATGCCGTGACAGTGTCTCTGCAGGTAATTTTTCTGAATATAGAACCATTGAGAAGGTTTAAGACACAGCCTGGTGGGTCAATTGGAGAAAAGATACAGGTGAATAATGTAGATCCTGTGATAGATGCAAGGAAGCCAAAAAAGCAACAGGGAAGATATTTTTAAGGGCATTAATAAAAAAACCCAGTTTTTCCGCGTTTACACCCGGTTTTACGCAGCGGCAACGTCAAATTTGCTGCGCCGCACACCCGGTTTTTTTAATTATTTTTTTGCAGGCGTATTTTAATTTTTTTTCAACATTTTGAAATTGTTTAACATACTTGCAGGGGTTTAGAAATTTATGGTACTTTTTATTTTTTCAAAAAAAGAACCTCTTCTATTTTTTTTTGCCCATCCACCTGGTTTTTTCAAAAAAAATCCCCACGGCTCAATTTTCAGGATTTCTCAAAATTTTGAATCTTAATAAAATACTTTAAGGGGTGTAGAATTTAATGTGACAAAAAGTTCATTTTCAAAATTACTGGTTGATTTTTTATGATTTTTGGACAGAATTTATTTCTAAACATCTTCACGCCTGTCTTTCAAGATATTTGGGGAGTTTTTAAATGGATTCATACACTTTAGAGGGTGAATGATTCGTTGGAAACAAATACTGATTGTAAAATTAACTCGGTATCAGATTTTATGACAAAGAAATGGAAATATAATGATACAGAGGTATGGTACATTGTATGATGCTTTGGAGTGTTACATGTAAGATAATTATTACACATTACATATGGGTTCAGGAATGTAATTCAGGTGTAGATTCACCGTTTTTAAGCATTTTCTAGTTGATATCAGTAGTGTTTATAACAATTTCTCTTTCTTAAACTTATTATTTGTGTGCGCATTCTTAGTCTGTACTAATAGGGGGTATCAAGTATGACCAAATCCACCCTTATGTAATCAACTGGTTTTGAAAATCCACCATTTTTAAAAAGCATGGATATCTATATAAAACAGTTCAGAATTCTAAAAAGTGAAATTTTGTGAAAACTCCTAATTCACTGGTTTTAATTGTGGATTTGTTCATATTTGATACCCCCTAATGTCTCTTTGTTGTTTATTACATTTATCATTTATTAATAAATTATTAACTTGCAATTATGTCTCTTGCTTTTTATTTTATTTATTTATTTTATTCATTTCATTTCATTAGGGGGTATCAAATATGACCAAATCCACAATTAAAACCAGCCAATTAGGTTTTTCCACAAAATTTCACTTTTCAGAATTTTGAATCATTTTATGTTGATATCCATGGTTTCTAAAAATGGTGGATTTTCAAAACCTGTTGATTAAATAAAGGTGGATTTGGTCATATTTGATACCCCTATTTATTCTATTTATTTTATTTTATTTTATTTTATTTTATTTTATTTTATTTTATTTTATTTTATTTTATTTTATTTTATTTTATTTTATTTTATTTTATTTTATTTTATTTTATTTTATTTTATTTTATTTTATTTTATTTTATTTTATTTTATTTTATTTTATTTTATTTTATTTTATTTTATTTTATTTTATTTTATTTTATTTTATTTTATTTTATTTTATTTTATTTTATTTTATTTATTTTATTTTATTTTATTTTATTTTATTTTATTTTATTTTATTTTATTTTATTTTATTTTATTTTATTTTATTTTATTTTATTTTATTTTATTTTATTTTATTTTATTTTATTTTATTTTATTTTATTTTATTTTATTTTATTTTATTTTATTTTATTTTATTTTATTTTATTTTATTTTATTTTATTTTATTTTATTTTATTTTATTTTATTTTATTTTATTTTATTTTATTTTACTTTGTTTATTAGTGGGTATCAAATATGACCAAATACACCATTATCTAATCAACTGGTTTTGAAAATCCACCATTTTTAAAAACAATGGATATCAATATAAAATGATTTAAAATTCTCAAAAGTGAAATTTGATAGAAAAACCTAATTCACTTGTTTTAATGGTGGATTTGGTGATATTTGATACCCCCTATTTTACTTGTTTTACTTATTTATTTTATTTGTTTTAAATAAAATTTTGAATGAGGATGATTGGAGAGGTTGCGCGCATCAAATGCCGCCCTCCATAATTTTATTTTATTTTGTTTTATTCATTTTACTTGTTTTACTGTTTTTTTTTTAAAAAAAATAAAATATTGAATGAGGATGATTGGGGAGGTCACGTGCATCAAATGCCGCCCTCCATATGCTATTTGCATAAAAATTAAAAATTAAAAAAAAAAACGGGTGCCTGCACGGAAAACTGGGTGCACCGCGCAGCCGCAGCTGCGCAGAAAACCGGGTGTAAACGCGGAAAAACCGGGTTTTTTTATTAATGCCCATTTTTAATCCTTATGATGATTGAAGAAACCTCTAAACCTTGAGATATAATAAACATGAATTTGGTGAAATCCTGATCAAAAAGAGGGGCAGCCAGCTTCAATTCATGTCTAGTCATAGTAGACAGGTGTTGGAATATTCATTTCTGCATTTTCCATTATATTTCTATTTCTCTTTCTGCTTCCACCTTTTAATTCTCATGTCACCCTCTGTGACATTCATATCTACTTTAATTTCAGTTTATAGACTGAGCCAGAAAGTGAGTAGGATTCCTTTTCTCACCCTTCCCAACAACCAAGTCACTCTTGCTTGCTGGCTCAGGTTAGTCTCATTTTTTCACTTACTTTTTCATTGAAATTCACCATCCTTCCCAACAACCAACTCACAATTGCTTGCTGGCTCAGTTCACCTCAACAAAAGGTACTCCATCTGGGATAGAGTAATGCCTAGGAATGGAATACCCAGGATTATAATCTCTTATAGAGACCCAAAGTGTCAGCTATGTGTTTGAAACACTGGTGTAATGTCTATAAAAAAGCCAGGTACTATCACTGTGCTGATAGGTTATCTGAATAATAATTACTATCATTCTCTCTATAGTGTCCAAACTATGCACAGAGGATAACCTAAACTCCTTTGTAATTGCTTATTTGGTATACGAATTAGTCAATCAGGAGAAGACTAACAGCTAATGTTATAGGTTTGGCTATCTTTCTTTCTTTTTGTGAGATAAGTAAAAATAAAATTGTTACTAAGCAGGTGGCAAGCACTTGAGCTGATTGGCTACTGTCAGAGGTGGTAGTCTTGCAGCAACTGCTTTATAAGGAGTAGTTCAAGGTCTCAGATGGGGAGGTTCTAAGGTAGCTTGATAAATAGTCCAGTAAACAAGGTGGGTTGGATAATAAGGGGATAACACTACTCTAAAATTAGGAGGAGAATATTCAGGGTACTTACTAATGTGGTACTGGGTGAATATGCTGAGGATCCAATCCTATGCCAGGAAATGGCCTCCTTTTATATTCTAGAAGTCTTCAGGGGAAGGTTCTAGAATTTTGTTGTATATTCTGCTCTAATGTATTGCAATTCAAATGCACTATGATGCAATGGGAATTGTATTGAATTAAGCACAGTATTTTCTATGTCCCTATGAACTCATGACATGTATGTATAACCAATCACATCATGGGCCAATTCATTTAATAGAACAATACTGGGAAAAATTACCACACACTTATGTAATTTCTTTCTTACAAGCATAATTTTATTATTATTATATTTATGCAAATAAGCTTATTGTCTCTCAGCTTTTTAATTTATACTTTTTATTCCCTTTTTCTTAAATTATCTTTATTATATGATAAAGTACTAGAAGGAGTAGGAATTTAGTGGTGGTTTGAGTGAGCTACCCCACTTAGTCTTACATTCTGAGTTGATTAATATAATAATATTTTATGATATGTTATTATTTAAATTAATAGTAATACAGTATTTTTTATTGTATTTTACAGTTTATTCAGTTCTTGGGATACTCTGGAGTATCTCTAGGGCTGACACAAAGCTTAGATCTGAATGTTGGACTGGCCTACATAGTATGCTAGGAAACAAGCTATCATTTTCCATAGCATACCATCCCCAACCAAATGTACTAGCAGAAAGGATGATCCAGAATCCAGAAGAAATGATCAGAAGGTTCTGTGCTTATGGATTTGAATTCAAAGAAAATTATGGTTACACACATGAATTGGTGTCACTATTACCAATATTACAAATAGCCCAATTTACAAGAATTCATTCCACTACAGGTGAATCACCAGCTTTGCTAGAAAAAGGCTGGATACAAAACCTTCCAAGAGATTTCCTGCAGAAGGATTTAGTATACATCCATCCTACAGCACTGACTTATGCTACAATCTTTGATAAATCTAGAAAGAATGCTGAACAATGTATAGTAGATGCTACTTCTTAAAATAAAGAGAGGTGGGAAAAATCTCATAAAGAACCTGAATTCAAAGTAGGAGACCAGGTTTTTTTCTCAAAAAATTATCCGGACCTAACAAGATGTGACATTCCTTTTCTGGACCATTTATAACAAGAGCACTACCTGGAAAAAATGAATTAGAAGTTATCTTGACAGAACAATTAAGCAGAAAGCACCCTACTTTTCTGGTTAGCTTGGTTAAGCCTTATCTTTTTCTGAATAATCTGAAGTTCCCCCTAAGGCAAAAGTTTAAAGCCATTATCCCCCCTGTGGATAAGAATCCACAAAAAATATGTATATTGAAAAAAATGAGAGAAAAGAGACTGGGAGTTTATAATAGAGATTTAAAAATTTATCTAGTTAGATATAAGAATCTGAGTGCAGACCATGATGAATGGCTCTTAAAGAAAGGCATAACAGATGCTCATGTGTTATTGATGAAATCCAGGAATGAAAAGAAAGATTCATAGTCTACCTATAGTTTTAATTCCTTCTACACATGAAACCTTTTTAGTGGTAGGGAATTTCAGCCTTAGAGTCATCACATCTGACCTAAAGCATGCCTTGTTCCCATTTTTTCTTACATTTAATCCACAAGTGCCCTGTATCTTCTTACCCTTAAGTGTATGCTTTGATTTGAATAAATATTCTGTTTCAACAAGCAATTTTAACCATATTTTTCACTCAACACTTTGTAATTACTCAACTCTGTCATAGAGTAATTAAATAAATGATTCTACGCTACAGCTGGCTGGGCAAGTGAAACAAGGCTAGCCAACCACATCTACATGTAAGATTACATAAGAAAACCTTGAAAATGTTTGAAGTTGGTGCATACTCCCTTGCAAGGAGGATAAAAAACCTCAAGACACTCAGAACCACTACCTAAGGAACTCAAGGATTCAACCAAGTTACAGCTCACCACTCTAACCAACAAAAGGCCTCTTTCACCCAGTACTTCAAGTATTGTCAGTCAGTACCCTTTTTGAACCTTGCTTATCTGAAAGAAGTGCATCTCTTCCTTCCCCTCTTCTTTCCCTTCTTCCTCTTTTTCTCTGTCATCAATCAACCATTTGGGCAAAAGATTCCTGGATCTTATTATTGCTGTTTAAATTATTTTATTGTTCTGAAGTCTGTTGTTTTATTTTGTGGGGTTTATGGACTTGTTGTAATATTCAATAGATCAAATCTGTTTAGAAATGTGGGGAGCTTGTGGAAGAGAGTGGATCTTTGAGTATCCTAGAGTTTGAAGAGCACAAATTTACTTTATTTTCTTGAAGGAGGAAACTTCAGGTTATTTACTAGGAAATGTATCTCAATGTGAGAAGGATTGATTACTATCACTCAAAGTCCCTAATTGGAGTTTTCCAAGCAGGATGTCACCTTGCTACTATTCCAGAGAAACCTGTCACAAGAATTAAAACATTTAATAAAAATAAAATAAAATACATATAAAATAAAAAGTTAGAGTATTATTTGATATTCTAATTCTACGGTAAATGTAACCTAGGGTAACTGACTTACAGGTACCCCTCACTGCCAGCATAATTGCCTAGGTTGAGTTCATCCCAGTTAAACTAGGATGCAACAAACCAATTTAAAGTAGGTTGAACTCAACCAATGAAATATAAAACCAAGGGGGGTCCCTTGGATTTATATTTCATCAGTTTATTTCAACCAAGTTTAAATTGGTTGAGTGCATCCCAGTTTAACTGGGATGACTTCATCCTAGGCAATTATGCTGGCAGTGCCTAATTATCATGCCTTGAATGTTTAATTCAGTATGTAATTATTAGCAAGTCAAAAGGTACTTAAACATATTTTATGCTTGTATTTATCCACCAGGAAAAAACAATGATCACTTGTCTACAAGTGACATCAGAAATTACAAAGGGGCCTTTATACTTTGATATGTCACTTGCAGACAAGTGATAATTGATTTTTCCTGTTGATTTACTTACACATATTTTATGCTTGTATTTATTTATACATATCCTTAAAACCTCATTTCCAGTCACAGAAATGAGGTGTTATTTAAAATAGGAGAGATAGCATAAATCCAGCATGAATGACCCCCAAACCAGCGTACCACAGTCAGTGGAATCACCCGCATGACTGAAGGCCCGCTCCAAAGTTGGATTAAAAGCCCCTGCGCATGTAATTAAACCCAGTAAGGCTCCCTGCATGGCACGCGGACACCAGAGCCTGCAAAATAATACAAGAGGCAACAAAAAAGCGCCCTAGTATCTTCATTACATATGATACATATGTAATAAAGATTACCAGGGACCATAGTATTTATTTATAATATTTTATGTTAGCTTATATAATAAGACAATTACAGTAATTACTGAACAACAGTAAAAATAATGGACTGTGGCTTATTATAAAAATAAAAATAAGCCACAGGTACTGATAAAGTACAAATGAGTAATAATATACCACTATATTGTAATTGAATTAATGTAAATATAATAAATAAAACAATTATAAATGTCCCTTGGTGATGTATCCCAAAGGCCCAAGCCTCTGTAGCGTCACCAGGTAGGCCAATATGTGGTCAAGCACCCACAAGTTGGCCTTTAAGCACCCATAGGGTTCCCAAGACTATTTAAGGAGCTCGTCAACCGCCCAAATAAGGCTCCTCATTCTTTACAATACCACTCAGACAATTAACCACCTTGTATCAGATACAAATATCCATAAATGGCCTGGTAAGTCCCTTAGTAGTATTCCTTAATTAGCCCTGTCTTCCCTAAAAAAACCACAGTTACCACCCAGCTCCACCAAACACCATCCCAAGCGCTCAAAACTGTCTTGTTTCCACACAGAATATTCTCAAGTTCCCCTAGGTTTATTACTAGTAAGTAATAACCCTTCTGTCTTGAGAATATTCCCCATTCCTTTTCACTGGGATTTAAACCACCTCTGTTCAAACAGGCCCTAGGTTTCCAGGTTATTAGCTCCTCTGTATTTTATTGCAAGATATCTTAGAGGGATTAAACCACCACTGATTTATCAGGCCCGTCTGGTTTTAATTATATTGAATTTATTTTATATAATTATTACTATTTTTCTCTATTTTTTACGTCACAAATCCCATTATTATTTGTGAATTAGACTCTATATCCACTTCCCAGAGTGTTATAATCTTTCACTTCATAATTTTCACCATGTGTAGCTAGAAGGATTTATCTTTGGCATCACATAGGCTGACACAGGATTTGTGATCAGAAAATCTCTGAGAAATGCAAGAATTTTGTGTTTTCAATTGTAAAAAAATACCTACATGACCTGGAGGACAAGGTTTTTTTTCAACTTATTGATGATTAACAATTAGGGAGTAAAGAGCACTCCAAGAGTAGCTGAGATACATAGCTGCTCATTCTTCTCTGAATTCTTTTTAGTTTTATATATTACAAGGGTTTATGAGAACACTTCCACCCGTGATTTTTATTGATCCACAAAGTTACTGTAGAGCTCCTAGACATAGGTCCTAGGGAGCACCTGACCAAATATTACTAATATAACAAGAGATAGAACTGCATAATTTTCTTCCTCTTATCTTTCTGGTTTTGATATAGATATACCTCCACTTATTCTAGACTTCCACCCCTCCAGGGGGGAGGTGTCCAAGTTCCACCTGGAAACAGATGGGTGATGTAAAAATGTATGAAGTTTTGAAAAGAACTTAAAATTGTGTGAATGAACTTTGGCTCCCAAAAGTTTAAACATTAAAAAGTATATATGTTTTGAATGAGTTTGGGCAGAACTCAAATTGAATAAACAAACAACCCACTGGACCACAATTTTCTGCGGGTTTGTTGATCCTTCTGGGGAAATTTTAACAATGCATACACACTTAATGAGAATGCATGAGCCAGTAAAAGAAAATTCCTGAAGAATATACTCAAAAAATTCTGGATTTTTGACAACTATGGGGGTTTCCAGGGTGATTAGCACAGCCAAATAACATGAGAATGGGTTCATCTCAAAGGATTAAATGATTTAGATCTAAGGGGTATACTAAGTCAATAAACCTGAAAGTGCCAACAACTCTAGAAAAATTTCTATTGCAAAAAAAACAAAAATTCTTAGGCATCCTACCACAGAAGCAAGCACATGACCGGGCAGGCATGGGGATACTTGATGAAAATTTATCTCATAAAATTTGTAAGCTCAATTTTTTTAGAATGATCAATGAATTTTACAGTTGCATGGTTGATGATTAAACAAGAATCAATCTGAAAATTTTGTTGTGAGTTTTGGTTTTTATTTTTTTCCCTTTCTTCTTCTTCTTGTTCATTGTGTATATGTGTTGTAAAGGTTCCAAATTGAAGCTTGAAATTCATAAATCAATGATCTGATCTTTATCAGAATCATATGGTCTTAAATATAACTTCAAGTTGATTGGTTTGCAATTTCCAAATCCAAGTTTTCGGGGGAGTTGAGGTATTGCTGGATTGATTGGGTCCTTCCAGGGGATATTTTTAAACCCCAACAGGATTTTTGCGTTCTTCGTTCTTGGGTAAATACTAAGTCGTTCTCTCTTATATAACTCTGAACTCTTGGTAATAAGAAACCTGAAAAAATTCCCTTCATGTCCAAAGAAGAACTCCCACTTTTCTCTATTCTGGTTTTTGTAATAATCTCCAAGGATAATCACTCCTATTTTAGCCAAAATCAAATCCTCCTCCAAAAGGATTGAGGATAGATTTGCTTTGATTGTTGCATGATCCATTATGAATCTCTTGTCATTTTTCTCTGAAACCAATAGCTTCATCAACAAATTGTTGATCATCTTGTTTTTCTGTCTACAGCTATCAATTTCTGGTATTCTTCCAAATTTATCTTCTGTCACTTCATGAAAGCAAGATAAAAATGAAAGCTGAATCAGCTTCTGTTCTTCCATAAAGTCTTTGCCTAAATCTTCACAATTAAAACTTTCAAGCATCTTTTTCTCCAATTCCCAAATGATGTCAAATGTCCTATCCAATATCTGCTGAAATTTCTGGTTAGAAGTCCCCAGGACCTTCAGTTTGTCTACTGCAGAGAATCTCTTCTCAGCAAATTGAGCCATATGAGATTTTATGTGGAGTATGATTGAGTTAGATGTTGGTTGAAATAATCTGCAAAAGTTATTTTTCTTGTATATTTGAACCCTTGAGATCCATGCCCATTGTATGTCTGCATGATTGTGGTATTGAAACACATCTTTAGTGATAAAAACTGGAATGTCCTCTATACCTCCTATCTGGAAAACTGGTTTGATGTGAACAGACAGCTGGATATTTTCATTATTTGAATTTTTTTTTATTGAATCAACTAGCTCTCTAGGAAAGAAGACCCCCCAACTTGGGGGAAAACCCAGGTCCTTAATTGTTGAATTCAAAACTTCCAATTCTGGAGCTGATTTTTTTGTAAAAATCTCTCCCAATTTTGAATGGTTTGGCAGATTATTCAAGCCATTTCCAATGATAGAATTCAATTTTTCATTTGAAATGTTTCTATAGTAATATCCCACAATGTTAACACAACATTCATCCATAATTATCTGTGGGTTTGAAACAAAAATAGGCTTTTTGTGTGATTCTTCCTGGGATACTTGATATGCAGTGATATCTATTTTTGCATGAATTGACTGAAGAAACATCCTATACATTATCTCATTTTCACTTTCTATCATAAAGTTTTTATCTAGTACACTCAATTCTGAGTAATTTTTGCACTTAATTAAGAACTGCTTGAACCAATTCAGAAATGACCACTGTTCACTGTAGTAAGACAAATTTGGGTTTTTATCTGCCAAATTTGACAAGACATGGAGATTGACAACCCACAACCTCATTAGAATTTCTTTGAACTTTTTTCTAATTTCATAATTATTAGAGCCAAGTTGACTTGATTTGATGCTTCCATTTTCAGATTTTAGGTCACTGTGCTCAAAAAATAATTTTTGAAAAGATTGAAGTGTCCACTTTAGATTTTTTTCAACATCATCAACTATCAAAGCTTCTAACGTTTTCCATATGATTAAAACAGAAGGCCATATTTTGTCATCTGTTGTTTGATTTTTGATTTTCACGCTTTGAAAACTTGAATCTTTTGTCATATCTTCCTCAGGATATGATGAGCTGTGTTTTGGGAATTTTGACAAATCTAGATCAATTCTTTTGAAATCATGTGAGGTATCTTCACCCATATGCTCTTGACCTCCTTCTTTTTCAAACAAAGCTCTGGTAGAATCAACTGCTTCTGAAAGCCTTCCCTTTCCTGAAATAAATTCCTCTCCTATTTGTTGGTAAAAAATTCCCATACTGGGACTGGGTCCTGAATTACTTTCCAATACTTGATTGGAACCAGAAGGCAGAAATCCAGAAACTGTTTTTGAACCTTTATGAAAGACAGGTCAGGACCGGGGATATTTCCATGTTTTTAAAATGGTGACTTACTGAAGGATAAGAATCTTGGAGATGGGAGGGTACATGATGGGCCCACTTGCATAGCTGAAACATCTTTAAATGGTGGAAAATTGAGATCAAAATTGTTTGTTTTTGCTCTCTTGAAAAATTGCTGACAGTTTTCCTCACATCCTGTGGATGATGGATTTTTTCTGCATTTATTTATACTTTCTGTGAAAGAAGAATGTACCAGGGTTTGTTTCATGCTTTCAGTAATTTGATGTCTGGCCCCCAGGTCAAATTTCCCAATGTCTAACTCCCTTGGCTGGCTATTATTTAGCTCCCCAATTTGAGGAGGTTGGCAAACAAATGGTAGTGAATTTCGGGCTTTGCTGCTCTGTTTAGCAAAGGAATAGTCTAAAACATTGAGCCTTGTTAGTAAGGCTTCTTATAATGGTAAAATAATTCTTCAAACAATATTACAATTCCTACCTGGTGGATAACCACTACATAAAGTTTTTGTTGAATTTTCCTGTTCATTTTGAAATTTGGGTGGATTGTTAATCAAGCCTTCCTTGAATCTACTGTTTTCTAGTTTCCCTACCAATGTATTCTCAGAAAGTTGATAACTTTCTTCATCCAATGTTGATACAGCATTGGAAAGTAAGTCAAGACATGATGTGTTGCCTGCTGAGAGAAGGTGAGAATGAATTAAGGCAACAAATGAGCCAAATTTCCAGCAGTTTTTCATTTTTTTGCTGTATTTAATCTGGGAAATAATGATTTAGGCTATGGGATCACTGAGATAAATGGCTGTTTCTTATGCTTTCAAAATTCAGAAAATGATAACAGTATTCAAAACTAATGACTCAATCAAGATTGTTTGATGTTTTTGGATGTTTCATGACTTCAGCATCAGTGATGCATGAAATTTCCTAAACAAAAAATGCAATACAGAAGGAATACATTTACTTTTAACCAAACATGTTTTCCTGGTCACTGCTTTGATGTAACAGGAAAAAAACGCACATGTGTGATTGTTTTTGAAACCCCCATAAATATGGGAGGAAATACATCTAGTTCCTAACACAGGGGCTCTTGCTTTCATACCCCCTTTTTATAATTCAAAAAAAATATCAATTTTATTTGGCATCAGAAAGAGAAACAAATACCACATTTCAGAGAGGCAAAGGAAAAAAAAAAAAAACATTACCTTAAGGCATACACAGAACAAGTGCAAAACTGAAACAGTCTCAAAGAATAGGGAAGACAAGGCATATAACAGAATCAAGAGAAAAAAAAGACACACACCATGGGGAAGCAAGACATAGTTTGAGATAACACTGAATAATTAAAATCTTCATGTAAAATAAGGTGGGCCATCTCACTCAAACCACAACCAAATTCCTACTCCTTATGCTTTAAAAATTCAGAAAATGATCACAGTATTCAAAACTAATGACTCAATCAAGATTGTTTGATGTTTTTGGATGTTTCATGACTTCAGCATCAGTGATGAATGAAATTTGCTAAACAAAAAATGTAATACAGAAGGAAGACATTTATTTTTAACCAAAGATGTTTTCCTGGTCACTGCTGTGATGTAACAGGAAATTACCACACATGTGTTATCTTTTTTGAAACTCCCATAAATATGGGAGAAAATACATCTAGCTCCTAAAACAGGGGCTCTCTTGTTCCTAACACAGGGGCTCTCTAGTTCCTAACACAGGGGCTCGTTATGTCATCACCCATTTGTATAATTCAGAAAACATATCAATTATATTTGGCATCAGAAAGAGAAACAAATACCACATTTCAGAGAGGCAAAAAAAACAGAAACATTCCTTAACTTTTAAGGCAAACACAGAACAAGTGCAAAACTGAAACAGTCTCAAAGAATAGGCAAGACAAGGCATAGGACAGAATAAAGAGAGAAAAAAGACACACACCATGAGGGAAGCAAGACATAGTTTGAGATAACATTGAACAATTAAAATATTCATGTAAAATAAGGTGGGCCATCTCACTCAAACCACAACCAAATTCCTTCTCCTTCCAGTACTTTATTATAACTCAAATATGCTCATTAGGAAAAGGATACCCACATATTATGGTGTATCAAATATGACCAAATACACAATTAAATCCAGTGAATTAGGGATTTCCACAAAGTTTCACTTTTGAAAATTCAGAACCATTTTATATAGATATCCATGGTTTTTAATGATGGTGGATTTTCAAGACCAGTTGATTAGATAATGGTGGATTTGGTCATATTTGATACCCCCTAAATAGCCATTTTTTGTTGTTAGTGAAGGATATACAAGTCAGTGTGCAATTTTAAATCAAATCTGCACATAAAAAAAAAAAATTGACACATATTATTAGGATTAATGGTTATAATTCTATTACAATCTTTTAATTTATAAGATATTCAAGTAAACATCTGACATCAGTAGCTCTGGATATTTCATGTGAAAGGTTTGTAAAAGGTCTTTGGGTTATGTGTCTTGTATAAAAAGGGTTCATAGAGTAACCTGAATTATTCATGTATTATCTAATGAATGTATATTAAAGTATGTGTATTAATAATATTAATGAATTTACTTTAATGATTTTAAGTTATTACTTTACTGGAATCATATTAATATCAATAAGAATAAAATAATGATTGTAATGATGATAATAATTAATAAGAAGAATATTAGTAATCCTTTAAGAGTAGTAATAATTTCAATACTTTCAGCTACTTGATATGTAAGCCTGCTACTAATTCAGAGACATCCTGTCTATAGTAAATTATATCAATATTTGATACTTGCTATTGAAAAAAAAACATACAACACAGAATCTACATGTAACTGCTACATTATAGGGAAAAATTAGAGTTTTATTTCATATTCTACATCAAAATGTGAATTAAACTAGGGTAGCTCACCAAAAGTACCCTGTAATTACTACTCCTTCACATCCCTTCACAGGCCTTCAAGTTTTTATATCACTTAAAAGATCTATCTACCCTTAAATGTATGCTAGGAGAATATGTAATTAAAGTTAATAGAGTTTGGGTATGATGCATAAATACAGTTTACATCATCATTTCTATAGGTACATGTACATGGCACCTGTAATAAAAGCCACAACCAATGCCGTGGCCATACTTGTCCTACTAAGGCCAAGATAGCCCAATTGGTTGGTTGTAAAGGTACTACTGGTCCAAAAGGAAGTAAGAAACAAAAATATTCACCTTACTAGGAATCATACATCACTTTAGGCCTTTTGAAACATGTAACTAAGCCCTACCGTAACCAAACCATTTTATAAACAGGTAACTATGGCTTAGTAGAAGACTAGACTAGGCAAAACAGAGATTCTTCTGCGCCTCCAAGGGCCCAGAATGGATATTTAAACATCACATCCTTCCCAAGGAATGATATCCCCATCTTCATTTACATTTACCAGCTTTTACCCATCTTATAAACCAGTCTTATAGCCTGTTATATAGTATAGTGTCTGCTTGTTGTATGCCTGAAGTTCATCCAACCACCTGTTTTCACCTGTTTCAGCACTCAACTATCACCTGTTACCCAGCCTTTTGAGCGCTTCTGGGCTATCTATCACCTCCTGAAGAATCCCTGATTGGAAATAGAATCAGTAAGTTTATTTCCTCTACTCCTTCAGTAGTTATAGTCTAGGTGTACTCAACCTGGTCAGCCAGGAGGAAGTCCTCCCGGCCGGCAAGGTTATACAACCTCGCCGGCCGGGAGGAGTTCCTCCTGGCCAAAGAGGTTGTATAACCTCGCCGGCTGGGAGGAGTTCCTCCTGGCCAAAGAGGTTGTATAACCTCGCCAGCCGGGAGGAGTTCCTCCTGGCCGAAGAGGTTGTATAACCTCGCCGGCCGGGAGGACTTCCTGCTGGCTGATGAGGTTATACAACCTTGTCAGCCAGGAGGAAGTCCTCCTGGCCGGCCAACGAGCGTTCCCACACGCCAACAATTGGCGTGTGGGGACGTGCTCACGTCATTGAACCGGTCCACCGGTTCGATTACGTGAGCAAGTCCCACACACCAAACAATTGGCGTGTGGGACCCGCACGCCAATTTTTTTTGGCATACGGGGCCTACACGCCAAAAAAAAGGGTGCGTGAGACCCGCATGCCATAAATTGGTGTGCGCTCCCACACGCCCTTTTTTTTGGCGTGTAGACCCTACACGCCAAAAAAAAATGGCGTGTAGGCCCCGCACACCAAAAAAAATGGTGTGCAGGTTAAGGTTGGCGTGGGCCTTTAGCTTGCGCTTATCAACACCCTCCATTTCCAGATTTTAGGTCACTGTGCTCAAAAAATAATTTTCAAAAAGATTGAAGTGTCCACTTTAGAGTTTGTTCAACATCATCAACTATCAAACCTTCTAATTTTTTCCATATGATTAAAACAGAAGGACATATTTTCTTATAATTTTTTCCATATGATTAAAACAGAAGGACATATTTTCTTATCTTTTGTCTGATTTTTGATTTTAACGCTTTGAAATTGTGAATCTTTTGTCATATCTTCCTCAGGATATGATGAGCTGTGTTTTGGGAATTTTGACAAATCTAGATCAATTCTTTGGAAATCATGTGAGGTATTTTAACCCATATGATCTTGACCTCCTTCTTTTTCAAACAAATCTTTGGTAGAATCAACTGTTTCTGAAAGCCTCCCCTTTCCTGAAATAAATTCCTCTCCTATTTGTTGGTAAAAAATTCCCATACTGGGACAGGGTCCTGAATTACTTTCCAATACTTGATTGGAACCAGAAGGCAGAAATCCAGAAACTGTTTTTGAACCTTTATGAAAGACAGGTCAAGACCAGGGATATTTCCATATTTTTAAAATGCTGACTTATTGAAGGATAAAAATCTTGGAGATGGGAGGGTACTTGATAGGCCCACTTGCATAGCTGAAATATCTTTAAATGGTGGAAAATTGAGATCAATTTTTTTTGTTTTTGCTCTCTTCAAAAATTGCTGACAGTTTTCCTCACATCCTGTGGATGATGGATTTTTTCTGCATTTATTTATACTTTCTGTGAAAGAAGAATATACCAGGGTTTGTTTCATGCTTTGAGTAATTTGATGTCTGGCCCCTAGGTCAAATTTCCCAATGTCTAACTCCCTTGGCTGGCTATTATTTAGCTCCCCAATTTGAGGAAGTTGGCAAACAAATGGTAGTGAATTTCGGGCTTTGCCGCTCTGTTTAGCAAAGGAATAGTCTAAAACATTGAGCCTTGTTAGTAAGGCTTCTTATAATGGTAAAATAATTCTTCAAACAATATTACAATTCCTACCTGGTGGATAACCACTACATAAAGTGTTTGTTGAATTTTCCTGTTCATTTTGAAATTTGGGTGGATTGTTAATCAAGCCTTCCTTGAATCTACTGTTTTCTAGTTTCCCTACCAATGTATTCTCAGAAACTTGATAACTGTCTTCATCCAATGTTGATACAGCATTTGAAAGTAAGTCAAGACATGATGTTTTGCCTGCTGAGAGAAGGTGAGAATGAATTAAGGAAACAACTGAGCCAAATTTCCAGCAGTTCTTCATTCTTTTCCTGCATTTAATCTGTAAACTAATAATTTAGACTATGGGATCACTAAGATAAATGGCTGTTTCTTATGCTTTCAAAATTCAGAAAATGATAGCAGTATAATTCACAACCGTTAATGGTCAAACTTAAGGTAGATTTCATGTTAGTATATGAGAATAAAGAATTTACAAAAGAAGAGAGTAAGAGATAGATGTTGAATAGGAAAGGTACCTCAAGGCAGGCACAAGTAGTAGGGGTAGAACACAACAATGGCGATGAGAAGAGGAAACGTGTGAGACAACTAAAAGAAGATAAGTCAATCTTGAGAACAATGTTGTTGAAGGATAAGCGCCGAGTGATGACCTACATTCAGGAGATGTTGAATAGATAGGAAAGGAGATTGGATGAGAGTTGGGCAGAAGGGATAAGTGTAGAGTCAAGTGGAAGGGAGCCAGCGGAGAGTCAAGTGGAAGGGAATGAGTTTTGTAGAAGAAAGGATAAGTATCAAGTGAGTTGAATGGAATGCTGAATCTGGAAAAGTAGTGATAGATTCAGAAGGGAAATTAGGAGTAATGATTTTGGCCTCTGAGAGTGGTGTCGAGTGAAGGAAAGAGTTCTTTAAGTATTGTGTCTTGAGGATTTGAGCGTAGAAGAAAAACTGATGCTCTAATTGACCGGGGACCGTGTGGTGAGTGATGTGATTGTAAAAAGGACTAGATTCAATCGGGGATTATCAAGTAATTGAGTATTGCCGCGGAAGAACTAGAGGGATTGATTTTATATCTCAACAACAACTAATGACTCAATGAAGATTGTTTGATGTTTTTGGATGTTTCATGACTTCAGCATAAGTGATCAATGAAATTTCCTAAACAACAAATTTAATGCAGAAGGATTAAATTTATGTTTAACCAAACATGTTTTCCTGGTCACTGCTTTGATGTAACAGGAAATTATCAAACATGTGTGATCTTTTTTGAAACTCCCATAAATATGGCAGAAACTGCATCTATTTTCTAAAACAGAGGCTCTTAATGTCATACCCCCTTTGTATAATTCAGAAAAAACATCAATTTGTTTTGGCATCAGAAAGAGAAACACAACACAAATTTCAGAGAGGCAAAAAAAAGAAACATTACCTTAAGGAAAACACAGAACAAGTGCAAAACTGAAACAATCTCAAAGAATAGGCAATACAAGGCATAGAACAGAATAAAGAGAAAAAAAGACACACACCATGGGGGAAGCAAGACATACATTGAAATGGAATTTGTACAATTGGTGAATATTTCCAAGACATTTGGTAAACTTGTTTTCTGAAAATATACAGTCCTCTGATTTAGGAATTTTATTGAAGAAATATCCAATCAAAACACAAGTATAAGGCAAAGCTAAACAAATTGGAAGAATAAATACCAATGATGAATTTTTTCATAGTTATTATCAGTTTGATTTTATTAGAAAAATTAGATTCAATATTTCCCAAGGGAGGAGATTGAGGGGATGATAGGGGCTGTTTATGCAAAGGGGATTGTGTTTCCCATTCTTTAATCAAAAAGATGACTTGAGCTTCATGTTTCAAGCATTCAAAAGCACCTTTCTACTATGCTCGCCTCACTTGGGAAACTAACTTGCTATAGACCTTTAATCCCTAGAGATTCTCCAGAGTATCCTAAATACTGAAATACCTATAAAGGGAGATTGTATTAATAATGTAAATACTAACATACCATCAAGTATTAATTGATAATCAAAATCTTCATGTAAAAAAAGGTGGGGCATCTCACTCAATCCGTAACCAACGTAATTCTCCTCATGGCACTTTATTATAACTCAAAGATACTCAATAGGACAGGGATAACCATATAATATATATCAATTAAAATTATTTACATAAAAGCTGACATGCCCCCATCTGCTTTGTATAAATATAAGAATAATACCTTTGTACTAGAATGAAATTACCTAAGTGTGTGGGAATTTACCAGTATTTCTTGTATTAGAGAAATTGGGCAATGATCTGATTGGTTACATATACATATCATGGGTTCATGGGGAGATAGACAATCCCATGGTCAATACTTTACAATTCCAATTGTATCATAGTAAATTTTCATTGTACTAAAGTAGAGCAGAATATGAAAAATATAGAACCTTCTACCAAAGGTCCTAATAATCTAAGATTGGCAAATTTTTTCTTTGCGGTAAGAAAGAATTAGTGTTTTTATTACCCAAATTTGGTAATGATTGAATATTAACACCCCACAACCTTATTAAAAAAGTATCTGTATTTTATTGTCATTTCTTTTCTATTATCAAGAAAATGAGTTGATTTTATATGTTTAGTTTCATGTGTTGGTTCCCTATCCTCAAAGAAACCTTACCACAAATTTAAGCCAATGTGATGCCAAGGGTAAGTCCTTCTAGATACATTTGGTGCAAGGTATAATCATGGAGAATTTTATAACTCTTTTTTGGAATATATTTGATATAATTCCAATTTACTATTAGGATAATAGGATAAAATATTTTTTATCCAATTTACTATTAGGATAATAGGATAAAAAATAAACAAAAAGATGTAATCATTATATTCAATACATTTAATACACTGCCAGCATAATTACCTAGGATGAAGTCATCCCAGTTAAACTGGGATGAACTCAACCAAGTTAAACTTGGTTGAGATCAACTGATGAAATATAAATCTAAGGGACCCCCCTTGTTTTTATATTTCATTGGTTGAGGTCAACCCACTTTAAATTGGTTGGTCACATCCTAGTTTAACTGGGATGAACTCAACCTAGGCAATTATGCTGGCAGTGATATAATTAAAACCAGAGGGGCCTGATAAATCAGGGGTGGTTTGGATCCCTCTAATGTATCTTTCACTAAATGCAGAGTACTTAGGTACCTGGAACACTGGGCCTGTTTGCACAGGGTTAGTATGGATCCTGTCAGCCTACGTGATGCCAAGGATAAGTCCTTCTAGCTACACGTGGTGCAAAGATAAGTCTAGAGAGTGGTAACTCTCTGGAGTAATAAAGAACAATTCCAATTCCCAAATAATGGAGGGAATTGTGAGGTAAAAAGTAACAAAAGATGGTAATTATTATATTAAATAAATTTCATATAATACAAAACCAGAGGGGCCTGATAAATCAGGGGTGGTTTAGATCCCTCTAGGTTATCTTTCAAGTAATGCAGAGGATATAGGTACCTGGAACACTGGGGCCTGTTGACATAGGGGTGGTGTAAATCCCAGTAGAATAATAGTGGGAAATCTCAAGAGAAAGGGGTATTCTACTTACTAGTAATCATCCTCATTCTAGAGTATTTCCAGGGTGGAAATAAAAACAGTTGGAAGCGCTTAGAAATTGTAGTGGGAAAGCTAGCTGATAAATGTAGAATTTCTAAGGGAAAAAAGGGCTAAAGAATAACTATTAAGCACCTTACCTAGCAATTTAACAAGAATATATGTATTATAAAAGATGGGTAATTGTCTAATGGGTATTTTAAAGCATTAGTAGCCTTGTTTGGGCGGTTGAAGAGCTCCTTAATTAGTCTTGAGATCTCTCTGGGGACTGTGTAGGTATTATTGGCCAACTTGTGGGCACTTTGACCACAATTTGGCCTTCTTGGTGACGCTACAGAATCTTGTGCCTTGAGTATAATTCACCAAGTTAATAAATCTTGATTTTTATTATATATATTTCATTATTTTATTAATTACAGTCTGTAGTACATTAGTACTGGTTGGTATTATTAGTATCTGTGGCTTATTGGTATCTTATAATAAGCCACAGTACTTTTTTTGTAATGTTTTTCAGTTATTACTGTATTCATTTTAGTATATTAATAATATAGAATAATATAAATATTTATTCTAGTCCCTAGTAATCTTTATTACATATGTAACACATGTAATGAAGTTACTAGGGCACTTTTTTTTGCCTTGAGTATTTATTGTATTAGCTCTGGTGTCTGTGTGCCACACTGGGAGCCTGTAAGGGGTCTCATGTTTGCGCGGGGGCTTTTAATCCAACTTTGGAGCGGGCTCCTAGTCACATGGGTTGGTTTCAAGCTGTGCAGACTGCGGTAAGCAGGTTTGGAGTGAGACACTGGATTTACACTATCTCCCCTGATTTACACATCACCTCATTTCTGTGACTGGAAATGGGGTTTAAGCATATATGTAAATATATATAAGCATACATTAATGTAAGGGCTGTTTATCTTGAAAGGTACTTGCTAAATCTTCAATGCTGATTCACATAGTCAAGGAGTAGGAAATAGGGGCACCTGTAAATGAGGCACCCTATGCTAATTTTGCCGTAGATTCAGAATATCAAATAATACTGTAAATTTTATTTGATATACTATTTATTTTTATATGTATTTTTATTTAACAATTTTTTGAATGCTTGAGACAGGTTGCTCTGTCATAGTAGCAAGCTGACAGATCCCCAGAAATAAAATGTGGAATATTCTAAAGACAGAAGGGTTACTACTTACTGGTAACAATCCTATGAGTACTTGAGGATATTCAGTGTGTGAAAAGAACAGTTGTGAGCGCTTGGAATGGTGAATGGTGAAGCTGGGTTGGAACTGGAAAGTTGTATAAGGGGACAACAGGGCTAAAGAGTACCTGCTAATGCCTTGACAGACAATATAACAAGAGTAATACTATTTTAACAGGTAGGGAAGTGACTATTAGGTAATTTAAAGCATGAGGAGTCATTTTTAGGGGGTTGAAAAGCTCCACAAATAGTACTGGGATCTGCCTGAGGGCCCTATAGGTGTCAAAGGCCAACTTGTGGGTGCCTTGACCAAGTTTTAAACTCCCTGGTGATGCTATGGAGGTTTGAGCCATTAGTATCAGTGACCCAGCTCAATTTTTATCATTTCTAGATTAATATAAGATAATACCCCAATACTTGTTTTAGTTTGGTACACTTTTTGAGCTTATGTATAGGTATTTGTGGTTAATTATGGATTTGAATATCTATCTTATTCACACATAAGTTTTCAAAACCCCTCACATTACAGTGTAAATTTTAAGGAATTACTGAGCTACTCATTCTTTCCTACTCCTTTTCTACCATAAGATCATTACCAGGACTAGTGAACTAGGATGTAAGTTTCAGAATTCTGGTCCTCATCTCCGCTCAAATTTCTCTCTGCTTGAATTACCTCCTTATCTAAATGTTGTATTCCCCATCACTTCAACTTTTTTCCATCACATTGTGTGATGTTTTATAAAGTAATCTTCCATCAATAAGTATTTGATGTCTATCCATTTCAAATCTGTAATGTCGATTAAATCCCATTGTTAAATTACAATGTTTCTTTATTCCATTGGTAAGTTAAGATGGCCTTTTATTCCATCTTACATTAAAATTTCAACTTCCACATGTTAGTGAGTAATTAGCATACATTCATATGAGATTGTTTAGATGAACCACTTAGACGTCTTGTAGAATTCTACTTGAACTGAAACATTGTCAGTAGCAATTCAGTATCTAGTCTGAGCATTGTTCCACCCTTTCCAACTCTGAAAGCTCCTTGGTCCTGCTCCCCTTTCCCCTTGAAAAGCACCCTTTCTCACAACTTAATCTCTAGAGGTGACATTCTCTCAGTAATACTATTCTCCTGCTTTTGATATAATGTGATTTTATGGCTTTCTTACTCCCTCCCAAAAGCCAATTCACAGGTTTTTATCATGTGGAAAATTTCTCAGAGTTGGTCTGCCATACTGTGTTAAAACAGATAAACATATTGTTCTCACAAACTTGGGATGAAACCTCAAGGCCAAATAAAAGCAGTTAGCAATAAGGGCAAACAGCCATCCACAATTTGGGCACCAGCTGCACAGACTTCAGTGGCCAGTACCAGTACTGTCTCACCTTCCTGTAAAAATACTCTTCCCCAAGTTTCAAACATTTCACATAAATGTCTTCTATTTCTTTTTTCTATTGTTATTCTTCTTGCCCTTATCTTTAATCCTCTCCTCTTCCATGACCATCTTCCATCACTCTACTCAAACTCCTCAACTCAACTCAAACTACTCAACTCACACGCATCACTCAACCTCATCCCTCAACTCAACCTCACATATATCACACCCCTGCTTCATAGTCTGTTTTTGGTCCAGAGGGGGTGACGGTGTGGAAATAATGGCAACCTCGGTGACAGAAATGGTAGGTTGCCCTGCTTTCTGGTTGGTTCCGGTGGTTCTTTGATTTCCTCTGCGGGATGAACAACTGTTAGCGGATAATCAACTGGATTCCCTGCAACACCTTATACTTAGCAAGGGGACCGTTCCTCTTGCGTTTGTCTTCCTGATGTTGCCCTTCACAGTTCCGCTTGTCCGCACATGCTGAAAGTCGCTGAGAGAGTTATAAAACAAAGAGATTTCTTATATGTGCTGTAGTTGATAGCTATCTACTTAGATGATAAGATAAGATAAGATCCCGCAACCCTGGTACAACACTCTATTTATACAACAGTCCCCCGATCATGTCCTGCAATCCCTGGTACTGTCCCTGGAGCCCTACTTGCCTGTCTCCTCAATCCCGCATTGTACCGCAGCCTGTCCCCAACTGCTATACCCCGTTGACCCCCGCAGCCGTCTGTTGCTCCCCTGCACACGACTCCGCTCCTTCTGCCCCCGCTCCGCTTGCGGGCCTGGCGCCCCCAACCCCGTGGTTCCGCCCGGTCCCCTATGTTGCGCATACTGAAGCGGCCTTTGTCCGCCCAACCGATTGTCCGCGCCAACTATAGAATGTCACATGCTGCGCCCTGTGCTTTTCCCCGCAGAATGTCCGATGAAATTTGGAAAGTACCCCCTTACCTCAGCCTCAGCCTGCCGCTGAGCCCGCGGCTGCGGGCTCAGCTTCAGTGCTGCACCTCTGGTATATAAGTTCTCCCACAACGGTGTGAGAACTCCTTTGGGACGGATGGAAGTTCTGTGAGGGGGAAATAACAATAGACTATTCCAACTAGGTAATACTACTGTTACTGGTGGTTCGAAAGACCTGCCCCTCTGTTATACTACACAGAATTCTTACAACAAAATTTATTTATTGTTGTGGCGTAAGACTTTATGATAGAGAAAACTATGAGTAGCAATCCCTTTCAGACTAGATCAGATGTTTGTTTAGCAGAGAAAAGATATGTATGTTCTGGGGTGGACAATGAATCAATGTGAACTATTCAAGTTGTATTTCCTTCTTTCTTAACCTTCAGCTAAGAGAGCAAAGTGATGAAAACACTTTTGCTTTTTCTTAAGAGCACACCAAAAAGGGGCAAACTTGATTGAGATCACTACTGGATGCTATGAGTTTTTGTGCAACTACAAAATAGAATTACTTCCCAAAAACTGGCATGATTTTCCTTCTTGGGGGGAACAACCTCCCCTCTATCTAGTAAAATATGAGGCATTTTAGCTGGTGAGTAAAAATATGAGGCATTTTAGCTGGTGAGTCCTAGACAAGCATGTGATGAATCATGTGACTATACATGTGACTCTGTGTGTGACTATACATGTGACTCTGCGTGTGACTATACATTAAACTCTAACTATGTACTTATGTGTGACTATACATTAAACTCTAACTATGTACTTAGAGTTTAAACAAAACTGATTTTATCCTGACTGGGTTTTGTCTAAGTGCAGCTGGCCCTGTGGTTGTTCAGAGAGTGGCTATGGGTTAAATACCCGGCAGAATCCAATTTGTCCATAAAAACACTAGTAATATCCCTCCTTTTTGATATAACACTATGATTTTATGTACTTTTGATACTTGAACACATTTAGCACACCACAACGGCAATGTCTGCTTCTTTTGGGAGTTGATACTCCAAAAAAAGGGAGTTGTTTAACCAAGTCCCTAATTTTAATGGTTGGAAAATTTCTTACAGCTGAAAATTTTGCTGCTAGAACACTTCTGACTCCACATTGTGTTACACCAACCTGAAACCACTTTAGTTTGACCAAAAAAGTCTTAACAAATTTGTGCACTTTGAAGGGTATATCACTGCAAAGGACACTTGCTCAAATTCCTGCAGTTGACAACCAGAAACTTTCAGGAAGCTGGTTTTGACACACTACCTCTCTCAAAGGGTGACTCAAATAAGCTCCAATGCACACTCACTGTGCAAATTGCACAAAGAGTGTTTCAAAACAGCCAAAAATTGTAGCTTGCTTGGAGTATGCTGCATGTCAACTGCAGGCAGTTGAGCCAGTTTTTCTTGAAGGTTATATCTACAAGTAGCTATCAGGGTCTCAACAGTTACAACCTGGACGCAAAAATTTCCATTACCCGGAAAGATTACAGGTCTTTAGTACACCCATACGCCCCAAAGGCTTTTTGTTTGCGTCAGTTGTTACATTTCTTCCTCTTTGACTCTGGTTTTGGTTGGCTAGTAACTTTAAACTTCTTTCATATTTGCACTCTAAACACCATTGGTTATATTTCTAATAAAAAAAACGAGCAAGATGGAGAAGACAGAAATTTGAGGTTGCAAAGCGTGAATTGAAACAATCGAGCGCACATGAGGATACTTCTACAAATAATACAAAACTATCACTGCTATGAAAGGTTATGAAACCTACTGTTACAGTAGACTTAGAAGGAGAGGGGTTCTGTATGAGTGAGTAAATAAAAGAAGTCATAAAGGAAACAACTTAGAATTTCAAAAACGGAATGGGCTGAACTCAAGAGAGAAGCTCACTTTGTAGTTTTTGAAATTAACTCGGCTGCTTTTTCTGCAATCGCGTAAACTGTGATCGCTGGATGAGCTCCGATTTGAATAGGAATAATACTGTAGTGGGGAGATGCCACAAAAGTTAGAAATACAAACGTGGTTCGGATGAGGAGGAATGATTTGGTTTTACCTAGCATCCACAATTCTCAAGTTTTCGGTACCGTAAACCTTTAGTTCAGGGTCGACAACACCTGCGCGGTCTTTAGGCATTAATGCACAAGTACCGAGAGGGTGATCTGTGGGATTGAGAGAACAACAGAGCTTAGGACCAATTGCATGTACCAGATCGTATGAGGCACGTAGAAACTCACACTCAGTTCTGACACGGCTTTTAACGCTTGCCAGCCATTCATCGTCAGATTGAACGGACGGGCCAGGAAACTGCTCGTTCAGGATAAAATTCTTGTACTGCGGCTGTGCCATAATCTTTCTGGCGTGTTTTGCTGCTTGGACCATTAACCAAGCATCGAATGGATGGGACAGGAAACCTAGCCCGACCAAATAAGAATCAGCTTGAGGTTCCTTACGACCCAATCTGTAGGACTAGAATTTACTCACCTGGATCGATCAGAGGTGGTAGCGAAGGATCCTGACCTCTGATATGTGATGATCCTCGTGATAGAGGATGTTGGAGGGTAGTGGCAATGGTCAAACTAAATGTTAAATAGATGATCAATCAGTCATGGGTCCACCACGCAGTAAAGCACGAAAACAGGCTCACTAGGAGGTGTCTGGATCGGGAAAGTTATCCGATTCCTGTAGTTGATAATTATATTGTTGAAGTGAGTTAAATTAGGATTTGAGAGTACCCAAAGCAAGATGGAATGCACTCACAAAGAAAGCGTTAATTAGTAAGAACTCGACGGCAACTCCATTGACAATCCGATCGGATATTGCATCAAATTGCTCTTGCGACATGACGCTGGCATCTCGTTTGAGAAGTTTCATTCCTTCAAGCAGTTCTTCGGGGGTGACAATTGATTTCAGGGATTGATAATCCAGAACGGAGATGCCATGGCTGAGCAGGCCGCCACCCGTGGTCGCGTAGAGAGATGTTTGCTCTGCGGCGAAAGTCGCGTTTCTCATGAGATCATCAGATGATACGATTCCCGATTTAAGGCGGTAGGTTCCTAGGAGGGCGGGATGGTCAGCCAGGTTAGCGCCGACCGCCGGAAGATCAAGAACCAGAGGGATATTCAAGGCCTGAAGGATGCCCGGCTTCCCAATACCACTTCTTTCTAGGATAGCTGGAGTACCAATCGATCCGGCGCTCATGATGACCTCCTTGTTTGCCATTGCACGGGAGATGGTTCCAAAGCTAGAGTATTCGACTCCAACGATTTGCAATGCTTGTCCTTCTGTTTTCTTGCTGATAAGTTTGCCCACTTCAGCATCAGTGCGCACCACAAAGTTGGGGCGGGATTGGTGGGGGAAATCTATGATAGAGAATGCCAGAATGGTCAACCTGAGCAAGATTGGCTTTAAAGCAAATGGGCAACAGACAGTATGCAGTGGCACTGGTGACCCGGGCGCTTTGAGCATCGATGGCTGAAGGAAATATATAGGCGCCCTCCAAATCCCCGCCAAACGGGTCCGTGGTTTGAATGGCTCGCTCGGCAATGGACGCCATCACGGCCGCAGGAAAGTACGGTTTGAATTGAGGAGGGACATATTTAGGGAATGAACTTGCGACTGGGCCTGAGAGCCCATGGTAAATCGGGTTATATAGGAAAGCCGAGTCCGGTGATGGAAACACGAGTCGCTCGCTCTTTTTTGATGCGCGGTCAATCTCGGACCATCCCCTGCAGAAATTTGGGTGTAAGTTCCAGAGAACAAAAGAGGTTTAACATGAAATGAGCACACCATCCTGGATTTCCAAGGTTTTGAATGGCTTCGTAGTCGTTTTTTTCGGCTTTTGTACTGATGAGAAAGTTGATAGCTGAAGATCCACCGAGAACCTTGAAGAAATCTGTATGAGTACCAACATGGAAGAAGAGCGGATGATAGAAGCTGATACGAACTTTGCCTCGGGGATAATACACCTGGCGTTCGTTGGCGCCTACTTGAGGAACAGTGGAGTACTTCCAATCAACGTCGGTACCAAGGGTTGTTCCTAAGAAACCCTTAGCGTTAGTAGTCTCACAAATGAGCGGCAAGCTTGGTGAGATTTGACCGACCTACTAATCCCGGTATACTAATCCCGGTGTTGTTGATGCCTGTGCCACCAGCCTAGAATAGAACAACCTTGCGTTAGAGCGACGAGATTGGATCAGCCCAAAAGTTTCAAACTGATTACCTCAAGTACAAGGACGGTCAACGACGGGTCTTCAGACAGACGGGACGCTACAGCCATCCCTGTGGTAGGACAGACCCAATTAGCTTGGGTACTTGTGAGTGAATTTGTAAGAAAGTTTGCTTACCTGCCTGACCGCCACCAACAACAATGTAGTCAAAAATTTCCGGCATAGTTGCCGCACTGTATCCGTGGGGTAGCAGAGCCAAGAAGATGAGGCTGAATATTTTGAAGCCATGGTCGAGCATGTTGAAAGGAGAAAAAAAAACCGATTGCAATTCCCCGCTAGGAATAGAGTCGAATATCAATTGAACAAATCAAGACAAGGATTGGGAACGGGGTCAAAAACAGAAGATGCTTGTAAGCGGAAAAGAGACGGAAGTGTCAGGTGCTGCTGAGGATGAAGACACTTCGGGAGAAAGGCATCCTTTATGTAGTCTAGCGCTGGGAACAGCGTGGGGTGGTAGTGTCAGTGAGTAGACTGTGGCCTTCGACATATTCGAATTATCCACAGGCTTAACCCTACAGCGAGTGCCTGTATCCTCATACGAGCTGGCCAGTTAGGTTAGCACAATGATCAGGGTGTTATTCCGCCCGAGGCACGGGCCGTCCTAGTAGAATAGCAGCCGCCGGGCTGAACGAGCAGGGACCCATTTAGAACATTTGTACACTGGGTTTCGCATATGTCAATGATACATATTCATAATCCTGATTGCTGGCTAGAGGAACAACTCCAGAGATATCATGCCATTATAAGCTTATCGGTTGGTACTCATCACACTTCACCAGAGGCAATCAGGCGAGGATCGATCCCAAGGGAATAAGAAAATAGCTGGTTAAACTTGATACTTTTATGCTATGAACGGTAAATGTACCATGTGGGAGATGCATGAAATTGGTCTCCATGTTTTTTTTTTTTTTTTTTTTTTTTTTTTTTTTTTTTTTAAGTGTAATTTCGCCGGTGGCATTGCACACTATGAATATTCAATATTGGACTACATACAAAGTATAGCAGGCTATGTATTTATGTTAAACTTATGACGCAGTTTAGCATAAGAGAGTGTGCGGTAATCAGAGACAACATAAGAGGAAAGAGGAGGAGGAAAAGAAACAAGGTAAGAGAAGAAAGAAAATGAAAAAAAGAATATGGGAGAAAAAGGACAATGATGATTTTATGATGACGTGGCCTGCTAAATCTATGAAGAGATGTAAGCAAACCGCCCAGTTGCTTTGATGAACTTGAAGATAGCGGGGTGCGCGTTGGGGTATTGCAGTAGGAGGTGTGGTCGGTTCCAATCCACCCTAACCTTACTTTGACGTGCTTGTTTAAGGAGAGTCTTGCGCTGGGACTTGTATTTTGGGCAAAGATCAAAGAAGTGGCTGGTTGTTTCACGCCCTGCACAGTGAGGGCAGGTGGGGTCGAGGCGACGTTTACTTTTGAAAAGGTATTGATTGAGGGGTGCATGCCCAGAGCACAGCTGATTGATGATTGATGTTTGCAATATTGGCAGCGGGGATATTCGCTTCTTGAGGACAATGGCGGGAGGAGTGAAAATTTGCGCTTTCATTGCTGTGGCAATTTTTGAGGAATTGGCTGGTAAAATTCGGTCCGGGTGGGAGTTCCGGTCTGTGGCTTCCTTTGCAAGCTGATCCGCTGCTTCATTACCACGTATCCCACCATGCCCTGGGCACCACGTTAGATGAAGTGATATGGTCTCCATGTTTGGAAATAGCTATACTCCGATTTGATGCAATGGATATTTACCTATACTGATAGTGTGAGTTGCGGGGTTATTCAGGGGTATTTGCCAAAGTGGCTGTGACAGCGAAGGAGTAGCGGTAAAACAAGCCAGCATCAAGGTTAAGGTTAAGGCCTGATTCTCCAGTAGGATGCTGACCTCTCGAATTCAAAGGATACTACCTTGAATAACCTTGCCTGCAATCCCTACCCCTCAACTCCAAACACACATCTGGGCTACTTTTGATTCTCCGACAAGGCTTTACCAAAATATCGGATTTACATCTAGCAATTTTCACATATTATATATCTCTCGATGGGCTCTGTACTGAATAATACAGGGCATGTAGAGTTGTATGGCCAGAAGTTCAGCCCCTATTCTGCGGTCGTGCCGTGAACTCGTAAGCTGAGCCTCGGATGAACAAGGCGGCCGGGTTTTCACTGGGGCAAACGTTCATGGGTGTCTCTGACTGGCGAAGTTCAACATGTGGAACGCGCAATGAATTGTGGCGCCATCACGACTGGACAAAGATAAGAGTTATGCAATCTAAGAACAAAATCAGGCTTCCTGACGCAAGTTGGTATCGTGTGCACGGAATTTGCCGAAATTCATCTGGGGTATTTGTTTGTAACTATAGAGAGTATGTCGTGGTAGAAACGTAGAATCCAATGCACATACTCCACTCCTCCTGTCCCGGTACTTCTACCGGAACCGGAGGAGTGCTGCGCTGCGGCGAGTCAGAGCCGTGTGACCTATATGTCACAACAGTAACTACTCATTAAGAATATTTAATCAACACAACTCAAGATTCTGTCCGTGAGTCATCACAGCCATCTGGAATTCTAGGCTACCGAGACCGTGGTTAATCTAAACCGGGGGATGAGAAATGCCCGGTTTGTAAGGCTTTGTTTCACATCCAGCTTATATCAGATAAGCTGGCCGCTTCTCCCCGAAATTATTCTTCGCCCACCGAAGATCAGCGGGGAGTGGACGGTCCCGTCTGCTTTGTCCAATCGGCCCAGCCAGATTGAAAGTTTCTGATCAGTCACATTGCTAGGACCAAATTGACTCGAGAAAAATTTCCCCAACAAACATGGCAGAAGGTAAGTTTTGTGTACATTTAATTCCTGTGCTTGGGTTTTCAACAGTTTTGATTGATTTTTAACATTGAATTCCAGACTACGATTATTGAAATGCTACTTACGACTGGATTGAGAATGTACTCCAGGAAGAAATCAGCATTCAAGAAGACACGGAAGGTTTAGGTGGCGGAAACAAAATGGCATCAGGATACGTTAATGTAGAAGACATGCTTTTGGACAACAGCCCCATTCTACAGTGTTCCTTTATAAGCTTGGCTACTGCTGCTGCTTTGGCAACTCCAGTTCAATCATCCCTCAAGGCTCTGCCTTCACTGCCTGGAAGCTCCTCTGAAATCTCAAGGCATGGTTCCACCCCTATTACTTCCCAACCAAAGCAATCATCTAATATCAAGAAAAACAAGAAAACAGAACAACAAGTTCTCAATGAGTGTTGAGGTGTAATCTGATGAGTATGCACAATGAATATGCAATGGAATGGGTATTTGTGTAGGGTGTTGTTAAAAGCGCTGTGGTGTGCTAAATGTGTTCAAGTATCAAAAATACATAAAAGCATAGTTTTATATCAAGAAGGAGTTATATTACTAGTTTTTTCATGGACAAAGTGGATTCTACCGGTTATTTAACCCATAATCACTCTCTGAAACCACAGGGCCAGCAGCACTTAGACAAAACCTTTTCAGAATAATTTCAGTTTTTTTAAAAGTATAAGTACACAGTAGTGCTTAATGTATAGTCACATGTAGAGACACACGTATAGTCACATGATTCATCATATGCTTGTTCTAGGACTCACCAGCTGCAATGCCTCATATTTTTTAGTCACATGATTCATCACACACTTGTTCTAGGACTCACCAGCTAAAATGCCTCATAGCTTACTATATAAAGGGGAGGTTGTTCCCTCCCAGAAAGAAAATCATTCCAGTTTCATGCCAGTTTGTATGCAAGCTTTGGAACAGTAATTCTATTCATAGTTGTACAAACACAAAAACACACATAGCATCCATTAGTGATCTCAATCAATTCTTGCCCTTTGAGAATACCTTTCATACCTCAGAGAAGAATAACAGGTAAAAGAAGTTGTGTTGCCGCTTTGTTGTGCTCTTAAAAGAAAATTGTTATCATCACATTTCTCTCTTAGCTGAAGGTTAAGAAAGAAGGCAAGACAATTTGAATAGTTCTAATTGATTCATCATCCAACCCAGAACAAACATATGTTTGCTTTGCTAACAAATATCTGATCTAAGTCTGATAAGGGATTGCTACTTATAGTTTTCTCTATCATAAGTTTACACCACAACAATAAATAATTTTTTTTGTAAGAATTCTGTGTAGTATAATAGAGGGGCAGGTCTTTCAAACCACCCGTAACAGTAGTATTACTTAGTTGGAATATCCTATTGTTATTTCCCCCTCACAGAACTGCCATCCGTCCCAAAGGAGTTCTCATAGCGCTACACTAACAGTTAGTGTAGCTTTTGATCCAGCTAACACCGCTAAAAATCAGCTAACAGGCAATTTCTGTAGCGTTAAAGTTTTTTTTTGATGTTGCTAATGCTACGCTACCCGCTATTTTTTTTTGACCAAAATCCTTTAGTGTTAGCTGAAGAAATTTTCAGCTAACAGTAATGATTTGTTAGTGTAGCGAGAAAAGCTAACATTATGCTACACTACAGCTAATGTTAGCGTAGTGGGCCCACTGTTGGTTTTCAAAGGAAGAGAAGAATGAGAGTGATTAGATATTGATGAAGCAATGCAGGACGTAAAAACGCTGTGGCACAATTTTGGGAGTTGATTCTCTAATTCCGCTGCGCATGTTGGGAGTTGGATAGATACTTTTCAGAAAGAATACAAAATAATAATTTTGGGAGTCAATGCTCCAATAAAACCCCTCAATTTGGGAGTTGACCAGATTATTATTAAAATTACTCATAAATTGATCAGAATCACATGTAGAAAACTGATCAATTTAGATTACAGCTGATGAGTGAAATATTTGGGGGACTGAGAGGCAGAAAAAAAAAGATAAGATAAATAAAAATCTTAAAAAAAAAGAACAAAATAAGAAGAAAAAATGAACAATGAGAAACAAATGACTAGGAATGTTTACATTTATCCTTGGGGGCTGAATCCTTGAGAGTATCTGTTAAAGAAAAACATTCAGCATATTTTTTTCTTCCACTCCAATGCCTCAGGGTCAGCTGCAACCTCCCAGTCAATCTGGACATTGGGAGCAGGAAAGAGCAGACGATCTTTCAGCTGAAAAACAACAAAATGTGCAGTAGAATAGGCAAGGAAGATGGGGGGATTGTTTTTTGGGGGGCACATGGCAGGAAAAAAAGATTGGGAATTGATTTTGGAGAAAAAGAAAACTGGGCACTTGAAGGCATTGGCCAGTGGGTCACCCATGCTTGGCATGCACATCCAGTTGAGTGGATTGCATTTCTTCTGTATTTCTGGAAACTCTATTCTTCTCAGCATGGCGTCAATGTCTTCAAAAAATATATTGACTTCATAGAATCTTCTGTTTTCAACAATGTGTTGATAAAGTTCTTCTTGCATGCTGGGAAATGTGTTTTGACCTTGTCCAAGACAGTGCGCGGCAGCTCAAAATCCACAATTTCCATCTGAATCCACATTGAGAGTAGTTTCAACGTAATCTAGAAGGATACCTGGGAGTTCAGTCTTGTAGCTAGAGTCTTCCCATGCTTCACGTAGTGGTTGAATGGGTTCTGGGAACATGGGATCTGGGGAATGTGGCACAGGTGAAGGGATTGGGAGGCGGCTGGCAACTTGGACGGTGCAGAGCTTCTTTTTTGGAGGTTCTCAGCTTCCTACTAGTTCAGATACAACCTGACTAGAACAAAATAATAATAATTAAATAAATAATAATACATATGAAAGAGACATTATTACACAAGTAATAATGTAACATAAATTTTAATAAACCTAAGAAAAATATAAAATTTTAGAACATAAACATTATTACATAGTAATAATGTAATAAACAAATATAAATGTAATAAACAAATTAATTGTAAAACAAGTAATAACACATTAACATATGAGATAAATGAGAATATTATTAAATATTCTGATAGAGCACGTAAAATAACCTAGGGTACCTCAGCCAAAGTATCCTAGAAAACTTACTCCTTCTAATAATAAAATTAACTTAAAGAATACTCCTACTAAGCGCTAAAAATACTCACTAGGTATAAACATATGTAATATGAGAGTATTCTAATAAGTAGAAGTCCTTAAAATACGGGATAATAACTTAAATAAACTATGTAATTATCCTTTAAACATATAAATAAAATATTAAATAACATTTGACACAAATATCACACTGTTTTATAGTCTTTGTAATATTACTTAATTGTCATCTGTTTTTTATGGAAGCCATGGCAAGTGTCACTTTTGTCAAGGGATGAAATGGCTGTTACATTGGTCTGAGCTTTCCAGAGTGCTCAGTGAGTGATGCATCCATGGAAATTCTCAAATATCTTGGCTATGTTACACAGAGAGTTGATCTTCTGTTGGTGATAGTGAGCTGAGATTTTGTGCGCTTGAGCCTCCAGAGCATTAGTGATCATCTTGATGAAAGAAGTGAAGGAATGGTTGGGACCAAGGAGATTAGATTTAATGAGAGAATGACCAGGTTGCATTCAAGAAGTTTTTTGGTTGTCAAAATGGGTGATTGATTGTTTCCAAGCATTTGAGAATTTTTCTGCAATTGGGAGCCACTGAGATTCCATGTACTTCTGAAAGTTGGCGCCATATTGAGAAGAAAACTGGGAAAAAGTGGATTGGAATGCAGATGGTGAAAATAATTGGATGACTTGATTGTGAGCCTGGGTCTCTAAAGTGACAACAGGACACAAAGAATGGGGGGCAACAGTTTTATTTCAAGTATAAAAGGAAAACAACTGTTAAAGAGGAAAAGGGGCGTTGATAAACGCAGGCCAAGCGCGCACGCCAACGCCAGCCCGCACGCCATTTTTTTTTGGTGTGCGGGGCCTACACGCCCTTTTTTTTTGGCGTGTAGGGTCTACACGCCAAAAAAAAAGGGCGTGTGAGACCCACACGCCAAAAATGGCGTGCGGTTCCCACACGCCTTTTTTTTTTGGCGTGTGGGCCCCGCACGCCAAAGAAAATTGGCGTGTGGGACCCGCACGCCAATTGTTTGGCGTGCGCTCCCACACGCCAAACGATTGGCGTGTGGGAGCGCACGCCAAACAATTGGCGTGCGGGTACCACACGCCAATTATTTGGCGTGTGGGGGGATATCGCCTGCGATATCCCCATACACATAATACATACATGTATTATGTGTATGGGGATATCGCATGCGATATCCCCTCGCTCACGTAATCGAATGGTAGGGACCATTCGATTACGTGAGCGAGCCCGCCGAGTCTGATTCCTTTCAGGAATCAGACCGTTGGTCTGGTTGTTTTCAACCAGAACGACCAAGAATTCGATCAACACCCCCACTCACCGATTAAGAAAAAACAATGTGAGTAAAAAAAAAAAAAAAAAAAAAAAAAAAAAAAAAAAAAAAAAATCAAAAAAATCAAAAAAAATCAAAAAAAAAATCAAAAAAAAACAAAAAAAAAAAAAAAACAAAAAATGAGAAATAAAAAATGAGGAAAAAACCCCCAAAAAACCAAAAAAATGGGTTTTTTTGGGGTTTAATTATGTGGAAAAGCCCACAGGCCCAGGGCTCCAAGACCCAACTGGCCCAAAGACAGGGCCCAATGGCCGTAAGAAGGGGCCCGCCTCTGCCCATCACCTCCCATGGGCCCACAGGCCCACTTTGATGCTCCAAAGGGGCAATAAAACATTCAAAGGGGCCATTCAAACCCCACAGGCAGCTCAAAGGGCCCCGTATAAGCCCCAGACGTGCTCCATCCCCCCCAAAAGTGGCCCAATGGGCCCATCTCAAACACATTCATTCCCCCACATCTCTTCCATTTTTTTTTTTTAAATTTTTTTTACCATAGATAGTAACACTTGCTGACATACTCTCCCATTCATATGCTAACAGATTCCGCACAAATCACCAACTTGACTTCAACAATCAACAATGTCTTCACATCAGACCTGTGAACTAGGACGTGAGATTCATTCCTTTATTTTGAACGTCCTAAAGGATTGAGCGGGTATACTGGAAGATTGACTAGGTAAACATTAGGTCTTGGTAAGATGAAAACAAGGTGGAGAAATATTTGAAGACTCACCTTCAGCCACAGTTTGAGGGACTTGAGGGCTGAAAGTTGCAGGGGGAAACGGTTGAGGGCTGGGTGGTGCAGGGTGATACCTGCCGGGAGATGTAGGCGTGACGCTTGGGTATTTTACTGGGAGATTGTGCAGGTAAACATTAGTTCTTGGTAAGATGAAAACAAAGTGGAGAAGTATTTGAAGACTCACCTTCAGCCACAGTTTGAGGGACTTGAGGGCTGAAATTTGCTCGGGGAAATACTTGAGGGCTGGGTGATGCAGGTTGATATCCGCCGGGAGATGTAGCCATGGCCCTTGGGTATTTGACTGGGAGATTGAGTAGGTAAACATCAGTTCTTGTTAATATGAAAACAAAGTGGAGAAGTATTTGAAGACTCACCTTCAGCCACATTTTGAGGGTCTTGAGGGCTGAAAGTTCCTTGGGGAAACTGTTGAGGACTTGGTTGTGCAGGTGGCCAAATTTGAGGGCTAAATGGCGCAGAGGAGGTTATTTCCCCCAGAGATGGCTGCATATCTTGCATGACGGGTAAGGAAGGGACTTGATTTGTCTGCGGCGGAGCGGTCACTGATGGTTGGCCAACGGGGAAATTGTGTGAGGTTGGCAGGCCTTGGAAGTGAGTGGGTCCAAGAGTGAATGGGTTGGCCGGGTGGGAAAATGGTTGGGGTCCCGGCTGCCAGTAGTTTGAGATTTGTGGTGCTTGATGGGATTGCGGAAACGGATGGGATGGTGGGGCTTGAGTTATATGAGGTGGTGCGTAGAGGGCTGGCTGAGCCAGATAGGATGGTTGGGCTGGATCAAGCTGATAGGTAGAGGCTGGAGGTCGATTGTGATAGTGGGTGAATTGAGGCAATTGTACCTCATATGGGCGGAACACAGGCTGCGCTACTGGGTGGGCTGGGGGCCCAGGGTTTGGCTGGATTGCCAGTCTGTAGTTGTTGTCATTGAAGCTGTAGGTGGCTGGGTGGGCTGAGGGGACAGTAAGGGGCTGGGGGGCTTGGCCATATTGGTTGCTTGGGTAGCCATAGTTAGTTGCTAGGTGGCCTGATTGATTGATTGGAGCTGCAGGTTGGCCAAGCACGTGTGGATTTCCATACGCAGAGGTTTGATTTTGATACATGTTGCCAAGTGGGGCGTGCGGGTGATGGTTGGGGTCAACCTCATAGAATCCGTATGGGCGTGGAGGCTGATTGGTTGCGGAGTTGTAATCACCGGTGTGTGACATCTTTTGCTGCTGATTTGGTGATTTGTGCGGAATCTGTTTGCATTTGAATGGGAGAGTTTGTCAGCACGTGTTACTATATTTACGGTGAAAAAAAATGGAAATAGGAAGAGATGTGTTTGAGATGGGCCACTTTTGGGGGGAATGGTGTGCGTCTGGGGCTTATACGGGGCCCTTTGAGCTGCCTGGGGGGTTTGAATGGCCCCTTTGAATGTTTTATTGCCCCTTTGGAGCATCAAAGTGGGCCTGTGGGCCCATGGGAGGTGATGGGCAGAGGCGGGCCCCTTCTTACGGCCATTGGGCCCTGTCTTTGGGCCAGTTGGGTCTTGGAGCCCTGGGCCTGTGGGCTTTTCCACATAATTAAACCCCAAAAAAACCCATTTTTTTGGTTTTTTGGGGGTTTTTTCCTCATTTTTTATTTCTCATTTTTTGTTTTTTTTTTTGTTTTTTTTGATTTTTTTTTTTGATTTTTTTTCTTTTTCTGACTTTTTTTTGATTTTTTTTTTTTTGATTTTTTTTGATTTTTTTTTTTTTTTTTTTGATTTTTTTTTTTTTTTTTTTTTTGATTTTTTTTTTTGATATTTTGTTTTTTTTTTTGATTTTTTTTTTTTTTTTTTTTTTTTTTTTTTTTTTTTTTTTTTTTTTTTTTTTTTTTTTTTTTTTTTTTTTTTTCGGATTTTCAGACTCACCGCCTTGGTTGATTGAGTCGGAGAGCGGTGGGCGGGGTTTGTTGTGGTTCTGGTTGAAAAAACCAGGACCATAAGCGAGCCCCAGTCCGGAAACAAACAGACTCGGGCTCGCTCACGTAATCGAATGGCCCCTGCCATTCGATTACGTGAGCGGGGGGTGTGTATATCCCATACACATAATACATACATGTATTATGTGTATGGGGATACACACCCCCCGCTCACGTAATCGAATGGCAGGGGCCATTCGATTACGTGAGCGTGTGAGACCCGCACGCCAAACAATTGGCGTGCGGGGCCTACACGCCAATTTTCTTTGGCGTGCGGGGCCCACACGCCAAAAAAAAAAGGCGTGTGGGAACCGCACGCCATTTTTGGCGTGTGGGTCTCACACGCCCTTTTTTTTTGGCGTGTAGACCCTACACGCCAAAAAAAAAGGGCGTGTAGGCCCCGCACGCCAAAACAAAATGGCGTGCGGGCTGGCGTTGGCGTGCGCGCTTGGCGTGCGTCTATCAACGCCCGAGGAAAAGGGGGAAAAGAAGGAGAGAAGGGAAGATTATGTATTGATCTGTGATTTGAATAATCTGAGTGCTCTTATTAATAATAATCAACAACCTGGAAAGGTTGGAAAGCTGTGCCAGAGTCTTTGAGAAATGCAACAGCCTCTTCACACAATGGAAACGTGGAAGGTATCTGAGAAGAAAAAGTCTAATCAGCCCAGGTTTTTAGACTATGATCAAGCTGGATAGTCAAGGTTCTTTAGAGGGAAACCTATGTGGTTTCTTTCAAGGAAAACCCACAGAAAAAGACTTGAAGTGAAGCATATGGATCTCTTGAGTTGATTATGATTGATCTGATCTGACGATTGAAGCTTGATTTGATCTGATGATTGAAGCTTGATTTGATCTGATGATTGAAGCTTGATTTGATCTGATTATTGAAGCTTGATTTGATCTGAGGACTGAAGGAAAGGGAAAAAGGGGAAAAGGGGGGAAGAAATAGAAGGACTACTGCCAGTCTCCAAGTTTTTTCATTTCTTCAAAGAGGCATTCAGTAAGCTGACAGTTGGCGGTGTGGGCAGATGGATCAAGAGATGAGGGGTGGTTTTGAGAGGGATTAGAAACAGAGAATTTCCAGTGGCCCTTCTTCTTCTGGAAATAAGCGAAAGAGGCAAAGGGGCAGTTGATCAAACGGGTGACCTTGGGGAGACATCCATCGCCTTTTCACTTGTTACATTCTGGGTTACCTCCCCTACAAGACAGAAAAGAGACAAAAAAAGTGTTAGCAACAGGACAAAAGAGATTTAAAAAAAGGAAAGTGTGAGGGGGTATTTTAAAAAATGAAATGACAGACATAAAACCTTCAAACTTGCCTAGAACCCCCAAAAAATGTGATAAAAACAGACATAAAAACCAGTCAGAATTAGTTAAAATCATGGGATGAGGAAAAGAGAAGAAAAGATTATGACAAGAAAAAAATGGGAAAAATGCTGACCTGTCACATTTAAAATGGGCACTTTTTCCGGAAAAGGTCCTCTTTGTCAAAATGGCATAGCCTTGAGCTTGAGCAAATTCCTTGATGGCAGCAGAGGGGTTTCCAAGTTGTTGTAAATGCCTTCAGGTGGAGGTGGAATATTGTGGGCTTCTTCTTGTTGATTCTCAGATTTTTCTTGATGGTTGACTTCATCTTCTTTTTCAGTGGATTGATTTTTTATTTATTTCTAAATTTTGAACTAGTTCAGTAGCTTGATTTTGATGCTCTTGCTCATCTTCATCAACATTTTTTTCTAGTATTTCTAAACAAGTGTCAATTATCTTATGTTGTCTAGCTTCTTCTTCTGCTTCATTTTCATTTTGAGGGTGAATTTTATCAGGATTAGTATTTACAAAACTATTACTACGACTAGGATTATCTTCTTTGTCATTTTTTTTGGTTTTTGTTGAATTTTCAATGCCGTGAAATCACTCGTGACATTTAACTCTCACTTTCTCTTCCTAATTTCTTCAATTAACCTCGGTCATTCCTCCATTCCCATTCTCTCTTATACTCTCTCTCACCATCACTTCCCCATCTCTATTCTCCTAAATACCACATACTATCTACAAATCCTCACTCAACATCAATCAACTATCTGCTTTGACTTAGATCAAAGATTCACTCGATACAATACTCGACTATCATAAATCCTTTCCCTCCTATTCTTATATTCAACCTCGATTGAATAACTTCTCATCAATACATCACGGCTTCTCTCCAACTTGGTGAGAAAACAAAAACCATATCTCTTTTCTGATCTAATTATTCTTTCACCTCAACTCATTATAAGCAATAAGATCTAAAATCATCTCAGTTTTTCATCTTCTATTTCATTTTTTTGTTCATTTTTTTCATTTTTGTTTTCTTTTGGATTTGTTTTGTTTTTTTCTAGGGTTTTATTGAGAAATTCCTCAATCTTCTCTCCTGGCTTCTGGTAGAATGAGGGGTTGAGGAAGGGGGATGGGCAATCTGTAGGGCTGGTGGACATCTTGGGTGGTATGGTTGGGTGGAGTGAATCAATGGTGGGTGTTGTTTGCTAGTTCAAGGGGTGTCAATTGTTTGTTCCGTTTGCTTCAAGCGTGGTTCTTATTCATTTTTTGCTTGGGAGTCAACGACTGCCTCTGATGTGTGGTTGGAGTTTTTCAGGGATCAACTCCCGTGCTCAGTCATATTTTTGGTGTAACAATTCCCACAAGGGTCACAGCTCTTTTTTTCTTCTTTTTTTGAAATTATCCTGCCGACTCCCAATTATAAAGCGGAATTGGAAGATCAACTCCCAAACAGTTGCAGATTGGTCAACAGGGAGTAGCGGCAACGTCCACTTCTTTTGGGAGTCAATACTCCAAAAAAAGGGAGTCGTTTAACCAAGTCCCTAAAATTAATTCCAAGAATAAGAAAGGATTTGCATTAGTGTTAAACTGATTATTTTGGATTTTCCACTCATCAAAAAACTGTAATGTTGGTTTTCAACTCAATAAAAAACACTCAAATTGTGTGCAATTTGCTGGGAGTGAAATGGGGATTCACAAATTAAATGTATCACAGATCATAAGCAATGAGAGAACTCAGATATACATATATATATACGTTTGGAGAGGGAAATGCATGACATGGTTTTTGTTGAGTATTGATGGCCAGGAGCTCCCAAGCATCAATTAACCTCCTTGCACATATTACAGAACCATTTTTTCTTTCTCCTTTGAATGAACTTATCAATATATTTCTACTTTGGTCTGAAATAGAATCTGTGTGGTCATCTTGAATTTCTTTATTCAAATCAAATCCTCTCAATTCATGGTCTCTGTTCCTCCTTGTTTAACCAAAAACTAATCTAGTTGTACTTACATTTGTCTTTTAAAATTTCATCATTCTTGATCAGAAACAGGGGCTTGTCACAACAGACACAGGATGGTTGATGGTTGAGGCCTGTGGAAGTATGGGCAGAGTTTCCCTCCACAAATTCTACCTCAGGTGCATATAACATTCAGCTACTTGTTCCTTCATTAAATATTATGATAGTTGAATACCCTTTTCTTATCAAGGAGTTCCTCTCTCTTAAATCATTCATCAAAGACTCCCAAATTTTTAATCTGAAATTTTACAACCATCACTTCATGATTGGTTCTTTTTGTTTAAACTATGATATTTTTCTTTTCTCTTACCAAAAAGAAATCTGTCCTTGGATTTATTCATCATTTAGATAAATACAAATTTATCATTATGGTCTGTCTCATGACATGATCTTGTATGCCTGATAACAACAATGTAGTCAAAGAGCCCTTGTTAGTTTTAAATCTTGTCAAAATTCCTTACTGTGTGTATCCTCTTGATCTTGTCTCACATAATTATGATGTAATATCTTCCAATTATCAACTTATCCTGTTGAGTATTTTTTCCATATTTGTTTTACACACAGTATTCATTAAATCTTATACAACCACAAATTACACACTTGTACCTAGTTTATAGATACATAGCCTAGTACAAGCAATAAAAACATCAGTTGTCCTCAGCATCAACAAGTTCCCATCCTGAGTCACCAGGAAAAAAAAGTTGGCACCTCTATGGAGGTGCCTTCGCTTATCTCTTACCTATCCTCAACATATCAACACTGTATCTAGACTGTATCCCCCACTGTAACCGAATGTATCAATGTGGTATCTTGCATTCACATGACTGCTCCAAAGTTGAAGTATCTACATATATTTAATTAATAATTTTTTACAAGGTAAGTAAAATCCTCCAAACCTTGAGGAATGACCAAATTCAGATGAAGAGCTTCATGTATATGAATTAAAACAAATAAATAAATTCAAACCGTATTCTAAGGACATATTTTTTAATTCAGGTTATTTGTAACTCTGCTGAGTAACCATTCCCGTGAGAATATACATACATAAGAATATACATACATATTCTAGTTCATCAATCAATTTAATGTGAAAAATGTATTCAAGTTAGAACCCTGATTTATGAAGATTCATACCCTGTTCTTCAGTGTGCTTGGTATTCTCAATCTTCTAGGTCACATGGTATGTGTGCATGTTTGATCTTATCGATTATGAATGATCTTGACAAGGATTGATGAAATCAAATTGTTGTATCTGGGTAAATCCTGATGATGTCCAATATTGAAATAATGATATTACCAATCACTTACAACTTCCAGAGCGTACAATAATTCATGAGGGTAAATTTCAGTCAAAAATAAAAACAGCTGTCATGGAATTTGGCTTGATTGAGAAGGGGTCTTTTATATCAATTAAATTTTGATTATTATTTGGGTATCCTGTTAATAAAAAATATCCAGTATTCTCAACCAAAACTAGTTGTATGGTTACTGATCAGAATAAACTTCAACCATCCATACCCAAAATAATGAGTTTGAACTCAGAAAAACAACACAAAAAAAATTCTGAAGAGTAAACATTCATGAGTTATGTACATCAAGTTGGGGTGTGAAGCCGCATGCATTCAGCTTCCAGGAAAAATCGAATAATGAGTCAATTTAAACTTAGCTAGAACCTGTCTATAATACACCAATATGAAAGCACTGTTCTGAAAAGATATCTATGATGAATTTAAATGCATATTTTAATTTCAAGATGATTATAATAGGAACCTTGCACTGACTTTCACTCCGAGGCTTATATGATTGAGCTCCTTTCTGTCTTTCCATTACAACATTAATTGTTTTTAATCTGAATATATATTGATAAGGATGTGGAAAATTTAACTAATTCAAGTCACAAAGAAATGGCAGAAAAATGTAGGATACCTGCTGAGTTTAAACTGACGAGTCATGAGGAACCATGAAAAGGAATAAATGCTAGTCAAACTTTCACTTGTGACTTTGGGTTAAAATTTGAACAACTATTCCTGGGTTGGTTGAAATTTCCAAGTTAAAAAGTAGCTCATGAATATTATATGGTGTACTGATAAGTTGTGTTGTATTTTGATTCAAATTATAAAATCTCCTAAGCTGTGTTAGATCCCCCTTTTTACTCCCAAGGCCTGATAATGGTAATTGCCTGGGTGATTTGTTTTATTATTATTACGATACCAATACCTTGATATAAACCTGGACATTTATTTCTTAAGGAAAAGAAGCAATTGACTGTTGTAGGTTTGCAACATTCTTTTTGTAAATCTGACTAAAGTCTTTATTCAATATTATTTGATTGATAAAGAGAGTTTGGAATATAGATGAAATATCAAATGAGATATACTGTGTATATACTTAAATCCATTAAGCTTGATATTTGAAATTATCTACACACTTCCAAGATGTTTGCACAATTTTCCACCAAATAGTTTGCACAGTTTTGAAAGACATGTTGGTCCAAACATTCCTCATAATGCAAAGTAATATGTTACAAAAATGATCCTCATTGACTTGCAATGTCAATATATCATTCAGGGGGTTAGTGCATACTTGGGATAATTATCTGGTCTCTGAAGAATAAGGTATATAATGAAGTAATTATTTGATGGCTGATTTGGCATTAGGGTATATAATTATAACACTCAAAACTTACGAATTCCACGAGAAAAAAAGAAAAAAGAATTGTTACATGTTGGTACCAGTACAAAAGATTTTTGGATTTGATTGAGACATGCAGTTGTGAGTGTTTAAAAGTTTATTTGGATAAGGTACTCTTATAGCTAAGGGGTCATGCACACCAACAATTTGAATGTGATATATCCACATAGTTATATAACAAGCGACATGAATTTTAATTTAAAAGGCCCTTGGATGTGTGAATTATGTAACATGCATAAACAATACTAAGGGTTAAGTGCTAAACAGTTCTTAACCAGGCAATGGAGATGTCTTGACATAACCTCAACAAACAAGGAATGTTGAGGCAATTTGCATAAATTTTGTTTTTGAGAGATATAAGAACAAAAAAATCATCAACAGAGGTTAGATACCCTTTGTCTTTGGATTTTCAGAGTTGACCCATATATCAAGGGCAAGATGCCCATGGATGCATGGCTTGAGGCACACCACCACCTCCCAATGTCCACCATGGTTAATCCGAGCATATCTACACTATGCCCCACCCAAGCTAAAAGGGAATAAAAGATGATACACATTGTCAGGTAATCCAGAAACGTATTCATTCTCTTACCAAAACCAACAATGTCCGAAATATCTTGCTTAGGCTTCTTCACTACACTAGTTGTCCAAACTCCACAATCCTCCAACCAGTCCACCAGTGGTCTTCGAGATGCAGTATTTCACCGAGGAAGAACAAATCTACATATCCTCTGCTCGAATTATGAAAAGGTTGGAGATCTCAATGACCATCAGAGCCGTTTGATTGGTCCATTGATTGGGGAGATAGGTCAACTTTCTGAGCCTCTTTCCTCAAGATCGTTTGTTGGGAATTCAAACCCAAAGAAAATATTTCTCCGACTCTTCTATGTGCAAGCCCAACATGGAAATACTTCGCATGTCCATGGTTTATATTTTCACCGTTTGGTTTGTTATCACGAGTGATAGAAGCTTTCTCGTTATCAAATATTCCAATCAAGAAGATACCCAACTATCAGCCAAGCCATTTTTTTGGTGTCAGCCAGATTGTCAATTCACCGAAAACCACACCTTCAGAAAAAACGTTCAAGATCCCAGGATGCCGAACAACACTGATGGATCACCAATATAAAGCGGTTGAATTTATCCAAAGGGGCGAATCCGATCAGATATCAATAGCTCATGAAATATGGACAAATCCAGATAACGAATGGGTAAAGCGAATATTTTCAGATGCCGTGGCACAAGGACTTGTTGAGAAGAATATTATGTTTGAAAGTCATGGGTGTATTCTTGCGGATGATATGGGACTAGGAAAAACTCTGACGACGTTAAGCACGATTCAACTCTCACAAAAGCAGGCTATTGCATTTGCCAACAAAAAGCAAGATCAAGAAGATGAAATGCGGACTGCTGCCACGTTAATTATCTGCCCGTTGTCGACGTTGGACAACTGGATTAACGAAATCAATACTCATTTTGATAACGGTAGCCTCCCATACAAAGTGTTTTACGGTAAAGAAAGATCAACCATTTAGTTTCAAGATATTTGCAAAGTTGCAATTGTTCTAGCGACGTACGAATCGATTTGCAATTCTGGATCAAAGGAAAGTGCTGATAGTCAACAAGTTGGAACGAGAAACCAAGTGAGGAAGGGAAAAAGTGATCTGAATCTAGCAAATGTCAGATGGTTCCGAATAGTACTGGATGAGGCACAGTAAGTGAAGCCATGTATGGTTGTATGAGCATGATAGTATAAAATAAAACTGAAATAAATTGTTAGTTATATGAAGGATCCCAAGACCAATCGAAGTACGGTACTCCTAGGCTTAAAGGAACAAAGAAGATTGTGCCTGACAGGTACACCAATGCAGAATAACCTGGGAGATCTGCACAATTTGCTGAAGTTTCTTCAACTGCAACCCTGGTCAAACAACTCAATCTGGAAGCAATGTGTCAAGGTACCGGTCCAGCTATGTGATCCTTGGGGGATATTAACACTTCAAAATCTTATGAACGGAATCAGCATGAGAAGGTTAAAAACAACAGTGCTAGAGCTTCCTGAAAAACTTGAAAGCATTGTTAACATTGAACTGAAATCTCCATGGAATGAAATCTACAAGAAGAACCATGAAACATTTGCGATCCAATTTGGAAAAAATCGAATTGCTGGACAAGGATGGAACTCTGCGGATTTCTTTGGGGAACTTGTAGATTTACGGCAACTATGCAACCACCCAGCTTTGATTGAAAAGGGGCCAGGAATAAAGGGCTATGGTTGGAATGAGAGTTCCAAAATTGTACATCTGGCTAGCGACATCAAAGAATTTCTTGGGAGAGGAGCTGAAAATCGGGCAGTAATATTTTCAGAATTTAAACGGTTCCTAGAAATGTGAGTCTAAATTCTGGGTGACTGAAAACTAAGGGTAGATAAAGAGGTTACACTAATATGAAATTATTTTGATTGTGTAGAATTGGAATAGCTTTGAATGATGAGGGGATTCGGTTTACAACACATTATGGAAAGACAGATCATGAGACAAGAAAAAAGAATTTGGAACGGTTTCGTGGTGATTCCCAATGTAGAATCTTGTTGGCAACAATCAAGACGGCAGGAGTAGGCATTGATCTCAGATGTGCGCAGAAGGTATATATCATGGTGAGTTGAATAAAACTATTGGGATGTAGGAAATTTGATGGATTAAATTTTGTACAATGTCATACTAAATAGGAACCAACATGGAACCCAGCAGTGGAGGAACAAGCTGTAGATAGACTGTATAGGATTGGACAAAAATCAAAGGTACAGGTTGTGCGCTACTGTGTGATGAATAGTATTGAGGGAAATATCTTTCAGATCAAACGGAAGAAGGCTGAGCTGGCCATGTGAGTAGTTTTTGATTTCAATGTCTTGACAGAAGAATGGAAAGGATGAATTGATGAAATTGGTTGCAATAGGTTGAGTGTTCCGTTGAGTGGAAACCTGGAATTTGAAATGGTGAGACGTTCAATGAGGGAAGCCAACTCGACAATATGAATTCAAACGACTTGCCTAGGATGGAGAAACCTGTTGTATAATAGCTGCAAAATCAATTTCTTGCTGTGGTTGAAGCAGCAATAAATCAATTTCATTGAGAGAGGCGAGGAAGTCTGGATGGTAACAGTTTTTGGGAAGTCCAGAGGGGACTTTTACAGTCCTCTCCTGTAAATCACTGATTTGACAAAGGAGAAAGAAAGAATCCCCATACTTGTACCGTTTACCGAGCTTCTCAGCTTTATTCTTCTCGTAAAGATGGTCGAGTTGATGACCTAATAAGGAGAGCATTGGGGAACACCATGAGCATTGAATCCTCTGAAGGTTACCATTGGGAAGTTGCTCAGTGTCTGAGCAGCAGGCAGAATTGTCAAAGATATCCTGGTAATCAACAGGAATGTCCAATGTGGTGAGGATTTCTGTACGTCGTTGAGATAGCTGGAACAAAGAATTGATAGTCAAGAATTGAAACAGGAAACCAAGAAGAATTTAGCGGACCTGCTTCCGCCACTTTGACTTTTTCACCTGGTATGCTTTCTTTGCAATTTCATCAGGGGAGTATTTATTTTTCTCAAGATCGTTTTTTTTTCCAGAAAACCAGCGTTTGAGAACAGCGATTGCATTTGATGGAGCATGATGAATAGGATTGATGGGAAAGTTGGCTAAGGCACCGTTGTGGTATGCATGGTCGAAATGCTTGAGTATGAATGAGGAAAAAAGCTTGTTCCACTGGGAATCCCAGGGAGAAGCCCAATGAAAAGTTGCCAAGGGGAATGTTGCTTCTTTCAAGTCGCTGAGAAATAAATCGAGACATTTGAGTGAAATGCCATGAAGCATGTTGGCTGATGAGGGGGTGAGGGACATTCTGGAACGAATGGGATGGCTAGTGATGGTTATTGGGAGGGTGTTGACATGTTGAATCTGGTCAGGTGATGGTGTTGCTTGCCAATGTTCCTCAGCGAGGTGTTCAATATTCAGGAGAAGGCGGCAGAAAGAAGCCATGGACCTGGAAAAGTGAGAGGTGGGTGGAGGGATGATTTCTAACAGGGCCTTGTTGAGGTTCCGTCGATTTGCTGGAGCTTTTCCGTTTTTGAGTGACTTGACCATGGCTGTGGTTGAAATAAGATTGTGTTGAAATTATTTTTGTGCACTGGGTGAATATATATTGTTCTGGCTGTGCTGAATTCATAATCAAGAGTTGTGAATCAGTGCCCCCTTTATTGTGTGAGTTGGTGGGATTGGTACATCTTGTGTGATTTTATTAAGCCCGGCGGGCTTAATTTATTAATGGGTGTGTGCATCTCCTGTGATGTGATTAAGCCCGGCGGGCTTAAATTATTAATGGGTGGTGAGGGTAGATTTGGGAATTTTCCCCTACCGAATGAAGGTGGTTGAGGGAGGATTAAGCCCGCCGGGCTTAATTTGAGAAATAACAAATGTGACATGTGTGACATATACACAACATGAAACAAGGCCACCCAGCTGTTGAGTTCAAGCGAAAAGGTTGCCATTAGGTGATGGTTCAAAGGAACATGGGGCATGCATGCCATGCATTATGCATCTGGAGATATGATGTGTTGTAAAGAATCTTGATCTAACAACAGTGTTACCAAGGAGAAAACAGTACTTGCTTTACAAGAAAAACCATACCACTCACAATATAATTACGTTGAAGAATGCACTCTCGATGGAAAATCTGCCAGTGTACGGAGTTGGGGTGTGATCAAGAGACCTACAGGGATTCCGAAACAGGTGAACAGAAGGTGGGGAAGGCATGGTCAGTAACATGTTTCAAGTCACATTTAAAAGCAATTATGAAGAGGAAGACACATGAACAGGAGATGGAAGACGAGCCAAGTCCCCATACTTTAAAAAATATTCAAGTTGAGTGGTATTGACTTCTGTTGATAACATTCAATGATCTGGGCTGACTTACTAGGAATGAGTAGACTGGAAGTCCAACAATTTTGACGACCACTATTCCTGACATATCAAATCGAAATGTGAATGAAGGCCCAAGTGATCATTCAATAGTCAACACTCAAACATCTCGAATAAACACGTTTCAGCTTATCCCTCAACATAGTCTAGCAGTAATGCTACAAGCAGCTCGCCTTTCCCTTATCACTGGTGTCAGTGATAAAAACATGACGCAGTTTTTGAAGACAGAGATTGAAAAAGTGAAACAACTTGCGCAGGAATTTAAGTTTGACGGATCCTCAATCATCAGCAACATACCTCTCTCGAAAACGACTCTCATACAACGCCTTGGATTTGATGTTGGTTTCTCAAAGATGATCTGCTGCCCAGATTGTTTCAAACTGTATCCGATTCCTGAAATGCCAAGAAAGGATGACGAGTTGATTCATGAAGCCAAAACCACGTGTACGACTATATTCTACTCGACATCAAAGAAGTTCCTGAAGGAGGTTGAAAATGAAGAACAACTCTGTGATGCAAAAGTTGCCACAATTGAAGGATCTGGTGAAAGGATGATCATCAAGCCAGTCCGAACGTTCACTTTCCAACCTCTGAAGAACTGGCTGTCTCACAAGCTCTGGCTACCTGGATTTGAATGTCTTGCCAATTCGAACCTCAAATATGAACGCCAGAGGAATGAAAAGATGAGTGATGTATGGGATGGAAGTGTATGGAAAACCTTTGTGGGACCTTCAGACTCGAACGAGATTTTTACTTCAAAGTCTGGGAATCTTGTATTCAGCCTATATTTTGACTGGTTCAATCCGTTTGCAAAGAAGCCTGGAGGAAAGTCGGTATCCTTGGGGGCAGTGACTCTGGTGTGTCTCAACCTACCATTAACGGAACGATACAAAGTGGAGAACATATACTTGTTTGGGATTATACCAGGTCCAAAGGAGCCGAGTCTGGATCAGATGAACCATATCTCGGAACCGCTAGTGCTGGAGATGAAGGAATTTTGGAAGGGAGTGTGGTTCACAAAGACGAGTCAATTCCCCCAGGGCCGCCTTATATTTGCAGCCATATTTCCACTAATTGGAGACCTGCCAGCAATTCGCAAGACAGCAGGATTTGCATCCCATACAGCAGACAAGTTTTGTTCTTTCTGCGAGATCACCCTTCAAGATATTGATGAGATCAATGTGGGGAAGTTTGAGAAAAAAACGCACAAGGCACACATGGAAAGAGTTAGGCGATGGGAAAGGTGCAAGACATACACTGAGAGGAAGAAGATTGCTACGGAAGAAGGAGCAAGAGGGAGCATTCTGAATAGCCTCCCATACTGGCGACCAGTGGAGTACTGTGGAATCGAAGTTATGCACGCGTTACTCTTGGGAGACCTGAAAGATCACAGTCTCAGTTTTTTGAATACTCTGGGAGCAGGGAAGCTCCTGAAGAAAGCCATAGAACATGAAATAAACTGGAAGAATACTGATGTTGGGAAAATGATCTTTGGAGGGTTGAAGTTCCGGGATTCCAAGCGCAAGAAAACACCAGAAGGGGACTCGAGTGGCACGGAGGATGAAGAAGTGGGGGGAAGGAAGCGGTGTGTTTTAAATTCAAAAAATCTTTCCCACTTAACAAGTATCCAAGAAGACAGGGCTGGTCCATCAAGCCACCCCTACCAACTACGTTCCAGCTCATCAAGAGTAGATACATCTTCAGGAAGAAGGTCAACTCGGTCTCTGGGAAGTGGTTCTAGTATAGCAACAAACAGGCATCCACAGAGTATTGCAGGTACTTTATCACTTGGCAGCCAGTCAGAGGTTGATGAGGAAGGAGAGGCTGATAGAAGGAGTGAAATGACAGGAATTCAACATGGCAAATCACCAACCTTGGGAGAAGGCAAATCACCAACCTTGGGAGAAGAGGATGAGGGAGTTACGACTGGAGGGCCTGGCTTGACAAAGGAAGAGTTGTGTGTGCTTCAAAACGTGATTTCGCAGACATCAATTCCAACTTGGGTTTCACGAGTTCCCCGAAACTTTGGACTTTCTGGATCTGGTTCCCTAAAAGCATCCGAGTGGTTAATACTATATACTGTCTATTTTCCGCTGGCAATGATTCCTTACTGGGTGATTGGAAATTCTTGGCAGAAGAAATATATTGAGGGCTCAAACACGGTGACACATCAGGAGGTCTTGAGGGATTCAACCATCAAATTAATTGAAATGACAAGCATCCTCATGAAGCACCACCTGGATGAAAGAGATACGATCAACTTGAGAAAATTAACAAAGGAATACCGGGAAGTCCTCCGAATGGGATGGCCAAATCATACAAGCAAGTCAAATTTACATCTGACACAGCATTATCCCGAAGTAATTGAGAGGTTTGGGCCTCCCATAGCAACTGCTGCATGGGCCCAGGAGCGTCTGAATGGAATTCTGGGGAATATACCAAACAACCAGCATCTTGGTATGTTGCATTTCTGATAATTTGTTTTGAGTCCATGCCTTCATCAGAGGTCTAATTTAACACATCAACAGGAGAGATGCATGGAACAATCATGAACACATGGAATCAGAAATCACGATACTATGGATACGTCAACCAAGCAAAATTGAAAGGGCAGGATGCTATCGACATGGAAAAGTCTGTCCATTTGCCTCATATGGTGATGAAAAAAAAAGAAGAGAAGATAATACTTGATGTGAGAGTGTATAATCTGTGGAAATTTCAGTTGAGTGAATTTGGATATGAAGAGCCGGCCAATGGGAAGTTGGAAAGAGCAGTTGTGAAGGTGAAGAGTGTAGAGATGTTCAATCGCAAGTATGTCCCAGAAAATAATTTCAGTGGCAAGGCTCCTGGTAATTCGAACGTTGAATTCTACGATTCTGGATTGCAACTGTTTGGGCGGATAAGCCGGCTATTCAGTGATGGTGTGACGAATACTGTTTGGTTTTTGATTCGCCCCTTTACATCATTGAACAGCTGGGATGAACCCAAGAATCCGTACAAAGACCATCCCCAGTTGAATACAAAACTTTTGTATGCAGACAAGCTCAGTAGACAACTGGTCATCCATCATTCAAGGGTCGTTGGGCATATTGCTATTTTGGAGAATGAGGAGGGAACGTTTGGTGTGAACAAGAAAACGATCTCTGCAGTGAGCCTGGGGAATGTGGTATGTTTTCCATGATTTGTTTGTGTTGATCAAAAATGCAGGAATTAATTTGTTGATTGTATTTGGAATATTTGTGAATTTGAAAAAGGCATGGGGCCAAAATATTGAAACAGATTAATTACTCGGATGAATGCTGACATTTCAATGTTCATTTTGATCAACCCCAAACCTCAAGACTGATCAAGAAGAAGGGTATGTGGAGTTAGTGGGTAATCCTAGTTGAATGAGATTCATTTTGTTTGGTTGTATTTATTATGTATGGTAAATAAAGAAGCCAAACAATTAGACAAAGGGAAGGGAAAAGGGTGGTAGAACTGACTTGCCTGATGGGCCGTGCAAGAATCCATTGCAGTAGATGGCATTGTTTCCCACAGATTAAATAGCAGTATGATCCATGACATCCTCTTCATTGCTTCTCCCTCATCCCATTGATATCTAATTCATAGCTATCTTACAAGTACATCTTTCCATAAGAAATCCAAGAGCTATTTGTGAGTGAATACTGTGTCTACGCCAATTAACTCCGATTTCCGAGAACTTACCCAGCAAATAAGGATAGATTTAATATGGATATTGAGGAAGATATGGTTGACAGTGATGATGGGGTCGAAGGAGCTGGCAAAGGTCAAGGTGCTATTGGAGAAGGAACATCTGGTGATCAAGGGGGTGAGGAGGATTTGATGCGCTTTTGAGGGGAAATGTTGATGATGTTGTTGAGGATGGTAAGTGTTTGGTATTGATTGACCAGATTTTGATGGATGTGTTCTTTCCAGCTAATTGATTAATTCCCTATTATTCCTATCTCCACATGCATAGATGCCAAAAGTGAACCGGAAAATCCAGAGGACGTTTTGAATTATAACCTGAGAGTTCAAAGACAAAAACGTGCTCATGATAAATCACAGGAGAATGTCAGACGGGTTCGAAGGGTTGTGGTGGGACGTGGCCTTCCGAATCAGTCGACGGCATTGTGTCGGTCAATTCGGAATTTCACCAAATTTCTGATGGGAATGCCTGAATTAATTGGTGCATATCCGCCACCCCCAAGCCAAGAGGAATGGGAAACTTGGAACCATTGGACTGATAAGCGGTACAAAAAGATGATTGCTCACTTGAAAGATTTTTCCGAGAAGCACAACAGTCTTGCGAAAACAGTCTTTCAAAAAGTGTATCAGGACGAGGTTGCACGTATTCGCAAGCATCTGTCACCCCCTCCGTTTAGGCCGGCTGCTGATGTTTTGTGCCCGGACCTGGATGTTCCACTAAGTATCAAGAAGGCGTGTGAGCAAGATGTTCAGATGGCTGGGTTTGGACGGTTGACATTTGAGTGGGAGGCCAGTTTGTTTAATTCATCTTTGTGGAATGGGAGTTTGGCGACAATCGTTATCAAGCATTACCATAACTGGACCAAGTCACAACCAGGTGTGATGTGGGGGGAAGTTGGTTCGATGGAGCTGATCTTGGAACGATGGGTTCGTGGCCAAGGAAAAGAAATGCGGCGGGCTCACCAGATGGATAGTGAATCGGCGGAAAATATGAGGGTGGAAAATTTGAGGAGGGCAGGAATAGGTCGGATGAAAACTAAAGTAAGTCATGAGTTTTAACAATCAGGAATTGCCAGGCCAGTTGCTTAAAGATGGATGTTTGAAGATTGCAAACAAGAGACAAGCACTTGCAATCACCAAGATGCGTGCCGATCCAGCTTTGGCCATCCTATTCTCCAAAGACACGGTATCCGATTGGGAAGATCAACCCGTTCCGGCCAAACCAAAACGGGTACAGCTACCTTGGAGGAGTGAAGTGTTCACTGTATGCTCACACAAACTGGATGAGATTGCGACAACAGTGGCGAAAACGGCTACTGAAATGAAGAGTATCCATAAGCTGGTCGACCGTAGCCCTGACGTAATTCCACAGACAATTGTGCCACTTGCAACAATCCCCCGTAGGCTTCCAGTTGATGCCTACGATGCAGCATTCCTTCAAAGTCTTTCCCAAGTTGAAAGAGAGCACCTCGACCCTCAGGCGACAATTGGCTTGGAAGCGAAAGCCTGGATGCTAAACCAGATGACAATGTGTATTGGACGAGGTGGAAGTGGCATTCCGAGAGGAAGTATTGGCGATCTGGGAATTGGTAATTTGCCAGGCCCTAGCAAAGGCAGTTGAGTAGGTGATTGTTTGCTTTGTTGGTTGATTGGAAAAAAACTGACACAAGTGATTTTATTACTTAGCTAAAAGGAAATTCACTCCAAAGACTTTACAATTGAGTAGTCTGGAAATACACATGCCAAAGAGGAGTGGAACTTGAGATGGGAGTACAATTGGTGTTATTCTCATTGATCAACTGCTTGTTCTTGACATGACTGGACAAGTTTGGAATGGAGAAATGAAAGATATGTAAATTATCATGTGTTTTTCAGCTGCTCCAAATTAAGAGAGAAAAAATTAAACCCGGCGGGCTTAAATCTTTGGAACGATTATAAAACTGGCAAGTTATGAGGCATCATGTTAAGCCCGGCGGGCTTAATGATTGGGAGGAATAAGGCCGCTTGGCTTGATTGCTGGATTCCAAGAGGGGATGTTGGCTGGGTTGAGGTAAATGCAAACTGATCTGTTGGCATAGGTTAAATGAAGAGTATCTTGTGGCAAAATGAGAGCATATCAATTTGCCACAAGAGGTCAAACTACACTCCACCAACAAGGGTATGATTAAAGCTATGTTGGGCCCAGAGTTGTAACAGAAGGGGTTTTGATGGGAATTCCTTGTCATTGCGATTCACATCTCAAGTCTGTTTTCATCCTGCTTCCCTGACAGGAGAACATTCACTGTTTAACATAGGGTATCTAAAAGGTAGGAGTCAAATGGAAGAACAATTGTTGTGTTTGGATCTTGATTGTCACCTGTGACGGACTGATTTTCAAGTGCATCACAATGAAATCAACAGAAGACCACTTGAAATTAGCCATGTGTTTCAATGTAAGCTCATAAGACAAATAATGGATTGTGAAAAGTGATTGCATGACCGCTTTTGAACAAATAGTTTTTTTACAAGATTTAATTTTCATAATATCCAAGGCACATAGAAAAAGAAGACTAGGGTACAAAATGGCTTTCACGATGTCAGAATAATTGCAGGGACAAAGCTACTGGATCTGGCGGCTTGGGTCCTTAAGGGGGGGGGGGGGGTTTGTACTGGTCATTCAACGGGAAAAATGCCAATGAAGAGAAGAAATTACAGAGTTTCACAACAACTATCACATTTGAATTGGATATCTTTGGCCAACTAAACTCACATTGACGCATTGGCACTGAGACTTGGACAGAGACCACACCAACAAGAGTGTGAAAGTTGCAAGAAATAGGTAGTGTGTAAAGATGGAGGGCGTTGATAAACGCACGCCAAGCGCGCACGCCAACGCCAACCCGCACGCCAATTTTTTTTGGCGTGCGGGGCCTTAACACGCCAATTTTTTTTGGCGTGCGGGGCCTACAACGCCATTTTTTTTTGGCGTGTAGGGTCTACACGCCAAAATAAATTGGGCGTGTGAGACCTGCACGCCAAAAATGGCGTGTGGTTCCACACACCATTTTTTTTTGGCGTGTGGGCCCCGCACGCCAAATAAATTGGCATTGGGGCCCCGCACGCCAATTGGTTGGCGTGCGCTCTCACACGCCAAACAATTGGCGTGTGGGAGCGCACGCCAAACAATTGGCGTGCGGGGCCACCGCATGTTTGGCGTGCGGGTCCCCCCTCGCTCACATAATCGAGTGGGAGGACCCTCGATTACGTGATCGAGGCCGGCTGACGAGGTTATACAACCTCGTCACCGGAGGACTTCCTCCGGCCGGCGAGGCTAGACAACCTCGTCAGCCAGAGGAGTCCACTGGCCGACGAGGTTGTATACCTCGTCGGCTGGGAGGACTTCCTCCTGGCCGACGATGTATAGCCTCGTCGGCCGGGAGGACGTCTTGGCCGACGAGGTATCATCGGCACCAGGAGGAAGCCTTCCTGCCGAGGTTGTATAACCTCGTCGGCTGGAGGACTCCTCCGCCGACGAGTTGTATAAGCCTCGTTGCCGGAGGACTTCCTCCTGAGACAAGGTATACAATCGTCGGCCAGGAGAAGTCCTCCTGGCTGACGAGGTTGAATAACCTCGTCAGCCGGGAGGACTTCCTCCCGGCCGACGAGGCTATACAACCTCGTCGGACCAGGAGGACTTCCTTGGCTGACGAGGTTGTATAACCTTCAGCGGGAGAATCCTGGCTGACGAGGTTGTATGCACTCGTCGGCAAGAAGTCCTCCCGGCCAACGAGGCTATACAATTGTCAGGCCAGGAGGAAGTCCTCCCAGCCGACGAGTTATACAACCTCAGGAGGACTTCCTCCTGGCTGACGAGGTTATAGCTTGTCAGCCGGGATCCTCCCGGTGACGAGGTTATACAGCTCGCGGGAGGAAAGTCCTCCCGGCTGACATTGCTAACCTCGTCAGCTCACGTGACATCGATTATGTGAGCGAGGGGGGACCCGCAGCCAACAATTGGACGTGCGGGGCCCACACGCATTTTATTGGCGTGCGGGGCACACGCCAAAACAAAATGTGTGGGTCTCACAGCCCTTTTGGGCGTGTAGACCTACACGCCAAAAATGGCGTGTAGGCCAACACGCCAAAAAATTGGCGTGCGTTGGCGTGCTTGGCGTCGTAACGCCCAAGATGGAAACCGCATTATTCCTCTTCTGATGGAACTGGGAAAGATTTCAGGATGAAGCACTATAACATGGAGAGATGAAACATTAAGCAAAGGTGACATGGCCAGTTGAGAAAACCCAACAAAGCAATCCACAACTCATAGCACAAACGTTTTGCAGATTGATTGGAGTGGCAGTTATTGAAAAACTCTCCAAACCTGCATGGACAATTCATACATTGTTAGTGAAGGTTGAGGATCAATTCTGTCAGTAACTGTAAGTATTTTGGGGACAATAGCTTACATTTGATTAGTAGTATTCAGCACATGATCCCTAGCATCTGTGTATCAACGGCCCCGATGGTTGAAAGTGCTCCTTAGTAACCTGCGCTCATGTTCCGTTTTCCAACCATGGATTCGTATGGGATCTGAAAATACACACATCAATAAACAAATGTAGGCCTTTGACAAAAAATATGACTGATCAAGTACCTCTACCCAAGCGCATTCGGCGTAGATTCCAAATTGCCAAGCCATCAGGGACCATGTGAGAGGGGATGCAGAGTTCCATGGCAAGTTGGGATAGGGCATCCTGTGCTGCTTCTAAACGAGTGGCATGTTGACAATGTATCATAGCCGGCGTTTCAACAGGACCTTGGCCTTCAAGATCCTCAGGCTCAATTGATACAGCCAGTGCTTCAAATGATGAAACGGCTTCACGGAGAAAGTCAACTCTATGCCGAACTTGGTATAAATAGGATATGGTAGTCATTTAAGTACACTGATTATAACGTATTGTAAGGTTGATACTTGGCGGTTTGAATGGAGGATGAGAGGAGGATTGGATCAAGAAACTTTGAGTGGTTTTTATAATGGGAGCTTGGAGGTGGGTGTATCTGCAAATAGAGGAGCTGACACTGGAACTACCTCTCGAGCAGCTAACTTTCAGAGGGCAGTTGAGCGGATGACTTGCAATAAACAGGTGAGACGTATGTGAGCTAACGTGATTTGCACAAACAAGGGGGCTTGCATGTCACAATATAATGGAATACATGAGAGGTGGATCAAACAGACAATCTTTCCACATATGTCATATGACATTCAAAACAACACAGCTGGAATTTGATTGGGATCCTTCAGCCAACACACGTAATCTGTTGATTGGACAAATCATGGATTTGTCGTATTTTGAGATGCTCTGTGCTTGAATTTACTGGGTCTTTGATGGCAGGGGTCAACTCATATTGTTGAGTTTGATTTACCAACCAATCCCCACAAGCAATGTCACCACCTCGGCATATAATACAATGTCATCTTTCCTTTGCTGATTCGAGGAAGTTTCCAAGCTAAGATGATACTTAAATCACTCAAAATATGCCCCACTTCTGATTGGTTTGTCCAAATACATGAGCATCTGGAATATTGACCCATACAATAGTTGAATCCTTGATGTGGAAAATGGAATCTTATGCAGAGTCCCCTGGAAGATATGTCTTGTGGTGCATCATCAAAACTGTGAGGCTTGAGTGGTGACGGTTGTGTGTGAGCCCAAGTGGGGGGATTTTACACACCCAACCCTTTGAAATACATTTACTCATTGATCGTCAGATTCAATCGGAATGTACAAAAACTGGAAGTGATATGATTCAACAAACAGAAGGCCTTTGTCCTCACCCACTCTGTTTCCCACTTGGTATCCATCACGTATCTGTTCCTAATGACATGGATACACAAGCGATACAGGGGAGGGACATGCCTGGTGTACACATACCTAAACCCACAATTGCGTTAGATCTGCAAAGATATAATCCTGCATGTCTTGTTGATTCCATTTTTTGTGGTGTCCAGAGCACATCAGTGCCTATGCTGTGACAAGAGTCACCTCCCTCAGGCCTAGTGTAAATCCTTCATGTGACCGGAAGCTCTCCCCAAGCATACAGGTCAAAATTATTTTGTCTTGTTTAATGAGGAGACACCTTACATAATTCAAATAACACAAGCTGTCATGCTGAGATTAATTGCTGAGTCCATGCTCTGCTGACATCTCCAGTATTACATTCATGTCTCGACCCAAGAATTATTGTACAACAAAGCAGATGATGATCAGCAGATATTTGGCAAATAAATTAAATGCAATTTGCCAAATAGAAATGAACCAAGCAATATCAATTATCTGGTAACATTCCACCAGTAACGGCCCTCTTGTCCATGGTAGCTTGTATGAATGTTTTTGGACCTGTTGACATATAAATATCTTCTCTGTTGGTGTTCCTGCTCTTACCCTTAGATCATCCTTAGATTGACCTAGATTAGACCTTACATACATTCAAACACCATGTCGAGTCCTAGTCAAAATAATCCCTTAGCCTATCGGCCAAATATACCCAGAAAGAAGATGAGATTGAACGTCATTTTGAGTGGCTTGACGATAGACGTCGTACTATGTGTCTTGCTGTTGCACGCTGGGAGCCTTCCGATCCTTCCTCAGATCCTCATACCCTCTTTTTCCGAATTGGTCCTGAAAGTCCGTATTATCAACGAATGGTCGATGCTGGCAACTGGTTCGAGGCAAAGCGCATGCAGGCCACCACTGATGAAGAAGCAAGGTCTTGGGGATCCCCATGTTGGAGGTACCACAAGTCATGGAATTGTGGACCGAAAGACGCATTGCATTGGGTAAAGGTAAAGCATCATCAGTTTATCCACATTTTGCACCTGCTGATATATCTTGTGATGTCTATTGCAGAGCCAGTTGCAAGACCCTGGAATGATACGCCCTCCCCCAGAATCTAGCCCTGGAAGGGGAATCGCTTCAGCCGGGAAAAAACCCCCAAGGAAGCCACAAGCAGTTGTGAGGGCAGCAAGAAGGTATGCCCCCAAATACTTCATAAATTACAAGGTTGCATATTCTGATCATCACTTGTTGCAGCGAAAGAATAACGAAATAATTATTGACTAGCGAGCAGATATCAATGTTATGGGGCTCCTGGAGCTATGGATTATCTTTCAGACTATGCCGATCTTGTCAGAATAGCACCCTTGGTTAGAAGTCTTCAACATCATTTGATCCATGAGATGAACTATTGATCCGTAATCCATAACTGTTGGAATTGAAGCCAGAACACTAGCTATGTCTGATGATTTTATGAGGGACCCAAATCACACTTGCCTTTTCTCTCGTAAGTCCCCAGGGCTTGTCTGGTGGAAATTAAGCCCGCCGGGCTTAATAATTACCATAGTTTCACACGAGTGTTCCTGACCTGTTCTGCCCATTATTAAGCCCGCCGGGCTTAATCACGAGGACGACACCCCAGAATCTTAACTATAACTTAACTAGCGCTGGCATAATATTATCCAAGGCTTGAGGTGAACATTAACCTAACCACAACGGTTGTTTTTGCATGGCGTGTTCATCTGCATGCACATATCTTATGCAACCACATGCAATGTGCAAATTAGTTGCATGATGGACCACCCACAGCAACATCATCAAGTTGCCGTGCTCTAACTTTGTTTTGAATTCTAACACATCCAAACATCTCACCCAATTAGACATTCCACCATTTTTTGTTAATCCATCCTCCTGAATAGGCTGCTCATGGAAAATCCCAATGAGTATTGCTGACTGATGTCCAAATACACTTCAATTTGGTAGATCGTCCCTTTGTGCATGGTCAATTCCCCATATGGGATCTACCAATTTGTAATTCACTCCACTCTGAACGTTTTTCTTTTGCTGACATATGTTTGGCATGTGCCAAGCACTAACAAACAAACTTCCTCCTTTGATGGAAAATCCTCAATCAAAGAATATCTCCTGATTATGTCATAAAGGGATATATCCCCAAGGAAATCTAACAGATTCCCACGGGATCATGCCCTTTGATGTTGGAGTTTTCATTGCTTGATGGTTCTTAAGGAACCACTTCTGGTACGCTTCTCATTCCCCCCTTCCTCATTCTATCAATCATCTCTAGATATACTCAACTCACTATTTTATTATATTCCTCAGAACAAGTACAAATCCTTAACATTCCTCCTCCCCCCGTACAAAATAACATGTCAGACACATCCTTAGTGAGGCAGCCCTGTAGTTGACCAAGGCACACCAGCATTGCCAAGTGGCTCTGCCCCTAATCTTGAATCCACCCCACCACCTGGTCAGTTGATGTTACTCAAATTCCCAGTGTGATCCAGATTCTCACCCCATAAACTTGCAATTATTTTACCACCCAACTTCTTATCAGATCCGCATTTGTACAAAATGTCTTTCCCATCTCCCATTCAAACCAACCACCACCAACATTCCAAGCCTTGGAACCAACAATCCCCCCTGGCGAGCCACTCCTTGGGTCTGAAGTTCAAGAGATCAGTGAAGAAGAATTCTTGAACAATGTCGGAAAGATCCAAGAATTTGCCAAAACCTGCTCTGAATTACGAATCCCAAGTCAATTCGTCAAGATGTTGAAGGTATCATATCTCGTCTTGACACCATCTGCAAAGGTAATTCAGCTCTTTATTCAAATTTCCTGGTTCAAATAACTGAGTATCTTCATTCAGATTATGAGGAAAATAAGGCCCTTCCAGTCGATGAATGTCTTTCAGTCAAGCCAGCTTCCCGACCCACCATAACCCGCTCCTCCACTACATCAAGTGCTCACCGATCATACAAATCCAAGAAGTCAAACCATCCGCCAGTCCTCCATCACCTCACACATTTGCAGCACTTCTGCTAAATCCACTCAACATGAGTCTGGCCAATCACCTTCTCTTGAACAAGACCCAGCCCCCACGATTCCTGGCTCTGCAGATAACCCAGACCCTACCAACCAAGACCATGGACCTGTTCCTCTTGGAGACCCCTCGACCCATCCGAATTGCCTTCCACAACCCCGAAAGATACCTCTTCCCATCTCAGAACAGGACAGGCTGTCACCTCAAAACATACCACGTCAAAGCGTAGAAAAAAGAAAACCCAGAACCGTTCGAAATCTCAGGTTACCTCGAGTGAAGATGAGAACCAACTTCCTCGACATCAAGCAAAAAACACCGCCCAGACCCTCAAGTCCCCACTGACAAACCAGCTTCCAGGAAATCACACCCCGGCCGTGAATTATATCGGTCCTCATCCCTCAGCTCTATCTCATCTACCTCCAATGCCTCGGCCACATCTGAAGAACCAGAGGAAGAACCAGAGCACACAAACAAATGCGATTCTAACCAAATTGGCAACTCCAAAGAACTTCCCCCATCAGCCCCCACCACATCCAACCATCCACCTAACCCTCCAACCATAGTAACACGTGCACCCAACCCTGTCACCCTGGACAACTTCACCCTCATTCCTAGTGAACCGTTTGTAAACAACTCCACGAGTTGGCCATGTGGTTCCAGAAAGGCCGAGTCTCAAAGACAAAGTGGGAAAAAGGCTGGAATTCCCTTCAACACCTCTTGAAATTTCGTCTGACCACTCCCGACATTTCCAAGATTCCCACTGCCTCATTCGTCTATAACAATGCTCAGTTCAACCAGGACCATTGGATTAAAGAAATCTCCGACACAAGTGAGTGTTTTACCTCCTCCCGTATAAGTACATGTCCTCTGTCCATTACAGTTAACTTACTTTTGATCAAACATCTCAGGTGATTCTATGCTATCCTACTCAGAATCCGAGCCATGGTTCAGTCCAGATATCATTAACTTGGACCTCATGAAGAACCAATTACTTTCAACTACCCCGATCCTCCTCTCCATTCAAAAGCTAGTCATCCAGAGTCCAACCTTTTCCGAGCTCTTGCCTCTCTTATCAACACACCAAGCCATCGGCAGATCCGCAAATGGGCTAAGAGTGTTGCCCTCTCCATACAACACATATCCGAACGAAAATCCCCAGGCACCACGAATCGAAGCAAAGCCAAACTCCATCGAACGTCATCTCATTGTCTTGACCTGGCTCAATACAATGAAAACCACCATGCCCACCCTTCAAAAACTTACTGAAGGAGAAATACCAATGGGCAAATTAACCATCAACCACTTGAACCCCAACAGCATCAACACAGACGATGCATTGGACGACCTACGCAAAATCATCATTGATCTCATGATGTCTCATACCATCATCCAGGCCCACATTGATGAGGCGTTCAATCCTCGTAAAAGAAAATCCCAACAACCTTCCTCTGATACCACAATTGCCCGCCAAATGGAGCAAACACACCAGCCTCTCCCAAATCGCCAGTAAACACAACTACTTCCCCTTCATTTACTATCTCCTGGGAGGTGTACGTGGACTCTTCAACGCCACCCAAGACCGAAGGCAATACACTATAGTGACTGTCTTGAAATCATCTGTGCATTTCATCAAATATATCAAGTATCCAATTCAAACTTCTCTCCTCTGAAAAAATCTGGTTAATCTTGGTACATACATTCGTCAAATTATCTCTTCAGTTCAGAATTTCCCCCATGATGTCTCTAAGTTTATCTGTCCAACCCGCCACCTTTTAGCCAAGTGTATTGCTCATGATTATATTAACTATACAACAGCGAATCCACCTCTTTCAATATCCCCAGTTCTAGCACCCTTCGTATTACCTAGTCACCATTCCATGATTTTGTGTCAATACGTAAATAATATATCTTTGCCCCGCACCCTTGTACATCCTCCAGCTGAGCAATGTCAGGACCAATTAAGCCCGGCGGGCTTAATTTGAAATGCCATTTCCTTTTCAACCCGTCCCCTCCTGTTCACATGATCCACACAGTCACATGAGGTCCTTCAGCTTCAAATTAAGCCCGGCGGGCTTAAACATGCCACTAACAGTCCCTGTGATTTCTCTTGCTCACATTCTAATGAAGTAAGCCCGCCGGCTTAATAAACACCCTCTTCATGTGGGTCCCTCTGACTTCTTATCTCTTCGATATTTTCTCAGCAACTGCCAGGTCATGCAAGCACACACTGTATCATCTTCATTCATTTCAGAATTAAGCCCGGCGGCTTAATCAACAGCTTCGTCATGTG